>CM040433.1:30111590-30711590 GCA_022702705.1 Papilionanthe hookeriana x Papilionanthe teres | reverse complement strand
TCTGCTGTTGAATACTCCTAAAGTAATCCACGGTCGGCTTAACCTGATCTGAAGTGGGGTAACTGAACCTCTGTGCATGGTGGTGGCATTGATGGTAACATATCGACTGTGCCATCCTTCAATTACATCCGTCGTGTCTGTTTTATGTCTAGAGCTATTGTCTCAGTCTTATCATCTGCTTTCGTCACCAAAATTGGTCTCACCGGTGCTGCTATGTTGGAAAGGGCGTTTGTGATCTCGTGCTCCACCAAGACACCTAAGGATATTTCCCAACTTACAATCAAACATGCAGATCGGTCCAATCTTCTGGGAGTCTACTACTGAACTGAACTGAGTCTACGTGTCTCGCCTCTACTGCTAAATTCTCCCAAAGTAATTCACTGTCCGCTTAACCTGATCTGAAGTGGGGTAACCTGAACCTTTGTGCATCGTGGTAGCATTGATGGTAACATATCGACCGTGACATCCTTGAATACCATCCGTCGTGTATGTTCTATGTCTAGAGCTGTTGTGTCAGTCTTATCATCTGCTTTCGTCAACAAAATTGGTCTCACCGATGCTGCTATATTGGAAAGGGCGTCTATGATCTCGTGCTCCACCAAAGGGAGGATTATGCGCTTCTCATCCTTGGTGAAGGAATATGTGTTTCAGAAAGGAGGACTATGCTTTGATACCAAATGATACTGGTGGTAACGTGAACCATAATAGAGAAGCAAATATTATTACTTGAAGCAACTAAGCTGTTACAATTAACACACTTGAAGGGAAAATTATAATAACAAGACACCCGAAAATCAGAAATAACAGTTGACACGACACAAATAATCAAACCGGAGTGGAATCTCGGGGTTGTGGTGGCGATTGGCGGGGTGCCTTTCGACGAGGTAGCAAGTAGTGGGTGAAGCCTGGAAGGAGCGGCGACAACAAAGGGTGTGGACGGCGAAAGCGAAGGAGAGGAGTTGCAACAAGGGAAGCAAAATAGAAGAAGAGGAATGGAGGACTGAGTGGTTGGACAAGTAGAAAACAACAGGAAACTACTGTTTCCGAACGGCTGTAATGAGGGGTAATGTAGGCGAAGGCAACGGGGGATGCGGGGAACTGCAAGTCAGCAAAAGGTCTGCTGCATGGAGTGGTGGCAACGAGGAGAGGTACCTGGATTGAGGAAACTTTAGGGAAAACAAGAAGGTGCGTCTGCAGTAATGGGGAGCAATCGGGAGCGATGCGGGGTTTATTTGAAAAGGGATAGGGAAGATAAATACCCCCTCAAGAGAGATACTAAAAGACCACTCAAACCCTTAAATACAACGCTCAAAGGGAGAACATACATCGGCGATTGTCATGACAGTAGCATGAGCCAAAATTGATTTACAAACCCTAATACAACACATATATAGAAAATACTAAAAAGAAATGAAGGATAATAAGAAACAAAGCATAAGAAAGGAACAAGACTGTTTCGACCCATCTCTCTTGATTACGAAATCTTGCGATACTGTAGTGACAGTCTGTGTTAAGCTCTCGCGTCAATCTCCCAGCGTTGGAGGGAGCATTGATCTCATCCGTAGAAGCTTTTTTCTCCTTATCATATGGTGTCAGGTCGACCAAGTTGAAGGTGGTGGAAACATTGTAATCTCTACGTAAGTAAGCTTGTTGGTGTTGGCATTCTAAAACACATCTTAATAGAATATTTATCCATCATGTTTTGATACAATCATTACTACAATTGTATGTGGATGAGTATCCTCACGAACCTAGTCTTGAGCCATCAAATTTGTAATTATCTTCTTCCACTCTTTGTACTCATCCGACTATATCTGATGAACAATTATGGAGGAATCAACTCTGGGATGAAATCAATGGCAAGGTAGTCCACATTGAAGTATAACCACTCAAGAGATGCCTCTTCTTCTTCTATGAAATGACACGAATTCCATTTTAGGATGTTGCTTCCCACAAAGCTCATAAGGCAATTTCCAGCATTGTGGTTCATCCATTCCGCTTGATCAGTTGTCGATGGGTATACTGTTGAACCGAATTTAATACTCCAATGACTCTTTATTGGCTTCCAGAAAAGACAAAAGGTTGTCATCTCGGACATAATGGACCTCTCTTAGCAGGGGCTAACTCAGAAGCTAGGCTTTCTAAATTTCTCTTATCCAAGATTACCCTATCTGATATCGACTCCTCAAATTCAGGACTCTTTTGGACATCTAATACCAGTATTGATGACACCCCTCTAAACCTCTACAGAATGGTAGTAGCTCAAGACACCACGATCTTATACTTTGCATGAATGTCTATTACCTCAGACTCACTACCTTCTAGAATAGCTATTGTCAACTCAATTGGAGTTTCTCTCCTAGGGGCATCTTCTCCTCGTCGGTTGGAAGTTGAAAATTATCTCTGAAATCTTTATTTTCTTCAATCGCTCCCTAATCAGTCAAAACAATCACTCTCCTAGTTGTGTAATCCGATTCAATTTGCCCAACCCGTAACTCCTAAAGCATTCTTTATTTGGGAAGGATTTAGAAATGCACCTTAGTTCCACACATTCTCCACTTGCATCAGTTTTTCCTGTAATGGGGTTAGCTTAGATGTTCTCTTGGGTGTATTTTGGTTGTAAGATCCTGAGGTTGAATTCTACCTGTAGGATGTGGCGATCCCCAGTGATGTATTCTCTCCATTTTTGAAGCTAGGGTTTGAACTTTTTATCTTTAGTAAGCTGATAAGAACTTGCGCTTTATCTACCGCTTCATCTTAGACCAGATAGTAATCTTATCATTTCCCTCACGCTGGCTTATAGACTTCAAATTCCCATGGAAACGTCATGGCCTGTCTTATTTATCATTGCAATAATCTCTATGGAAGAAATTCAGATCCTCTTTCTCCCCTTAGACTCTCCAGATCCCGGTCGAGGGTAAATCTCTCACCGAGTCCCACCATCAATGTCTGCAAGCCTTTTTTTAAGTTGACAAATTTCCTGCCGTATCTTATCTAATGTAGGGTTCGACGTGGGTCTCCTTGATGATATGGTTAGGGTTTGGGACTTGTGGAAGTGGAAAAGGTATTTGGTGATAGGAAAAATTTTTTTTGGTTTATTGTGAATGCTAGGAAACCTTAGGATAGGACTAAGGTTAACCTAGCTCTGAGACCAATTTTTACTAGATTTAACCCAAACCACAATCGAAACGGAAGTATTATTGTTGCAATTCAAATAGGTTACAATGATTACTCTCCAAAAACTGAAAATAAAGGACTGCAAACATAAAAGATATCCTAGGATGAGGGTGAAGGTGGTGAACACTAGTTAGATAGCATGTAGTTGTTGGATTGGGGCGGCCATGACAATTGCAGAAAGGGTTGCCAGGGACAAGTTGGATGTCGGTTATAGCAGATTGAACGGAGTGGGGGCTATGACAGCAGGTTGGGTTTTATGGCTGAGTTGTTGGGGCTAAGACAGTAGGTTTGGTTTTCTAATGAAATTTTCCCATATCCTTGACCGGCCATCCCCTCTTCTCCCCTTAACTGAATCGGTTCAGCTCTCTAGGGAGCCCCGTGTCATGCCATCAACCTAGGGAGCCCCGCTTCATGCCACCACTTTTGTTTGTATATGTTGAACTTTACCGTAGTGTCCCGCATGGGGAATCAATTATTAGGCTATAAATATGGCCGCTTCTTTAGTTTATTTTTAAATTTATATTTTCCTTGGGTATTTCATTTATTTGTTTTGATTATTATAGACTATCATAATTTCTGGCCTTAAACTCCATTGATTGTTCTCTGTGTTGCTTTTAAAATATTATTATTGAATGAACTGAAATTAAATGATTCCATTATATGAGAGAGGATATTAAAATGTTTATGTTATAGTGCTCATACAGATCCTGTACTCTTACTCTTGTACAGTTTGATAGGTTTCAATTTTTGTCTTTGATTGCAATTTAGGGATGGTACGTCACTTGTTTTGTCTGATGAAGTTGGTCAAATATTTATAATAGCCACTGGACAAGGAGAATCTCGAAAAGATGCACAATATGATCAGGTAATATCAAATTGTTGACTGTTCTTTTGGTACCAGATTTCATTGATAACTATATTATGAAATTGTTTTTTGCCTGACCTTCTTTGATAACTATATTAATAGATTTTTCTGATTCCCTCACAGTTCTTTCTTGGGGACTATCGTCCGCTTATCCAAGACACAAATGGAAATGTTTTGGATCAGGTTTGATGGAAATTTTAAGTTTCCAGACGCATAATTCATCTTTATAATCTAATATTTACACGTCTTTTATATTGTCAAGTGTGTATATCTGAAGTGGAACTTTGTTAGGAGGTATTCATTTAGTATTATGTGAAACTTTTCAAATGGAATTTTCTCTTTATGATAGGATAGACATTTATCTAACGGTCAGGTGACAGCCATGAGAAAAGTCACTTAAATCTATTGATGGAGACAATACAGTGTGGTAGAATGGTAGATTTATGGCTAAAAAAAAAATATGGTGTTGGGATAAGGATGAACCGAGTCGAGCATATGCTTTTTTGAGCTCAAGCTTATTTATTAATCATGTTCAAGCTCAATTCGAGCTCGATCCGCGCTTTTAAGATTATATTTGAGCTTAAGCTTGTTTATCAAAATTTTGTTTGAGTTCAATTTGAGCTTGATTCATATTGAAATTATTGAGTTTATTAATGAGAAGCTTTTTTAAATAAATAAATAAGTCATAATTGAGCCTTAATCAAGCTTTAATTGAGCTTCTTGTTAGGAATTATTTCGACAAATAAATGTGTCATATTAAACAAAACTTGTTGAGCCTAAATATAAGCAGTTAAATGATATTATTCATGGCAACAACAATGACAACAACAAGTTTTTATTCCACTAAGTGAAGTCGCCTACATGAATCTTTTTTTCTCTATTGTATCCTATTGAGTGCATATTTTCATTTAATTCTAATAAATTAAGATTATTTTTTCTACAACATGCCCAAGACTTTTTAGGTCTATCTCGACCTCTTTTAACACAAGTCGATTCTAAAGCATCTACTCTCTTAATCAGACCATCAAATGGTCGACGTTTAATACTACCAAACCATCTACTAGGCGATTCTCTATAATTTTGTCGAAATACACCAACCCTTTATTGAATACATTCGTTTTGTATTTTGGCGCCAAGTGTCAAACCAGTCATCCGCCTAGGCATTCCCATCTCAGCAACATTTAACTTAGTTTTATGCTTCTCTTTTATAAACCAACATTTTGTGCTATAAAGCAGTGCAGGTCTTACCACCATCTTATAAAATTTTCCAAGAAGTTTAAGCGGTACTTTTCAATCACATAATAGGCCTGATGCATTCCTTCACTTCAACCATCCAATTTGAATTCCACTAATAACATCCCCATCTATATCACCGTCACTTTGAATAATAGACCCAAAATATCTAAAACATTCACTCATTTTAATGATTTGATCATCCATTTTTACAACCCTGCCACTAATTCTACTACTATTAAAATTACATTCAATATATTCAGTTTTAGATTTACTCGAACGGAGACCTTTAGACACTAATGTAGACCTCCATAATTCAAGTTTTTCCTGAACTCTTTCTCTATCTTATCCACTAGAAAGAAAGATATCATTAGCGAAAAGCATACTCTATGTTACATCTTCAAATAAATGTCCAATAAAAGCATCCATAACTAAAGCTAAAAGATATGGGCTTAAAGCAGATTCTTGATGTAATCCAACTGAAATAGGAAAATACTCTGTCAATTTTCTTTCTGTTCGAACACAAGTAATAGCTCTAGCATGCACATCTTTAATCATTTGAATATAAGGGTCCGTTTGTGGCAGCTTATTTGGTGTGACAGCATTTTGAAATTGCACCAGACCTGTTTGGGTAAACTGCATTTTAGCAGCTTATTTGTTTTCAAAATACTGAAAACAATGTTGCGGTGACAGCTTTCTGGCTGCGATACGCTTTTCAAAAAAAAAATTGTAATAGACACCATCTAGCTTGTCAGCAGATTATTTTTAGCTTTCAACAGATTATTCAATAAGCTGCAGCTGCCCCAAACAGACCTTAAGATATCAACATCTTTCTTTTCTAAAACTTTCAAAGAACTTCTCTTGGAACAATTTCGTAAGTTTTTTTAAATCAATAAAAATCATATGTATATCCTCCTTATTCTCTTTGTACTGCTCCATCAAACCTCTCAAGTAATGTATAGTTTTCATTGTAGACTTGTCCAACATAAATTTAAACTAATTATGAGAAATTTTTGTATCGCGTCTTAACTTATGTTTAATTATCCTCCCATATTTTTAATATATGGCACAATAACTTGATTCATTTATAATTTGCGAACTCTTGTGCATCCCCTTTATTTTTAGAAATGAGAACTCATTCTCCATTTCTTAGGCATTTCTTTTTAGTTTTTAAAATAATATTAAAAAGTTTAGTAAGCCGAGAAATTCTCAAATTTCCGAAATATTTACGTGCTTCTATTAGGATACCATTAGGTTCTATTGATTTTTTAACTTTTGTTTTCTTTAAGGCCGCTTTAACTTTCTTTTTATTTATGCAATAGAAAAAATAAAAATTATTATTATTATTAACGATATTAAGATCACTAAGGTTGATCGTATTTTCAAAAATTTCTTTGAAAATTTATCAAAATACCCCACCCATCTATGTTAATCTTCATTTAAGAAAAGTACGTTTTGATTTTCATTTTTAATACATTTTATTTGAATTTAATTGTTCTTTATTTGATTGATTTATACATATACCTTTCACATTCTTTAGTATCTAGTCTATTATAAAGATCACTAAAAATAGAATTTTTAAGATCACAAATTGTTTTCTTAGACTCCTTATGGACCACCTTATATTTTTCACAGTTTCTATATTTTTACATTTAAATAGTTTTTATAATAAAGTTTTTTATATTTTATCTTTTCGTGTAAATTATACCATCAACTTCTTTTATTTATAAACAATTTTCTTTTTTATTCTTCAAGTATATCTTTCACCAATTGTTTAATAGTGCTTGTTACTTTATTCCACATAAAATTAGCTTCTTCATAAAAATCCCAAATGTTGAAATTTTGTAGAATAGTTACAAAAATAATCATATTTGGCTTTTAGGTGCCTTCATCTAATTCTATGACAACGATTTATTGTATTTTTTATCTTCCAACTCATCTTAAAATCTAGAACTAATAATCAATATTTTTTACTTAAAATTTAGTTGGAATGTTCTTATAATTTTTACATTCTCGACGATATTTTTTCTCATAAAAAAATGATCAGTGTGTTTTATTAGATTCATTCTTTTAAGTAATAATATGCTTATCTTTTTTTCTTAAATAAAATATTAACAAACAATAAAATCATAAGCTAAAGTAAAATTTAATATGGGTTTATCTTCTTCATTAATTACTCCAAAACTATAGCTACCATGAAGATTTATAAATCTTCTATCTCCCCACCAATATGTCTATTTAAATCTTATCCAATAAATATTCTTTCTTTAAGAAATATTATTTATATTAATTCTAGGTCATTCCAAAGTTTTTCTCTTGAACCTATACCCAAACCTACTTGAAGAGTATAAACACTTATAACATTAAAAATCTCAGTGTCAAAAATAATCTTTAAGGCTATAATTCTATCTCAAATTATATTAATCTTTACAATATTATCTTTCAAACTCTTATCTATAATTACAACTACACATTCTAGTATGATTCCTACCTAAATATCAAAGTTTACAACATAAGCTATCAATCTTCTTCGCTTTTATTGCAACTCATTTAGTTTCTTGAATGCATAAGATATTTATTTTCCTATGAACAATAATATTTACTAATTTGATTAATTTATCTGTGTGAGAATTTATATTCCAAGATCATATCCTAGCATTAATTTCATCGACTAACTTCTTTGTCCGCATTCATCCATAATGTGAAAATCCTTGCTTATTTAACACTAACCCGAATGTCAATCTAGTGGTCCTTGAACACTTTTCACTGTACGTCACTTCTAAGGTTAGAATTTATTATGTGAAAATCCTTGTTTATTTAACACTAACCCGAGTGCTAGTCTTGTGGTCCTTGCACACTTTTCACTCTATCCTAGAATTAGTTTGATGGACTAACTTCTTTGTCTGCATTCGTCCATAATGTGAAAATCCTTGCTTATTTAACATTAATTTATCTGTGTGAGAATTTATATTCCAAGATCATGTGAAAATTCTTGCTTATTTAACTCTATCCCGAGTGCCAGTCTGGTGGTCCTTGCACACTTTTCATTGTATTCACGTCAGACAACACATCACTTCTAGGGTACGTCCTAGTATTTACACAATAATTTAAAAGATTCATGTCATGATTTTTTTGATAATTTTTATGTTGGTTGTCAACTACCTTAACAGGACAACCCCATTTTTTATATCCTTCAAAGTATACATTTTGCATTAAAATAAAAATAAAGTACAACAGAAGTAAGCAAATGGCCCTAAGGCATTGGGAAAAGGGTAATGTCTTCCCTCAATAAAGCCAAAAAGGAGGGATCACTAGTAGACTTAAGCCAAAATATGGAACTATGCAAAGCATGCCTTGCACAAAAATGGGCCACTTTGTTATAATTCATATAAACAAAAAAGACAAGAACATGTTTGAAGTTCGTCAAAAAGGCAAGGTCCGATCAAATGGTAGGTCGGCATCTCCACATGTCAACTTCCATGCTTTGGTGAAAGAAGTCCATAACCGTGGCATTATCTCCTTCAATAATGATGTCCCTGTATTCGTACATCCACTTTTCGCATTCAGGACTTGGAACTTAGCAGTGACGGTGTTATAAGATATTAAGCCATGGTCCTTAACAAGTTTGTTCACAGGCTCTAGATGATATTGTTCATGAACATACATGAATCGAACAATAAGTTGTTTAAACTTGTTCATTTAGCAATCGAATATTAATGAAAGTGTTGAGCTCATTTGATAATCGGGCTCTAATCAAGCCGACCAACGAATAGCTTGTCGAACACTCAGTTCATTTATAGCTCTAGTATGCTGTAATTCTAAAACTTAGTTTTTCAGTTGTTTTTATTATTTTTAAATTTGAAGTAGATTGCATCAAATGTATTATCCACTGATTTAGGAGACTAGATTGGGCTATCTTCTCAAAAAAGAAAAGGCTAACCTTGCAAATCATTTGGGTTAGATCATATAAAGTATTGCTAGGAAAATCATGGACTTTACCTGGAGAGTTGCTAATAAGGAATATCTTTAATAATACCTATGAAACAATATAGCTGATGTCATGTTTGATGCTAACCTTGAAGGGTCGTGACTCGTGTCTTTATTTTGTACCAAATTATCCAATAGGTTGATATTACTCCTTTTTGTTTGAAGATTATTCAGTTATTTAATAAATCTTGAATTTTTCATTAATATTAATAATACAAACTTTTCATTGGCATGACTTTTGGACAGTTTGGGGTAAATGAATGGATCTTCATAAGATCTTTGTTGAGTCCTGATGAGTGATATGATAATAATAGATTTAGCAAGGAATGCACCAATTGAGTCCAGATGAGTGATATGATAGTGATAGATTTAGTTTAGCATATATACCAAGGATTATATTCAAGCTATTAACAACGGTTGATTACAAATGTGGTACATATATAATGATCCACCATATGCAAAGGTCCCCATGAAGCTATAGTGTATAGCGCTTGGCATGGTTTGTACTATTTTAAACATAATGTAAACGCTATATCAATAGAAATCTATAAGGTGGAAATTTTTGTGTGGAAGAGCAAGAGCAACACCTTTATCAAATGTCAACTGTCATTATTGTTTGGCAAAGCTCTCAACTGTTCCTTCATCATCACCTAAAAAGTCTCTTTGGTGCCTGTCGAAACCCTAACTTTCATAGTTGCAAATCAAACCCATTGAGTTGAGTAACCATGTGTAAGGCAAGGCGTGTGTGGTCCTCCACTCAATCCTCTCAGCACTGACATTCTTTGGCTCATCCCACGTTACATACCTATCTAGTCTCTTCTCTAATAGAGCAATCTTGATCCGATGTGACCAACTCAGATTCTTGGTCGGTCCATCAAGCTTCAGATCCATAAGAGGGAGATCTAGTTTTACCTGCATCGGAGCACATGCTGCGGTGGCCCCTGTAGAGATGCTAGCTTCTCATATGAGCCCGACCAAAACTTTCAGAACTTCAAGATCTATTTTTCTCAGAAGCTCTAATCATTTACCTCTCGCACTATTTTTGTCTCGTGATATCTTCAATCATAAGGCTAGATCACACGCGAATTTGATCATTTGCGTCTGTAAGAGGCAATATCATCGTTGCCTTCCCAGTTAGCCCTAATTGTGACTGTAATCTTCGGGCCATGCAATAATCCTCATGTTTCCATCCAAGAAGCACACCACAATCCCGTTATTGCCCCGCAATCCCATCGTTGCCTTGCCAGTTAGCCCTAATTGCTATTGTATCGCAAGAGTCAAATTGCAATCCCGTCGTTGCCTTACCAGTTATAGCGTGATTGTATCCTGAGAGTCACGTCGCAGTCCCATTGTTTCCTTCCCAGTTAGCCCTAATTGTGACTGTATCTTGAGATTCACGCCGCAATCCCTTTGTTGCATTCCTAGTTAGCTCTAATTGCGAATACTTTGCGAGGACGGAGCGTAAGGAAGATAAAAAATGGAGTTTTGGGTCTCTGTATGCCTATCCAACTCATCGGATCGAGCAACTATCCTACACTGCATGATCTTCCATGTCTTTAGAAGTCGTGATCTTGGATGTCGTGATCTTTCATGATACGGGTCTCTAGAAGCCACGGTCCTGTACGCCGCGATCCCCCCTGCAAATGAGAGCTTAGGGTCTCTATACACCGATCTCGATCCTCACAGACAGGCTAGGTTTTGGCTTCTATGCCAAAAGGAAATAATTGCTCTTGAAAAAATTGTTCTATTCATTAACCACTTGGGTTCATATAGAGTCTTACAACATTTTATGAATAAATCCTTGAATTCTTCTATATTTCATATTTACAAATAAGAGTCTAAATTAGATATAAATTTCAACATAACTCGTAGCTTGATTGTTCAAATATTGAAGTTTTACTATTTCTCATTTCATCCATGCTCATCATGTACCTGTCATACAATTGCATTTCTGTAGGTTCTTTTTCCCCCCATTGTTATGCATGTCGTGACGGTTTAAGAGTCCGCTTATGCCATTTTAATGCGTTTATGCCATTTTAATGTATCATATATTGATTAAGGGCTGCTGTACTTGATGCAGGAGACTCAGCTTATACCATACAGAAGAAATATGCAGGATCTCCTTTGTGATTCAAGTATTCATTCAACTTTACCGTTTAAAATCTTCTTATTCATTTTAGAGTATTATTATCCTTTGTGCTTACGATCTCACAATGTAATGTCAGGCATGATTCCTTACCCAGAACCTTATCAGAATATGTACCAGCAACGCCGATTAGGAGCTCTGGGTATCGAATGGCATCCACCCTTGATGAAATTCGCTGTTGGCCCAACATACAATGCCCATACGGGTGACTACCAGATGCTTCCCATTGTGGATCTGGACAGGCTGATTGAACCGTTGCCAGAAATAGCTGATTTCATTGATTGGGAACATGACAATGAGTTGCAGAGTGAAGATACTGGCTCGGAATATAATGCTACCGATGAATATTCGAGCGAAGGGGAACATATAAGTTTCAGTGGTAGTTCTACTGGAGAGGCTGAGTGTAGTGCTGCTGACAGTGAGGTTGATCATGTTAAAAAGGAAGGCCTTAGAAGATCAAAAAGGAAGAAGTTGCAATCTGAGGTAGATGGATGCCCTTAGTTTTGCTTTGATATTCTTGTTATTTCATCTATATAAATGTTTCTTCTTATGCGTGACAGCTTGCTATTACCACTTCTTCTGGGAGAAGGGTGAAACGAAGAAATTTGGATGATCATGATAGTGGAACTATTGCATCAAAGGCATCGAGAGCACGGCCATCGAGAAACGGAAGAATAGCTGCTAGAAAAAAAAAATCAAAATTGAAATCATTACGTCCTCAAAGACGTGCTGCACGTAACACTCTCAGTCTGTATTCTCAAATATCTGATGGAGAAGATGAAGATGAAGATGAATTAGCGAGTACTTCCTCAGAAAGTGAATCATTGCTTCCTGATTCCAACAGCCCAAGCAATGAATCTGAAGGGCCGATGAAGAACCGACAGATGCAGCATGGAAAAGGGAGAGAAAATTCTATAGAGGAGCATGATGATGCTGCAAAGCCTTCTATGTTGAATGGCAATCAGGTGGGTAATGGGAGTAAGAGAAGGCTGGTATTGAAATTGAAGGCGTCTAATTTTTCTGGCATGGCTAGATTGGAATGCCGGGAACACGGTGCAGTAATGGATTCCCCTGTAAAAATTAATTGTGATTCTAGTAACTTCAACCAACCTCACTCTAGAGCATCCGAAACAGCAAATTCGTCTGCTGGAAGATCAGAAAACTTCATATCCCAGTGTGGTAGTGGTACTAAAATCAGAGAAAAAGGAGAAATGGATATGTCAGAACCGGTCAACGACCTTGTTGGGCACAAAGCTACTATGAAATGGGGTGAAGTTAAGCAGCGCTCTACCAAACGCTTAAGGTTGTGTGACGCTTCAACTGCTGATATCGTTGACGGTTGTGGTAATGGAAATCTAAACTGGGAGGGAGGAACAACCTCTAATTGTGAAAATCAAGCTATTGGAGAAGGTTTAGATGACGTGGGTGATGGAATTAATCTAATGTTTGAAAATGGTGCCTCAACATTGGATAATGGAAGAGGTTTCAAGTATTCACCAAATAATTCCCAGCAAAATCAAGCTGCATTGCGATTAACCTGCAGTAAAAATAGAACAGAAGCTCAGGATGATGTGCTTAATGAATATGAAGGAAGACCTATGACCGGTGAACATGCGGAGGTTGATGAACCTTTAAATAGTTTTGAAATGGCTTGTGATAAGCTTACATCTTCATCAGAAAATAAATATGATGCTGGCCATTCCCAGGAAAGGCAGAAAGTTTCTCAGTCTGTATTTCCAAAACTAAGGATCAAAACAAACGGGTTCAATAAGGACACGTACAAGCTGAAATCTGTTAGCAGGGAAGATTGTAGAACCTCTGATGGTGATTTTATTTCAAATCACGAAGTATCAGGTAAAGGCAATCTGATGTCAGTGGTGCCTGAAGAGGAGGGCACTACTGGAGATAGTGTGGAACACAGTGACTGGAACAATGGATCTGACAGCTTGGAAATCTGGACGAACAAATCTTCAAATAGGAAGTTTAGTACTGTTTACAGAAGATCCAGATCATCCAGGTGCAGGAAGAATTCAAATGGTGAAATGAATGCTATGGAAGAAAGCACATCAAATTCCTACAACCATGGTGGAAATATGAAAAATGGTTATAGTGATGCTTTTGCTGAGGACAGCCATGAAAGAAGATTTACTGGCGCAATGGCTAGCACATGTGATTTTGGTTCTGTAACTGCTTCTAAATTCAGAGGAAACTCATCCTCAAACCCGCCAGATGGAAGGAAATCAATATCAAAGACTACACTTCGTTTAAGGTCTTTTAGAAACAGAAGAGAAAATCATAACACTGGCCTTAGACCTCCTGAGAAAAGAAGATACCAACAGGCGCCCAAGAAGTTTCCATGGTTGATGTTGTTAGAGCATGAGGAAGCATATAGGTTCATACCTCAGAAAGGAGACGAAGTTGCATATTTGAGACAGGTAATAGTTTTCAATATGCTGCTCTTGGCTTCATTAATCCAAAATTCTTAATATTTCTTTTTTTTTTTGCAGGGTCATGAAGAATTCCTAGAAGTGCACGCATTACCAGAGGCGGGGCCTTGGAGACACATAGAAGGAAGCCTGAAAGCTGTGGAGTTCTGCAGAATTAAGGGCCTTGATTATGCTACTGTTTCTGGATCTGGTGATAGCTGCTGCAAGCTTACTCTTGAATTTATAGATCCAAATTCTGCTGGTTTTGGTGAAGAATTCAGAATGACTTTGCCTGAACTCGATACATTCCCTGACTTTCTCGTAGAAACAACAAGATATGTTGCTGCCACTGCGAGAAACTGGACGCACCGTGACAAATGTCAGGTATGGTGGAAGAATGCGGATGGTGATGGTGGGAGTTGGTGGGAAGGTAGAATTTTGGCTGTTAAACCTAAATCTCCTGAATTTCCTGATAGCCCATGGGAGAGATTTGTAATTCAGTACAAAAATGATTCTGGCCAACATTTGCATAGCCCATGGGAACTTTATGATGCTGATGTCCAGTGGGATCATCCACGAATTGATGAGCGGACCAGAAATAAGTTGTTAGCATGTCTTGATAAGATAGAACAATTATCAATTCGAAATCAGGTTCTTATGAAAACATTAAAATTTACTTTTTGCCTCTCTTTTTCTATTTTGGCTTTTCAACCAATGTATTTTTTTCATTCCTGTAAATGTTGCAGGATTACTGTGGCATTCAAAAACTGAATCAGGTGTCACAGAAGACTGAGTTCTTAAACAGGTAATACTTCTTTTTTGTTGAGCATTTATACAAATATTTCTCCTCGGGTCTTTCCTCCCTTGTCTCTGTTTATATATTTTTGTTTCAGAAAGTTGATGATGATCACGAAAAATAAATATTTTCTGTTGCCACATTATCCTATCATCATTCTTTGTAATTTCCATCTTTGCAGCATTATTTCTAACCATGTTAATTTAATATGGCAGATCGTGTTCAGTGTCTCTTTTTAATAAATAGCCTGGGACCTTTACATCCATGGCCCAAAATTCTTAAGTATTTACATATCTCACACCTAAATTTTTATATTTAGACACATAACACTCAAATCTTTAATATCACATCAAAAATACTACTAATACTACTTTTTAAAAGTGAAATCCATATTTTCATGCATAAGTTTAAAACACCAATGTGTTATGTATATATGAAAGTTTAGGTGTGAGGCATGTAAATACATAAGAATTGTGTGCTGTGTATGTAAATTTCCCAAATAAGATTTTCAGCATTTATTTCATTCAAATTTCTTAGGATGCCAATCCGAAGGCATGCAATAGATCAATTATACTTCTGTTTTATCTCACTAGTTTGTGCACTGTTTTCATTTAGGTTTCCTGTTCCATTATCCCTCGAGGTGATAAGGAGAAGGCTAGAAAGCAATTACTATCGAACTATCGAGGCGGTCAAGCATGATGCCTCTGTTATGGTTTCCAACGCCGAGGCTTACTTCATCAGGAGTGTGGAGATGTCTACTAAGATAAGGCGTCTCGCAGATTGGGTGGCACGAACATTCACTTCTTTGTAGGGGATGGAACAATTTTGTAGGGGATGATGCTAATTGGTAATATGTGGTGAGGCTTTGTTCCTGTTGATTACTTGTAGATAGATTTCCATCTCCTTCACTAACTTGAATCTCTCTCTTGTTTGGCAATCTCTTACCCATTTATCCATTTTTTTTTTCTTTTGAGGGGATTAGATTTTCTTTAGGGGCTTCTTTTTAGAGGGCTCTTTTAGAAATAGAGTTCAGGTGAAGGAAGCAGAGGTGGTGGTGGGTTTGTTACCCTCAGAATTCTTTCAATGTATAGACTTACATCCATCAATTAAATAATTGATGAGTAAAAAAAAAAAAGGAACATATATAGTGTGACTATTACAGATTTCTGCACTTTTTATTTTTTATTTTTATATTTGTAATTTGCTTATTTTACTGTATTTTCCAATTTGTAGTTTTTGATTTAACAATGTTTGAAATTTGATTTTACAATTTCTGTTTGAGATTTATGTTTCTGTATTGATGAGAATCACAAGCTGGTTGATGCAACTTTTCTTTCTGCTTCTTCTTCAGCGTTTTCCATCCCTAGGGTACGAAAAAATAATTACATATGTTAGAACTAGGGGCATTTAAATACATAGAAACGAATTCTTATGTATTACATTTCTCTGAATATTTTGTATTACATTCAAAATATCATTATTTTATGCAAAAGGCGGTATATATATATATATATATGTAAAAGTCAAACTTTAGCTAATTAATATGTAAATCCATAAGTATTGAGTTGTATGTATGTATGTTTTTAATAAAGCCAAGGAAGGGTATTTTTGAGTTATGGAGTGTTTAATTATAGTTTAGTAAAAGGAACAAGAATAAATTGGCATATTACATACTAAAAGAATTCATTTGGCTCGCAGCATGAAAACAGCATGACTTAGAGTTTATGGTTGAGCTTGACTTGAAATTGACTTCATATGATTACTCTATATAGCACTCAAATGACATGCAATACATAACAGGGGTACATCCAATACGGGGGGATGATATTTTCCGAATTCTGCTTTGTATTATTACCTTTAACGCTAGTTTTGAACAACACAATAGTGGAACCTTATTCTAGCCAACAACATTAAAGTGAAAGAAGACTAAGGTTTTCAAATGAAGAAACATTTATCATTAAAATGAATTTAAGATATTTTCAAGATTTTTATATAGATGTAAAATAGATTCCAATGGGGTTATAATGTATTACAAGAATTTATTTGGCTTGGAGTATCAAAATAGCTTGGAAAATCAATGTTTGGCAAAAATAGACAAGCAATAAACATCTTATAATAATGGTCATTTGATTTTACTTCATTGAATTCATAATAATTGGAATGCTTGGCTAGAGTCAAATGAAACTAAGTAACTAATGTGTAAAAAGTTAACATTACAAGGGATGGTAAGAGAATCCTAATCTTCCTCAAGATGGCTTAAATCCTTGCGAACAAGATCCGACCCAAAAATATTACAAATAACTGTAAAAAATTTTAATTTGACTCAACTTAATCATAAGATTGTTCTGAATAAAATTTTAGCTCAATTCCAAACTTGAAATTAATTTAGGCTTGCTCAAATATGATAAGTAATATGAGAAATGCTTTAAATGAGTATTTTTCATAAAATTAAACATGATATCAATCTTATATTAGAATGAATTTTTGAGTCTTGTTTGAGTGTAGCTTGAGTTGAGTGAGAATCATAACATCATATTTTAAGTAAGCTTAGCTCGCTCAAACGAAACTTCATATCAATCTTATATTAGGCACTTAAATAACATACATGCACTAAACAACAATGGATACCTTTAATGATGGCTAGGACATTCTAGCATTTGTATCACACATCCTAATAATGATTATTGAGGTAACATAAGTAACATAAGTATGATCATGGGGGAGAATTGAGGTTTTGTTTTTACTTGCATAGTGGGCGCATAATGTAATTGAGGTGTCATTATTGAGCTCTAGATTGCAAATAACAACACCGATAGAATTAACCATTTTTGTTCTAACTAAATCATAAGGGTGTTATTCAAAAACCCTTACTATTCTCACATGAATGTTTCTTCTCATTAACTTGCATTGGAAATTCATTACATAAATCTTTCAAAATATACTTTGCACAAGCTTAAGCTTCTTGGGTTGAATTCTTATATGAGTTTGATTGCACTAATAGAGCATATCCTATCTATAATGAACATCCATGCGATTTTATAAGTATTTCATGCTTTTAATAACATTGAAGGATGCTTTGATCATTAGATACTTAAGATCCAAAACTTATGTTGTATGGAGGCTTTAAAAAGTAGCTCCTAATTGAGTTTCTAAACTCAAAAATACTGGGTTAGCATTTTTATACCCCTTTGTATCTTGTTTAATTAATAAATATTGTACATTTTTGGGTGGATCCTTCAGTCACTCAAATAGATTGATGAGGAGAAGTATCCTTTTAAGTAAGACGAACGAGGCACTAATTTAATCAATCTTGGCAAGTTTGCTTGATTGTTCTAAAAAATGATTGGAGGTACTTATGTTATTGTGCAAATAAGGGTTAGGATCCCATATGAAAGAAAATAAAATTATCTTAGTGATCATAACAAGATAAGAAGTAATTTGTTTGTTATTTTGATTTTAATAAAAGGATTATTTTAAATTCATTACATTTCCTCTAATCTTTTAGGTATGCAATTCCCTTGTAAATAAGTAATTTTGTTTGGACTTATGTAGTCATGACAAGTTAATTGATATGCTTGTTAACTCACCAGCACGAAATTTATTATGGTTTTATATCATTAGAGTGTTGGCCTCTCTTTTGGTGAAGTATTACTTATCTCCATTCTTTTTCCTAAAAATCTTAGGATTTAACTTTAAGACTTTCCTTAGAGGCTATACTAGAAATATAGACCAAATATTTACTCCCTTTGATTTGATATATTTGGTGTTAAGTTTGTTATGATTAGGTGATGAGTTGGTTAGTTGTTGAGTTGGTTGTGATTAGGATATCAAATTAAAGGTTGAGTATTACATAAGATCTTTAATATGATTTCTAAGTAACTCAATAAGCTTAACGACTTCTGGCCCCTATGGTTACTTATTTATGATTTGGTGATGAAGTTTTGGCCCCTATGCATCAATTGGGGGCGTTGAGCCCCCTTCTCGGGTTGGATCAAAGAAGCAGTGTCGAAAATAGGCTTTGGCAACTATGCCCCAAAATGGGGAGGGGGGATGTTGAGGCTTGACAGTGGATTCCTATGGGTCCTTTGACCGTCATAAAACATCGAAAGATGAGAATAGGCCTCTCCATCTCTGCGCGGTGCCCGTGGACGCATCGTATTGAGTCAAAATATCCCTGGGGCCGGGTACGACCCCTACAGTCTAAATTCAATTTTTCATTTGGGCGCCTAAAGGATGATCTTAGTTGACTCGGACACAACGGAGAGTCACGTATCACTCAAATATGACTCCATAGATCAAAATGAACATTCTAGAGGATTTAATTTGTGGATTTTGCCACCATGCATCCTACACTAATCATGTGGCATAAAAATTGACGTTAATACCAACAATTGATCATCCAACATCCATCATATTTTTTTAATTATTTATAAGGATTCTAACGAGTGCACATAATATATTAATGAATAAAAGTGGTTAACCTAAGTTTGAGATGAAACCTGAAAAAAAAGTCCTTATGACTTGTGGGGTAGGGGTGAATTAAGGAGAAAATAGAAACTTTTGAGTTAACCTATTTGTGTTGAATGAAGGAGAGTTAAATAGAAGAAAGAAAAAGGGTAAGAATTAATGATGCAGCATAAAAATACTGCATAAGTGGTTTGACAATTGTCTCTTATGCCCATTATAAGAATTTGTCAATTTTTTTAATTATAGCAACATTACGAGGACCAAACTAGGCCCCAATGTGAACAAAAGAAAATAAATTAATAAATTTCTCTTGAAACTAATCTATTCTCCAAAAATATTTTGCAGATTCTCTTAATCATGATGCTATTTCCATTTTTTTTCTTTTACCTCATATTTCTTATTTCATTTAATAAATATCCTCAAACTCATTTCCATCTGTGTGCTATGTGGGCATGTTTAATCATTTTGGAGGCGTTGTGAGTATGTTGATGTTAGAGAGACACATTTTTGTGCTATGATTGGTTTAGTGTATGTCATGTCTTAGCGGGAGAGTTGTTATCCTAACATGTCTTAATGATTGACTAGTTAGAAAGCATCTGCAATGATTCAAACAATTTTGTAGGGCAGGCCAAGTTTGTTTATAACCAAACTGATTTCTTAAAGAGAATGAAAAAAAGAGAGTAAATTATGCACGTTATGCCGATCATCAAGTGAAATTGCATCATCAATATTAATGGATATTTTGTCAATAGATGTAGTCTCAACTCAAGTGGTTACTATGAATGAGTCATTCCTCAAGATTAGTTTAGTTGGCCATGAAGGCAATCAAGTGGATGCCTATTGACTTTGACCATCAAAATGCTTGTTGGGAGTTGTTCGAGTGAGTCAAATTTAAGTTTGAAGTCAATGATTTGAGCTCTTTCATCTGTCAGCATTCTAAATGTCATATTTATATGATGTGACAAAAATGAGGGTGTCCTAGTTGAAGAGCATGACTCCTAGGGGTGACAATTCTAGTTCATGGATCGGTTTTGTATCCAACCAAAAAATGATTCAATATGGATATACATAAAACAAAACATACATGTTTATAAAAAAATGTCAAAAACCTCAACTCTAACTTGACCCAATAAATCACAAACTAATACGACGTGAGATAAAGAAATTTAAGTGGTGACAGTGTTAATATGAACTGAAGTGGAGGCATAATTGCTTGTATTGGACCTGAAAACACAAACAATTAAATTTATAATTTAATATGATATTTACACTGAAAATTAGTCAAACTAAGAAATCACATTTTTGAGTTCCCTCGAGCTGGAATTGATTTTCTTTCGAGTCTTCGAGCTATATTTTTGTGTCGAGTCTAATATTGACACCCAACAAACCGAGTTAGGCCTCATAAGCCTTATCTAATGCTACGAAGGATGTACTCTATTGATCACATGCATGAAGTGCTATTTGACTTCACACTATGTAATATATATGACAGAGAGTATGAAGTAGTGCAGAAAATATAGCTATAAGATTATCTTATTTATTCCCCAATTACATATAGCTATAATATATTGTTCCTGGAAGGATTGGAGGTGATCAAAAAGGCCAGCTGGGCGGCGGGGCAGCTGCGCCGCCTCGACTCTCTTAAAGGCGGCGTGGAGGTTGGTGAAGTGAGGCCTATCACATATGCTCGTCTTCCTTTCCAGCCCCATCACTGAAGTGCAGTAGTCCTCTCTTATACTATTATTGTCGCCGCTGACGCCGCCGTCGGTGTTCCTTTGGGACATTTTGGCTTCCGAGCGATCTCTCTCAATTTCTCTCTCTCTTTCTCTCTCTCCCTCCCTCTCGATCGACAAAGCAATATGGAGAACCAGTTGAATACGATTTACATAAAAATTAAAGATCCTTTTTTCCCCTTTTTTTTGAAAGCCGTGGAGGGCATTTGCATAGATACCATCCAATTTTTATGTGCGTCTTTATAACACATAAATTTTACTTTTTAAAGTTTAAACAGCCTAAATCGTTTATATTATATCTACATGTTGAATCAAAGTGTGTCCGCGAGGCCTGCCTAAGGTATAAAACGCTAAAGGATGAGAGAGAGAAAGAGCAATAAAACAATAATGAATAGTAGATTTGTGTAACCATTATTTATGAAAGGGACCTCTTTGTTATAGGAATGTGTCTTTGTATATTTACACATCGTGCCCCTAAAGTACATAGGTACGGCGGGGTATTTTAGTCCGTACATGAATATTATCCATGTGACCCATAGGTGTGGCCGAACGGCTGTTAGGTCAGGCGGCTGTTAGGCGAGGTTTGTTGAACGTCCACATCAACCACCTTGAAACTAGAGGATTTGTTTCACTTTCTCGATTTATCTGAGTTGGAAGTTGACAGGTTCATCTAGGTTTGTCTGGTTAAATAGATTCTTCAAGAGTGATCTACCCCTCATCAATCTGAGACGTACCGCCTTCCTGATACTTGGAGCTAGACAACCGAGCTCGTGATACTGGGTCAACCTAGGTAAATTTGCGGAGCCACATCACCTCCTCCACCATCAATGAGATGTCTTTGTGATTCATGCTTTAATATTTTTAATGTACATATTAAAGTTCTTCCATTCTCTTGCTCCTTGATAACGACAGTTGTGATAAGGACAAGGAAATCTAAATTTTAAACTAAGTTATGGCATTTAGTACTATTTGGTGCACAATAATTAATCACTTCTTAGTTTCTCTGCTAAAGTCATTTTCATGTGATTTGGGTACTTATCTTTGTTCTGTTATTTTGAATTCACCTCCCATTTCCTTAATGGTGCTAAGCATGGAAGGGGGGAAGTTTATGAAGTACATTGGCAAGGAGGCTCGAGCTTGGTATTCCTGGCTACGAAGAAGAGGGCGGGATCTAGCTCAAAGATCAAGCAGCTGAGAAGCTTGCCGTACTCGAGGTGAGGGCTTCTGACTCTGTGGTTGAAGTAGGGTCTTCAGACTCGAATAACAGTCACTCTGCAGAAGGTTCTTAGATGGCGACGAGTGACTTCCCAGTGAAGAAACGTCGTATGGCAGGTAGGAATCGTCCGAAAGACGATCAGATGGGCCAAACATCTCTTCCCCCAACCTTTCCAAAGTCGAAGGAGGGACTGAGTTAAGAAACTGCTATTGTTCTTTTTTCTTCTAGAAGTATCAGTCCGCCTCTCAACATCCACCAATGGGAAAAGAAATCATAGGAGAAATGTTCTCCTTCACTACTTCTGACCTGACTAGTTGATGAATCCCTCCACAGGCAAGGGGACTAAGACTCCTCCCCCTATTGAGCTAGGGGCTCTTGAAATCAGCATTGTAGTGGATTCCGGGGCTGTTAAGGATCCAATACGCTCCAGAGGGCTATCTTGTGATGAATCAGTGGCCCGACAAAAGTGGTTAGTATTTCAGGATCATTTGTCTTGGCTCAGGTTTTCCTTCCTCAGGAGGGTGACCTCCTTCATGATGTGCGGCTAGGGCAGCAGGAGGAGGAGTTAGCTGTGGTCCAAACTCAAGAAGCTACTCTTCAGAAGGAGCTTATGAATTTGAAGGCGAAATTAGTCATATTCTAGGAGGAAGTTTCAGTCTCTCATCTCCTTGTTGAAATGAATAGAGTGGATAAGATTAGGATGGGTGAAGAGTTAATATTCAAACAGATGTCTCAATTGGGATATTTCCTGACTGAAACAGCAGATAACAAATTTCTGAAAACTTTCTTTTCCAAGTTGATAATTGTAAGTGAACGAAACAATGTAAATATTTTTTATTTGTGGACTAATTTATGCATAAATGTTTTATGTTGATGTTCAATATCAATGTATCCATGTTTTCATGTGCGCTTATTGATTCATCAGTATGCATGTTTGATTTAACATTTTTACCATGCTTTGATGTGACAAAAATATTGTATTTCTCTTATGGCATTTTCGCTCCTGCTTTATATTATAAGTTGGTGTAATGGGCATTTAGCTCCTCGGGTTATTCTTTATCTTTCATTCGGGCGACTCCCTTCTTCTCGCTTTGTTCTCACCATGGCTCCTAGATACTCTTTTGAAGTCTTCAATGTGAATTTCCTCGGTGTCTCATCTATTATCTTAGAGAGGCAGAAGGCGATCCGGTTTAAGTCTTTTGCTTTAGGGTTAGACGTTCAGCTCTGCTCGACTGCCAAATGGGAAAGGTCGGTAGAAAACTATGGTGACAACTTGGTCGTTCATGTAGACAAATTCATATACGGGTTGAGGCTGCCATTTTACAATAAGATGAGGCCCATCTTCAATAGCCATGGCATCATCCCGCTCAAGTGACACCAAACTCTATTGCAATACTAATAAACTTCATCATTGATATCTGGTGAATGAGATTCTTGGTCAATCATGTTGTTCTCCTACATCTTCAATTTCAAGGTTGATGGGGATGATTACGTCGTGTTCTCGGCTGGCCGTACGCTTCGGGTGGTAGGAGTCGAGAACATTGTGAAGGACTAGTAGTCAAAGTTTATGATTGCCACACACCGTCGCTATTGGGGTATTTACATCAGTTTGATTACCAAGGAGGTGGTGAGGCTGAAAATGCTACTGGAGCACACATGAGTGTGCGCAGACATGATCGGGGGAGCGAGCTCTCCATCTACCAATTTACTGATCGATATGTCATCGATAGTGTCCTCTAGCTCGGAAACTCCTGGAACACGACTGAGAGCCTATGAAAAGAGTCGGATGAGAAATAGAAAAACAGAGTAACAGCAGCGGCAACAAGGGTCAAAGAAAAGAGACCCAAAGTGAAGAAACTCCTAGGAAGAGATGATCATGTTGTCCAACTGATGAGATCTTTGGGAAAGCTCAATGCTAGTAAGAAAAAATTATCTCTGTTTCTCCTTTTTTACTTCATTTTTATTCTTGTTTTTTTTAAACAGTTAAGCAAGTGGAAGGACCTCAGGTGAATCATGAGGGACTCTGTCTAAAACTTCGGTGTCTTAGGAGTCGGCCTCCAAAGAGAAGGTTTCCCCAATACAAACGGTTGTGTCGGAGAGGGGTACGGGCTTTGCGTAGATCGAACCGAGGGAAAAGCAATGCGTGTCTCTCTTGCATGTCGTTCCTTCTTCTAGAGGAGATGCAAGCTCCGAAGCTAAACTCTTGGATTAGGTCCGACCAAGACCTGAAGAGGAAGATGCCTGTAGAGGAGGAATTAGTGCAACCCCCCACCTCATCCAAAAATGAGAAAATGTCTCTAGGATAGAACGCCTGGTTAGACGACTCTAATAATGTCTACAAGAGTTTAGGGTGAATTTTCCTGATGGTAAACACCCAACGGGATTGGTTCACCGACCTTCCTCTCAGGGAGCCAATTGACCTCCTCGGTTACCTAATAGAGTGATACGATTGGACAGTCTGAACTCAGTCTTGGTTGGCCTGTTCTACTAGGACTTATGCGAGAATTCTGACCACTTGAATGCCTTGATCTTCTCTGTATCCAACTATCAGGCCAAATCCTTAATGAATGAGGAAAAAAAAGGAAAGCCGCGAGCCAGATGGTGGCTGAAATATCTGAGGATAAGAGGAAGGCAAAGCTGAAGCTCCTACACCTGTAGAAGAAATTAAGATATTTGAAACGGGTGTGGGAGGTTAAGGCCAAGGATTATGAACAAATTATTGCTGCCCTGATTGCTAGGAACAAAGATTTGGAAGCCCAGGTGTCATAAATGATCTTGAGAGGTGACCATGGGGTGGAGCTCTCAAACCAAATCCATGTTGGTCTTGCTATTATCGCCGAGCATTTCGTGAAGTTCGGCTTGGTAGACATTAAGTGGGGCAATATGGACAAATTAGCTTGCCTCTTTGTGGATTTTGATGACGACGAGGTAGACAAGTCTGAAAGGAACAGAACCAACAGCTGCGGCTGTTCTAAAACTGTTTAAGCTCTTGTATATGTTTGTTGTTTTTATTTCTACTATTTTGAAAAAATTTTGACACCGTCCGGTCATGCTGGGTCGACATGTATTCATGTACACAAGAACTCTGGATATGTGTTTAAAAATCTGAATGTAAAATTCTTATTGCATCTTATTCACTCATTGTCTTATCCCGGCTGTAATAATTTATGGATATCTGAATGAATGGTTTAGGTAGATTGCAGACATTAGCATCGTGATTAGTTATCCTTTAAATGTGCTCTTGGTTACACACTTTTATGTTCATATTGTGGTTTATGAAGTTAGGCTGGCCTGGGTTATCAGGTAGTAAGGTGTTATTGGTTTTTAATTCGAGTTAAGTCAGGTGATCATGGTGCCACAACTGATACTCCTACATTTAGGCTGGCCAGGTGACTTTAGCGTCGTGGTATGTCGGTCATTGATTTGTTCTCAGAAGGGAGATCTTAGGAGTACTGTTGGCAGTTTTCAGCGTTTAGACAATGCGTACGATCTTGGCACCATGGTTTGTAGATCTTTGATTTGAGCTCAAACGGGCAATTTGGCGCCATGGTTGGTAGTCTTCAATAATTAGGTGAGGCCGAGCGATCTTGGTACTAAGGTCTGTCGATCTTCCATTTCAGCTTAGTCAAGTAATCTTGGCACCATGATTGACATTCTTTAGCAATTATGAGAGGCCGAGCGATCTTGGCATCATGGTCTGCCGAACTTTAATTTGTGCTCAGTTGGGTGATCTTGGCGCCACAACCAGCAGTCTTCAACATTTAGGCGGGGTCAAGTGATCATGGCGCCACGATCCGTCAATCTTCATTTTCTAAATCTCTTGTCATAGGTATTATTGATTTCCTTGTTCTTCTCAGTTCCACAAGAGTTTTTATAACCTGAAAGTTTTGAACTTTCAGTTAGTGAAGTGCTCGATAATTTCATGCATGTCTCCCATGGAAGAGAGTTTCATATGCAAAACAAAGTCAGAAAATATAGTTATTTATTTTTCATGATTTCCATTGTGGAATACAGAGTATAATTCATGGAAAATTTTTCTTGAGATCATCCTCACTACAAGTCCAGGGGACCTCATTCCTTGCATGGGTCTTTAGATTGTATGCCCTTAGTTGGCCTGACAGTCGATGTTGTAGAGCTTGCTCCACGTTTGGTCTAACTTTCCTACTGTTTGTCCTCGCGCTGTTGGATCCACCAGCTTTAACACTAGGTTTATGGGAGAGAAGCCCCTTTTTCTCAAACGTGTCGGTTGTAGTATATAGTGGCTCTCATATCGTAGGGTCATTTGTGATCAGGTTTTTTCTATAAAGTCGAGAGCGAGCAACGTTCCCTCATTGTTTTCTTCCAACAATTTTGGGAGATTTTCTTCGTTAAACACCATAGTCGTGAGGACTCTTTGGCTTTGATGTTTGTACTTAACCAGGAGCATGGCTTCCATTTCTTTTGATAGCATGAACGAAGTTTGGCTGGTTGTGGTTGACGGGGTTGTGCAAACGACCCACAACCCACACGGGTGGACCTCCGCCTAATGGCCTTTTGCACCCTCCGCCTTTTTTTCTCAATGAATTCAGGATGATCTTATTTTCCGCCTTAGTTGGTTCATGGGTGATGAACCGACGTGAATTTAAGGCTTTTTCCTTGGCTTTGGCAAAAATTCCAAACTTACTTATCTGTGAACTGCGCCCCATTTTCTATGATGATAATCAGTAGTAGGTCATAGCAGTAGATTAAGTCAACTTAAATGAAGTTCTGAATGACATCCGCTATGATCCAAGTGAGGGATTTTGCCTTAATACACTTTGAAACATAATCCATTGTCGATATGAAAAAGTAGCACAGTCCTTTCGAAGGTGGAAATGGTCATAAAATGTCCATACTAAATAGTGAAGGGCAATGTACTAATGGTCAGTTGCAATTTGTGATCCAGGTAATGTTATAACAGATCATATTTCTAACACTATTCACACCTCTAGAAAATTCTTTGGCTTCTTCAGTAACGTCGGCAAAAAATATCCATGTCACTAAACTCGATGTGCCATCGTCTTTCCTCTGAAATGGCTCCTGCATCCCCGCAGTCAATATCTCGGAGATTTTTCTCTATTGCATTTTCTGTTATGCACCTCAGGTACATTGACGTTGAAGATTTTCGAAAGAGTGTTTGCCTCCATCAGCAAATACAGTGTGACCTTGCACTTGAATCTTCTAGGATTTGTGACTTCTTTTGAGAAATTCCCTATTTTGAAGCACTTGACCTGTGGGTCCATCCAGCTTTTGGCTTGCTCACCCTTCGCCTCCATAACCTCAGGATCCTCGATGGCTGGCCGGAGAAGTATTTCTGGACTCTGTTTCTTAAGCAGATGCATCAGGAGAGCAAGCTGGCCAGTTGATTTTCTTCTCTGCTGATGTGTTCGATTCTGAAATGTGTGAATTTACAGATTTCCACCGTAACTTTGCTAAGATATTTCAACATCTATTCATCTCTGGCTTCAATTTCCTATTTATTTGGTTCACCGTGAGTTATGAGTTTGACTTTGCAATGAAAATCCGAGAGCCCGTCTCATAAGCTTGGTGTAGGATGGCAATTATAGCTTAAAATTCAGTCTGATTATTTGTCACCTCAAATTCTAGCGCTATGAATGGTACACATGTTATCCTACAATGCTGCTCAGAGCAAGCCCAAGCTCTGCTCCGGTCCTGTTTGAGGTGTCTTCCACGTGTAGAATCCACTCATGTCGCCCGCTTTGACATTCTTCAACTAAGCTCCTATGTTCCAAGAAGTCCGCCAAAAAATCTACAACAACTTGACCTTTTATGGCCATCTGAGGAACATAAGTGACATCGAACCAACTTAGTTCTACTCCCCACTTGAGAAGCCGACTGGAATGTTCTAGCAGGGTGTGTACCGACTTTAGCGGGTGATCCGTGATTAGCTTGATTGGATGTGTCTGGAAGTAGGGACGTAACCTGCAAGCCGACACAATTAAAGCAAATGTTAGTTTCCATAATCAAATACCCAACCTCTGTTCCCAAGAGAATGTGACTGGTGTAGTAGACTGGGTATTACGTTCCCAACTCCTCCGGGACCAATATGAAACTGATCACCTCAACTCCCACCCCCAAGTACAAAAAGAGATCTTCTTTCAATTTCAGGCTTTGGAGGATTAGTGGTGAAATTAAAACATCCTTAAAGCACTAGAAAGCCTGTTGCGCTCATCTGTCCACCAGAAACTTTCAGCTTTTTAGAGAGTTTTGAAGAACATGACTCACTTGTCACCTGACTTCGAGATGAACCGGCTAAGGGCTGTGATCTGGCCGGTTAACTATTGAACCTCTTAGGTACTCTGTGGGGGTGGCATTTCAATCTACACTTGGATCTTGTCAGGGTTCGCTTTTATGCCTTTAGGGGCCAGAAGGTAACCCAAGAACTTGTCTGTTGAGGCTCCGAACATGCATTTTAAAGGGTTCAACCTCATATTAAATTTTCTTAAGGTTTGGAAAGTTTTTTATAGGTCTTTTATGTGTTGTTATGTCATTTATCTTT
Organism: Papilionanthe hookeriana x Papilionanthe teres; assembly: GCA_022702705.1. NCBI lineage: Eukaryota > Viridiplantae > Streptophyta > Magnoliopsida > Asparagales > Orchidaceae > Papilionanthe > Papilionanthe hookeriana x Papilionanthe teres. The sequence continues at coordinate 30,683,006 of CM040433.1, read as the reverse complement.
TCACAAGAATGTCATTGATGTAGAATTCAATTTTTTTTCTTTCTGATTCTGAAAAATGATATCCATTAAACACTAGTACGTGGCCCCATCGTTCTTAAGCCCAAAGGGCATTACATCATAATAGAACAATCCCTCAACAGTAATAAAGGAAATTTTTTAAGCAATAGTTGGGTGCATCCTAATCTGGTGATAGCGAGAGAAAGCATCCAGGAAGCTCATAACTGAGTAGCCTATGTCAACGTCTACCAAGTTGTCGATCCTCAAAAGCGGAAAGCAGTCCTTCGGGCAGGCAGAGTTTAAATTGGTGAAGTTGACGCGCATATGCCACTTCTCGTTGGCCTTATGGACCATGATGACATTCAAAAGCCAAGTGGGGTACTGAACCTCTCAGATGTTACCTTGCCTTCTGTAGCTTCGGTTCCCCCTCTCTAATAGGCCTAGCCACCACTGTCATTAAGTTTCTTACCTTCTACTTGATCGACCAAATTGTGGGGCTCACGTTCAATCTGTGGCAGGCAACATCAGCTGGTATCCCTAGCATCTCTGTAGTGAATAAGCGAAGACATTACAGTGGTCCTGAATCGTTTGAATTAAAAGCTCCTGGTATCTTGCATCAAATCTATCACTTATTAGAAAAGATTTACCGGGTTGTTCCTTGTCGACTGGATCTTCTGTGTGGCTTCACTGGTCTCGAGGGCACCCTCCTCCTAGTTATGTAAATCGAGAGGCTCCTATTCCACACTTTCAACCGCCCGGAGGTAGCAGACTCCAGACTTCTTCATATCTCCCCTGACATTGACTATTTCACTGTCTCTCGGGAATTTGACTACAACGTGGTAGGTAGACACCAAGACCTTAAAATAGTTTAACAGCAGAATGCCAAAAATGGCGTTGTAGGTTGAGGAAAGTCCATAATCAGAAAATCCTCCATCTCCATGTGCTAATTATCTTCTTCACCTCAGCTGACCACCAATGACATTACACGTAGTGCTTCCTTCCTTTCACCTGAAAATCTAAAAAGTTGGTCAGCCGGCATTGTCAACTCGAAGACTAATCCTAGCGAATACCGACTTGAACAAAATGTTCACGGAGCTACCAGTGCTGATGAGTATACTCCACACTTAAGAATTACTAATTTTCCCCGTAACGACTATAGCTTCATTGCAAGGGTTTCCCTGTCGGGGAAATGAACTTGATAGGGGGACAACCTCCTCCCCTCTGCATGGATGTGAAGTTGTACAGCTCACCCATCCAGTCCTCTTCTGGGAGATTCATCATGAGGCATTCGTGACTCGGAAGATTGCTGGGAATACCTCAATGACACTGAAGGCATCAACCAGATGGGCACGAGCGGAGTCACTATCTCTGGCTCCTCAGTATGCTCTACTCGTTGCCTTTCCATCTGTGCGGATCCTGCACGATTTGATACATGTTCTATAATTTGAGTTCTCATCCCATGTCTTCTTCTCTACAAGTGTTCCTCTATGTCTTCTCATGGGAGATCCACGTTGGCCACTACTCTTTGGCTGCTCCGTTCTCTTTATGATCACATTGCTCCTCTTCTTGTAGACGGTATGGTTCCACATTCAGTATGTTAAATCCAAATCTATCTAAAAAGCCTACCTAAGTATAAAGCGGTTAAGGATGAGAGAGAGAGAGAGAGAGCAATGACAAAGAAATGAATACTATATTCGCGTAACATTTAATCATGAAATAGACCCTCTATTTATAGGAATGAATCTTTATATATTTACACACTATACCGCAAAAGTACATAGGTACAACGAGGGTATTCTAGTCCGTACACGAATATTAATCATGGCGCCCATATGCGTGGTCAAACTTTTGTTAGGCCAGGCGGCCATGAGGCCAAGCAGCTATTAATTGAAGGTCCACATTAACCACCTTGGACTGGAGGTTCCATTTCAGTTTCTCAATTTATCTGAGTTGGAAGGCGACAACTTCGTCCGCACTAGTCTAGTTAGATGGATTCTTCACTATTGATCTACACCTCATCCGTCTGAGCACATCACGTTCCTTGTATGTGGGACTGGCGGACTAAGCGTGCAATCCTAGGTCATCCAAGGTAAATCCTGCGGGACCATGTCACCTCTCTGCCATCTACGAGATGTCTTTGTGATTCGTGCTGACATATTTTTGATGTACACAATAATACCACTAAACTTTAAAAAAAACGTGAAATACATCTTTTCAAGAATAGGAAAGATAGCATGTATGCAATATATATATATATATATATATATATATATATATATATATATATATATATATATATTAAAGATATACAAATCCATATGAATTGAGTGTTATGTCCGTGAATCTTCTTTTATTTTTGAATGAATTGGGTAAAAAAAATTGGGTTAGAATAATATGATTAAATATCCATGGGTATGATTATAAAAATTTATGTATGTTAATTTTTTATGAGACTTTATTCTATGGATTATATATAAATATTTTAATATTTTACTAATTTAACAAATATTTTTTTTCTAAATATTTTTTATTTATTTAATTTATTTACAAATTAAATAACTTAATTTTATGTATATAATAAAAATATTCTTTTGATAAAACTTAAAGCCTATATTTGACTCGATTATTATATCATTTTAATTGACTTGATATATAGGTCTATGTATTCTATTTCATCACCATTGAAATTAAAAGTATAAAATTTAGGAGGCCACTTAATTGCTATGTATGCACATAACTAATACCTATAATTTAATTTTTACATATATATATATATGCCACCTTATTTATGGGTGAAAATGTGACAAGTTAAAATAGTCATATTTTGTGTGTGATATGAAAATTTTATGTGGTATAAATGTAACAATAGAGTTTAAAGGTTAAATATGTAAATAAATAGGAATTGAGATATTTATGTAAATACCCCTAAAATTAATCTTAAATAAAAAAAGCATAAGAACATTCTCACACAATTATTGTCATTGGTTAGTTAACGCATGGCATCGAATATGTTTGCAACTTCATAGTTAATAGTTTTGGGAGAAAATCCTATGATTGTTGAGATTTATTAAACTAATTTAGTCCAAAAAATATACCATCGATAATAAGTGTAGTGAGTGTTAAAATCAAATTATGAGGAAATAATTTTATAAAATTTTAAAAAAATTGTGTTGATATTTATTACAAATTTTAAATTTTCAATGAGAATTTTAATTAAAAAAATTAGTTGAATAAGTATTTAAAAAGTAGATGATATGCATGAAATAATTTATTTTATTATGATTAAAAAAAGGAAGATTTACATACATACCACCCGATTGTATTTACATAATCAAACATCCTTTAAATTTTACATCTATAATATTTAATAATTGAGAAAGTGCATTTCACTATTTTGAAGTTGAAATAATGATACTTATATGTAATATGAAAGAATAGGAGTTAAATATAAAAAATAAAATTTAAAGGTGAAGTGTGTAATTCATAGAAATTAGATGGTATGCGTGTAAATGATCACTTAGCTGGCTGCGGAATAACCTCCCAATACCCTCATTTTGAGGATATTGGGAGGGTATGGGTGAGAGTTGAATGTGATATTGGTTATTAAGATATTTACAGGGTATTAGTTATTGAGTATTGATAGGTTATTAGGAGAGTACTGGATGGGTATTGAAGGAGCTGCATGCAGACTGTGATACGTGCTCCATATGCAATAATTTCCTCAATTTGTGGAGAAGCGGTATAGAATATGCTCGCATGATCTATAGATGAGGAATTGGAACGCCACAGCTCAATAGCTAAAGGCTACGCTTTGCCGGTGAATTTTTCTCCATTACAAAGCAGAAAGAATAACGCAGTGAGCATTCAACCCTTTAAAATGCTATTTGATTATTTTTATTATGGGGGATTTACACACTTACCACCCAATGTCAATATATTTATACATCTAACCCCTAAACTTTACTTCATGCATTTATACCACCCAAATCCTTTACATACAACATAAATCATAAGATCATATTTATTTTTTTTAAATGAAATACATCTTTTGATGTATAGGTAAGGGACGTGCATATAAAAATTAAAATTTTGATATTGGATATACAAGTACATGAGAATTGAGGGGTATACAGTCATTTCCATACATACCACTCAAATTTTATGTATTTATATATCAACACCTAAACTTTAGCTTTTCTTTGCATTTATATAACCCAATTCTTTCATATCATAACAAGAATACTATTATTTCAACTTCTAAAAGGTGAAATGCGCACCCTTTTCATGCATATATAGTTAAGGTGGCATGTGTAAGAATTGAAGTATAGATGTTAGATATGTAAATACACAAGAATTGAGTGGTATGCTTGTTAATCTTCCTGAAAAACAAAAAATACCATTATTAATCATTTAAAAAAAATACATTTTCACGCTTAGATTTATGCCACCAAGGACAGTAGTAATAAATGAAAATATCAAACTTGCCATAAAAATACATAGGAATAATGTAGATGCATGTAAATTTTCCTAAAATTAAATAAAATGCTAGAGAAGGTAAGTCCCACCAATACAAAGAAGGGAGTTACATACCACAAAACTAAGCTATTTACACAAAATTCCTATTTTTTTAATTTAATCTCTAAATCATATTAAAAAAAAAGCCCCCACTAATTCTAACTATCCACATGCATATATTTTGATATCATTTAAGAGTAGTGCTATATAAATAAATTTCAAGATATAAGTGCCAGATATGTAAATATATAAAAACTGAGATATTAAAAAGCTTATGGCCCTTTCCGTCCACCAATATAATCTACCAGCTAAAACTAAAAAAATTATATAACATTGTCCGACGTTTGCTTCTCAAAAAAAAAATAAAAAAATCTTACAACGTTTAGTCCCACATCGCAGCCTGAAAAAAAACTGCATCGACCCACCAACGGCTAAAGCGTATATTACGCAGCTGAGCTAGTTACCTATAAATTACAAGGAATTTCAGGTTCAAAAGTTAGAGAGAGATTCAATGTTTTTATATTCTACTTTGTCAATGCTATCAATATTAAGATCTAATTATCATGATTCTTCAGATGTGATATAAAATGACAACAAATTTTTATTTTTCAAATGTTATTCAAAGATCTCAATGAATTAAATAGTTAATATATTTAACGGGAGATTTACATACATACCACATTATTTTAATTTATTTGGATGGTTCACATAGGTACCACTCAATTCTTATGCATTTACATATCTAACACCCAAACTTCAATTTTTACATATCTATATGCCACCTTGTCAATGCATGAAAAGGTGTATTTCACCTCTAAAAAGTTATAACAGTAATATTTTCTCAAGTAATGTGAAAGAATTGGAGCTATAAATGTAAAAAAAAGTAGAGTTTATGTGTTAAATATGAAAACACATGAATGTATGCATGCAAATGTCCCTACTTTCCTATATATCAACCTAATATTCGATAATTATTTCTCATAATATGAGATTAAAGATATAGAAACAAATAGTGGAAGAAAAAATATTACCTTGTATCTTCAAGCTCCATTGAGAAGAGTATGAAATCCACTTCAGAAAAGAGAATTAACAGCCAGAACATGCTGCCTTAAAACTCTTATCCCATTGATCAGCAGACTGTGACTGAGCATGAGGAACATGGCGAGGATGCTTCTCTCTCTTGTCGCCCTTTATCTGCCTTAATGCATGTTTCAGCGCTGGAAGCAAAGCCTCCATACACTCAGCAACTGCATTTGGATTTCCTGGCATATTGATTATCTGAGGCAAAATCATAGAGGACATGAGTTTAAAATTTATTGAGCTCGATTTAATTGTGTGAAATTAGAAAATGTGTTTGAAAAAAATGGAAGATTTACATACATACCACCTAATTCTTATGTATTTACATATCTAACATCGAAACTTCAATTTTTACATATATGCCACCTTGCATATGCACGAAAAGCTGTATTTTGCTTTTTTAGAGTTAAGATAGTGGTATTTTTTATGAGACATGAAAGAACTGGTTGGTATGAATGTAAACAGTAAAGTTTAGGTGTTAGATATGTAAATACATTAGGAATTTGGTTGTATGTATGTAAATGCCAAATGTGAAGTCTGCCAGATTCATCATTTGGTAGTGTGGTTGGAAATTAACTTAGTGGTATAGATTTAGATATTGGACAAGTAAAGATATAAAAATTTAGTGGTATGTATCTAAATCCCCAATATGTTCTCTATGCAAAAGCAACCAAATAGTCCATAAGAGAAATGAAGAGGTCTCTAACTAGCGTTGATCCTCTGATACCAGCCGCAGCCCTTGAAAGCATAGCAAAAGGTGTGACCTGTAAGTGAGCAAATCAGATCAGGTACAGAGACAGGTAGGTTACAAATTACAAAATCGTAACATTTTAAAAAAATGAAAGATTTACATGCATACCACTTAATTCTTATGTATTTACATATCTAAAACCTATAACTTCAATTTTTACATATATACCACCTTACCTATGATGAAAAGGTGTGTTTCAATTTTTAAAAGTTAAAATAGAAATATTTATTATGTGATTTGAAAGATTTGGGTGGTTTAAGTGTAAAAAGTAAATTTAGGTGTTAGGTATGTAAATACTAAATACATAGGAATTGGGTGGTATGTATGTAAATGCCTCATATAAACATAATTTTTTAGATGTTTACATGAATGCCTATAAGTACATACATATTGGGAAGGCACACCTATGCATGCATACATCCAGTTAATTTTAAGTTGAATCAAAACGAATTAAGGTGAGCCATCCTCGAGTTAAAGCACTTCGATATTAATTAATTAAATTAGTTTTAATTTTCAAACATAATTATCGATGCTTTTTTCGATTGGGTAAGTTGTCATTCAATTATCTACTAATCAAATCGCTAAAATTTTGCACGCACGTTCAAACAACATAAAACCTTACAAAATCATAGATTATTATAAGCAGGACAACAAAGAGGGTTGAATTAGAGATGAATTACCTTTAGACTCTCTTGAAGCATTACAAAGGACAAACCAGGAGCATCTTTCTCCAGTAATGCTTTTGTGGCTTCAGGTGTAACATCCCTTGGAGTAAGGCCCGTTCCACCTTCAAAAATACATTATCATAATATAAAATTATAAATACTATAGTAGAATTTCAGGACTAACCTAAAGTTATAATAAAGTCAATCTTATCAATATCACTCCATTTCTTCAGAACTTCTTTAATTTTATCCACTTCATCTGGAACTACAGCTGTTGCAACAACACGCGCACCGCCTAATGCTTCTGATGAAGAATTCACAACAGAAATAGCTCTAGGTCCACTGCGGATAAGTTACAACAATAGCATAAGGTCGATTGACAACAACGATATTTGCATTCAAGGTAAGAAAAGAGGCTAGCTTCCATGGTAGTTAATATACATGCATAACAAACAATATAACTATAAAAACGAAAATTACTATTCCCCCAGAACCAAACTTCCATTATAATGCATGCACACTTATTTTTTTATTAGGAAGCTTTACATATATACCATTTAATTCCTATGTATTTATAAATCATACATGTCACGCTCCCAAAATAGCTCTTAAGAGAGGTGGGCAGCCCAGGACCAGATATGGGACTAAATATCCCTGACATTCTCCTCCACCCAATCACGTGACGCCCTCGTCACGGATCGGCACCACCGAGGGCCCTACATCGTGGAGAATCCACACACCGCTAGCGTAGCACTCGCTCTAATACCACTCTTCACGCTCCCGAAGGACTGCCTAAGAGAGTAGGCGACCGGAACTTATATAGCGCTTTCGGTCCACCTAACATATGTGGGACTAAATATCCCTGAAATTCTCCTCCACCCAATCACGTGACGCCCTCGTCACGGATCGGCTCCACCGAGGGCCCTACGCCGTGGAGAATCCACACACCCAGCGGCGACGCACTCGCTCGATACCACTTGTCGAGCTCCCAAAAGAACTCTTAAGAGAGGTGGGCAGCCCATGAATATACTGTTTTTCGGCCCTACACCTAGTCGATGTGGGACTAATTATCCCTGACATTCTCCTCCACCCAATCACGTGACGCCCTTGTCACGGATTGGTTCCACCAAGGACCCTACACCGTGGGGAGTCCCCACACTCGACAGGCAGTACCCTGCTCTGATACCACTTGTCACGCTCCCAAAAGAAGAGCTCTTAAGAGAGGTGGGCAGCCCAGGACTTATATACTGCTTTTCAGTCCTACACCTAGCAGATGTGGGACTAAATATCCCTGACATTCTTCTCCACCCAATCACGTTACGCCCTCGTCACGGATCGGCTCCATCGAGGGCCCTACACCGTGGAGAATCCACACACCTGGCAGGCAGTACCCTGCTCTGATACCACTTGTCACGCTCCCAAAAGAGCTCTTAAGAGAGGTGGGGCAGCCCAGGACTTATATACTGTTTTTCGGCCGTACACCTAGTCGATGTGGGACTAAATATCTCCGACATATAGCTAACTTCAGATTTTAAATATATGCCACCTTATCTAGGCATGAAAAGATGAATTTCACTTTCTAAAAGTTAAATAGCAGCATTTTTAATGTGGTATGAAAGGTTTGATTGGTAAAAATGTAAGAAAATTTAACTTTAGGGGTTAGATACGTAAATATATAATAATTGAGTGGTTTTTATGTAAATGCCCCCTTTTTTATTAACAACAACAGATGTAGGGAGTAATATAATTGCTATAACTGCCTGTCCTAAGCAAATAGCGGTATTGACTCCAATAAATATAGCATCAAACTGTGACCTCATAGAAATAATGATTCAAAGAGGTGTATCAAGATGCATGTTTTTGTTTATCATTCCACCATAATTTTCGTTCATATGATAGAGGTAGTAAAATTTCAGTATGTAAAATTATCAAGTGTTACTTTCAACCAAATCAATTTTTACTAATGTTCAAATAAAACCATCGAAAAAAAGATTATACTAATAATAACATAAAAATAACGAACAATAAATTATTAGAAAAATCAAGAAAACAAGTAATGCAAGACTTCTGCAGCAGCTGCTATTCGGTGGTCCTATGGTTCGTGGCTCCTATGCATGTGGTGAATGGATCTATTGTACTTGCAATATCCTTCTCTAGCAGGTGATAATTCTTATCTTGGATGTGTAGCAAACCCTTTAAAACTTGCAAATGTTTTGGCGTCTCCTTGGTGATTTTGGCATAAAGCCTTTGGCTCTGGAATCCACCCTGGTCATTCCTCGTGTGATTTTCCGGAAGTTTCCAGTCAGTCCTTTGTGGGCTGATTCTTCAACCCAATGTTTAAATTGTGCAATTGAGTATTGAGAAGTTTTCTATCTGGAGGGCAAGGTGTAGCCTCGAGGCGGTCTGAGGCAAAAGCCTCAAATCAAAATAAAGGGGATAAAAATTTTGAACTCATGCAAATATTCAAAAATAAATAAATAAATAAATAAGGTTTAGAGTTGTAGAAGCTTTTAAACGTCATGGAATTTGAAGAAGACTATTTGGAGAGGAGAGGGCAATGGCGGCCGTGACAATGACTACGTCAATAGCAGGCAAGGCAGGAGCTGGCTGAGTAGCAGGGGGGGTGGTTGTGGCAGCTAAACAACAGACAATCACAGCGGCTACTACGACATGAGCAGAAATCACGGCTGCTGCAGCAGGAGCAGCGGGCTATCGCAGCTGCTGCAGAAGGAGCAGCAGGTGGAAATGGCAGTGGCAGCAAAAACCAGACAAGTCGGCCGCTGCGACAGCGGCAGCTACAACAAAAGCAGCAGGTGGTTGTATTAGCGGAAGCAGCATGCAGTGGCAGCACCGATAGTAAAGCCGGCTGCAAAAGCAATAGGTGGCGACGATAGGAAGCCAAACTAGGGAGAGGTGAGCTCTTTGCACATGAGAGTGCGGCTTCAATTCATATTCGAGCAGTCATACATTGGGAGAAAAAAATTAAGCAACGAGAGGCGCACTCCTGAACAAAATTGAGGTGAGGTCATGCTTCAATCAACATCTATCGATGAACACCTCTAGCAACATTTAATTTCTACCTCTTCATGTGATACCTACGAAGACTTCTATTTTCCAAATATTTCAATGCCAATGACTTTAGTTACCATGTCTGTAATAAAAACATTTTTTTAAGAATAGTTAATTAAATTAATTTAAACAAATTAAATAAAATAATTAATGAAATATATTAATTAAATTAATAATAATTAAACTTAAAAGAAATGAAATTTATTTCAAATTCAATAACCTAGATAATGAAATAATAAAGATTAATATTAAACTAATTATAAATTAACTTAATAAAAAGGGGAAATTACCTAGTAACTATGTTAAATATTTCATTAATTAAAGTTAAACTTAATTAGATAGAAATAATAAATGGGAAAGTTGGCGTTAAACTGATTAAAGTAACATTTTGAAATGAGCAGAAGTGATGACAATTTAATTAGATAGAACAAAATTAAATTTAAAAAAAGAAACAAACTTAATAAATTTGATATATTGCAAGTACAAAAAATAGCTTGAATTAAATTGTTCTGAATTTTTTCAGAAGAGCAAATAAACATGAGAATTGATACTTCACTAAAATCAAATTAAATTGGATGCAAGTAATAAGGGCTTAATTAGAAAGATTAAATTTTAACTTAGACAAGAAATATATAAAACCAATTTTTATTTTTGAAGGAGTCGTCAGTCCATCAATCGTCGTATACTTCCTTTATCCGAATAAATCTTCACTCCGAATCAGACAAGTGATTTGAAGATGAGAGGAACCGAATAAGAAGAGACATATGACAATGCGACAAATAAGAGAACACGCAAAACGTGGAGAGTCTACGTGCGGTAAACCTCGCAAGGAAAGACCAAGCATGTAACCCAAAACATAATCGGGCGGAGGCACCTTGAACAGATATCTGCGAAAGAATTCTTATGTAGACTACCCATAACCAGAGAGTCGTGTAGAGTGTATCGTTTTTGGGTCGAAAGCACTCCGAGGACGTATCCCACTTGGTTAATTACATCTTGGGGGTACAGAAAAATACTCTCGATAAAAGGAGTTTCGCTTATATTATCATGAATCTAGGGTAATAGGTACTCGAAGGAAGGTCATTCCATGTGGGAAAGTCCTGATACTTTCAAAGCTCCCGCAAGGCCACGGAACAGAGTGAATCTCTCACGGTCCCTACGTGGGTAACGGACTCATCAGCATACAGAGCCCACGAAATAACCTGAATCATCTCGACGGGGATATCTTAACATGTTAAAGCACATCCGAGCCATAAGGGCAGAGGACAAATCAATCTATCCCAAACGAGCGACAGCTCATCGGCATCGGGCCATCAAAACAATATCAACGAAGTCAATGAGCGAAAGAGCTCAATAGGGGTAGTCAAAGGAAGGAAGGAATAATCCTAAAGGGTAAAAGTAACTAAGTCAAGGTACCACAGACCCATCATCCACAGCTACTATGACCCTAAGTCTACCCGGTCGTGAAGTTAATCGACCAAACACGTCCTGAGATCCTCGACGGCAATCCGTGAATCGCGTCGTCCATGGGGGACCTCAAGGTCAGAGGAACGAAACTCTATCATATGACTATAAGCTGGAGCTCCAAGAGGTGGGTCTTACACCTGCCTAAGTGTCAAGGATGCCTCAGGAAAGAAGAGAATGGGAGGTAACGCTAAAAAAAAAAGGACTTACACCCCGTCTGAGACGGGAAGCCTTCTAACATCTTAGGCGCACTAGACAACCATCTATAAAGGTATGTTGGGCCAGTCAGGATGGAGAAGCACGGGGAGTCCTCCTTGGAACATGCAAATATGAATACAGTTATCTTGAGTAGTCCTTAAGTATTGTGGAGGCTCTATTAGTATATGTAGAAAATAAAAAATCATCTTTTTAAAGTCCTGAATATTTTAATACTAAATTTTAATTATCTTGAATATTTTACTTAGAATTTTGTATAAAAATTAGGAATTTAAGTCCAAATTAGCCTATATTACGTCGTGAAATCCCTATCACAAAAAGAAATAACGAAAATATGCAGACATGCAAGCATGCGAGTATGCAATAAAGCAGGAAAAAAATCATTCCTTAACAAAATAAAAGAGGCCAAAATACCGCTGGACCGGCAACATATCCCAGGAAAAAAAATGGCGGCCAGACTCCGCATATATATGCCCAGACCTAATTTTATATATTATTGTAAAAATGCAAAATTAAGATACAATGCACGAGCATCAGCTCTCGGTCCCCTCCATGTGGTTGCCGCGCCAAACGTCTCGTAACCCGTGCCCGTATATTATTTTTGCTACAAGACTCTCCTAGACTCTAAAAGTACACAAGAAAAGAAAAGACTCAATCCTACATGGGGAAAGCTCACATGCATACAACGTATAATGAGTCATGTCTTATAAGTATGGGAGCTAAATAGCACCTCCAAGCAAAAGGGAAATCATCATGTGCTCCCCCCAAAGCGGTACCTGTGTACAAGCCTATAATAACGCACGGCTCTCTGCAGAAAAGCGCTCTAACAGACTACCATGCATATGAATCATGCATTCACAGCACAAGCACAATGCAAAAGAATGATATCTGACTAGAATAACCAATCCAGTAAAAAATAATAGCCATAAATCAAAAAGATTACCTAGCAACTTAAGTTATAGCTTAGCAAACCATCTAACGAAAAGTGCACAAACCTAGTGTCTAAGTGTGAGATAAAACTGGGTATAGTATGACTTTGACGAGATCACTATGCTGGCCCCGTCATAAAGATTCGAAGGATCTAAAGGGCGTCACGAAGAGGGGTGCTTAGATCCATTAGATCCTTAGCAAAGTCATACTCGTGTCAATCCCGATGACTTAACTCGCATTGCTCACCGGGATTCACCCAACAAGCAATGCTCGTTAAAACATCGCGACTGATACGGGGTCACTCTCCTAACGAGCCTAGCTCGCTATCCATGCAAACATGCAAATATAAGTGCAGACAGTCGTGACAGAAGTGATGAGAGTACCGTGGGGCAGTGACTCAGAAAAAGATGAGCATACCATGAAGGCAACGACCCAAACCAATGGGTGTGCCGTGGAGGCGGTGACCAAAAGGTGGGCATGTCGTAGAGGCAGTGGCCAGAACAAATGGGTGTGTCGTAGCGGCAGTGAAACGAAAGGTGGGCGCGTCGTGGAGACAGGGGCCCGAGAAAATGGGTGTGTCGTGGAGGCAGTGACTCGACGGTGGGCGTGTCGTGGAAGCAGTGACCCGAGTAAGGTGAGCTAAGGCGGTAGTGATCGAAAGGGATGGGCATACCATGGCGGCTGCGGCACTACGAGGTGTGTCGGGACGGCAGTGACCTGAGAATATGCAATATAGGTAGCTGAACATGCAAACAAATATGCATACGTACACACACAACATGCAGTGGTGCAAGTGGCCAGTCGACGGGCCGTGATGGCCAGTCGAACCAAAGTATTGTGCCAACCGAGTCGAGGTAGCTGGTTGAAGCACAAGTGATACCGACCGGTCCGAAACGATCGATCGAAGCACCAGTGGTGTCGGTCCAAGTGCAAGATGCAATTATAAGCTGCAAAGTGCAAGTGCAAGTGCAATGTGCAAGGTGCAATGTGCAAGGTGCAAGAGACAACATGCAATAGCGAGCCACGCTCATGCTAACGACCTCACATGGGAAACTTAGAGTTTAGACCCTTGGATGTGCGACAGCATCGCCTCTTGCTTTGGTGAGGAAATGTGGGGAATTTCTCCCAAGATCTCCGAGAGGAAACTCTCCACGGCATCGCGAAATATGTTAGCTACAAAACTTTTCCCATTTTGCGAACTCCTACAAACTTTGCAAAGAGAGCCAGCTACAAAGCTTCTCTTGTTTTGTCAAGTCCGACCTCTCAGTTTCTCCAAATAAAACTGGGGAATCCAAAGTAAGAGGAGCGGGGGACTCCGACCCATTGGGACTGGTGATAAGGCTCACAATAAAGGGAAGACACTCGGCCCTATGGAGAGTATTTGGCCACGCACAGGAAATCTTAACCTAAAGGCTAACTCTAGGTAAATAAACGATCCATCACATACGCACGCCGTCACGCCGACTTACACCTACGCACGCACCACGTCTAGGCGATCGAACCCACGCCTACACTAACTAAACCTAGAGTCAGCTAGAAGTTTGGGGAATCCACCACCGTGGCGGTTGCAGACGCATTCTTTTTATACTGAAGAAGAGACCATGCGTTGAGACGCCGATGTCCGGTCCGTGCGTCAGCGTACCTCGCTGAATGTGCACAGAATAACGGAAAGGGCCAAGGAGTTAGTAAGTGAGGCCGACGTTCCTCGTAACAAACTGCGCAAACAAGGAGCCAAAACGTGAGTTATGCAAAGTACATTTGATAAATATTGCAATATATGAAAATACGACCGAGATATACCTTCATGAGAGGGGTTCGATGTGTCAAGGCATGTCTGAATTACCCTGTTAGGAATCACGAAGATTTTACATGAGGATTTTATGCAACAAGCTCATCTACATTGTTCCTCAAATATAGGAAAGCTTACGACATGTGAGTTCATCTTCCAAGTGCTTTTAAATAACAAAAGAACCAAACTTATCCATACACACAAGAATCAATATATTTGCATATTGTAATTGATTTAGAGTATGATTTCATTTGGATTTACCTTATTCCCTCTTCCTTCATGATTTCGGATACGAGCAATGGGAAAGGAGAGGTAAGATAAGAGTTTCAAGCCGTTGTCCATCGGAATCCGAGAAGGATAAGGTAGCCGGCGAGGGAGAGGAAGTCGGCATGTGGCCTGCCAAGAAAAGGAAGAGCCAAAAATGGTGGCGGCCGACTGTAGACGGCGGAGCTTAGTGGCTGGAGATCTCGGCGAAGGTGACCGACCGAAATCTCAGCTCGGCCGGTGGCTGGAAGCTCGTTCTCTATGCGAAAGAGGATGTCGGTGAGGAGTAGCGGCTGTTTTGCGACGAAGATGAAGGGGAGGCCGGTTTAGAGCCCGACGAAGGTGGCCGGCTGAAAGCTCGGCTCGGCTAGGGGTTGGAAGAACGTCCTGCGGCGTGAAGGAGGATGCCGGAGAGAAGCGGCAACTGGAGGTTCGCGAAAACGAGAGAGGCCGCAGGCCAAGGTTTTTTCGTGAGAGCAGGATATCATGAGGAGTTCGCGGCTCAAGGCATTTAACAAGAAACTCTATTGTGATAAAAGATAATATGCAAGACTCTCCTTTGCCATTAAAAATTTTGCATGTGTGAGAGTAGGATAGGGGAGAGAGATGCATGCGTACAAATAAAATAGAATATTTTTTATCCACCTTTATCTTTATATCTTTTTATTTTTATTTTTTTATTTTATTATTATTTTTTTAAAGATAAGAGCATGAGATGATAAACAGAGAGAGAATATGTGGGAGCTATCATGCGTGAGATATAGGATAATATATATATATATAATTTTTATTTTAATAATAATAAGATTATTATTATTATTATTTAAAGCTCTCCGCATATTTTTCGTCGAACGCACCATCGTTGTGAAATGAACATCCCCCTTGGTAAAATCGACGTTTTCATAGTAGAGCTGACTAGAACGTCGTATGGTTAGAGCAATATCGTAGTATATGGCTATGGAACTAAAGAACTGTCATGAGATGAGACACCCTCATGAGAGAACCGACTAGAATGTCATGGTTCGAGAGGTGCAAAAACTAGCTGAGCGAAGCAGTCTATCAGCCTAAGACGGCTCGGATGGGCCAAGCAAAGCGGTCTTCACTATTTTGATATCCGACGGTACCATGACATCCCGTACAGTGAAGACCGCTTTGCTTAGGAAGGATGTTCATCTGACTGCGATGGCGCGTTCGGCGAAAAAATACGCGGAGAGCTTTAAATAATAATAATAATAATAATAATAATAACCTTATTATTATTAAATAAAAATAATAAAAAATATATATATTATCCTATATCTCACGTATGATAGCTTTCACGTCTTCTCTCTCCAATTTATCAACCCATGCGCCTATCCTTAAAAATAATAATAATAAAATAAAATAAAATAATAAAAATAAATAAAAATAAAAAAGGGATAAAACTATCCTATTTTATCTGAACGCATGCATCTCTCTCATCTATCCTACTCTCACGCATGCAAAATTTTTAGTGGCAAAAGAGAGGCTTGCATATTATATTATAACATCAGGGCCTCCTCTTAAATACCTTGAGCCGCGAACTCCTCCCAATATCCTGCTCTCGCAAAAGGAACTTCACATGCAGCCCCCCCGTTCTCGCGAGCCCCTCTCATTCTCACGAACCTCCAACCGCCGCTCCTCATCGGCATCCTCCTTCACGCCGCCGGACGTCCTTCCAGCCGCCGGCCACCTTCGACGGGCTCTCCCTCTCCTCAAGTCTAGACACCTGCCGCCCTCTTCACCCCTTCTTCCTGTCGCTCTCCCTCTCCACCGAAAGCTTCGTTCGGCTCGCCTCCCCTCTCTCTTATGCAGCCTACCACTTCAGCCCGAAACCCCTGCTCGTCGACGATCGTGCCCATCTACCGCTTTTCCCCGTCGGAGACCTTCTCTACCAGCGGCAGCACCACGGTTCGGCTCCCTAGTCTCAAGGGTTTGGTGTAAAAGTCAGGTTCATGCTCTTAGCTATATTTTTATTTTATTTATTTATTTATTTATTTTTATTTATTTATTTTTATTTTGTTTTATTGAACCCAAACCTTCAAGATTTGCTATAATTTTGGTTTTCCTGAAATTCATTTAAGGAGTGATCCTGTATTTGGGAGTTGTCCAAGTACTATCTATCTCTGGTTTAAGCCTGCACAATAGTTTCAATGGAAAAACGGACCCAGAGCTGAAGTGTCCAATAAGAACTATATATTGCAAGACTTCTTGTGCTTTCCCTGAAATTAATTCAATTGCTTATGAGACGGCTGCTCTATATGGTTTGTAATTGAATATTATTCATCTTGATTTTAAGTCTGATCTAGAGGCTTTACTTAAAAACCTACAAAAGCTATATTCCTGGGTACCCGAATTGGTATGCCAAAAGCTATCGGCCAAGAGTAGTTTTCTCCAAGCTCAACTGGATGGCCTCCTTTCATGAGGGTGAATCCCATCCTCGAGTGGTCATACAAAGATGGCTTTCATCCTAGCCCGCAAGGTTCCATATTGCAGTCTATACGATGAAGGGGTAAAATGTTTTATTGTATGCTTCCATGTTCTAGCTTCATTTTTTTTATTCCTGCAATACTCATTTTATACGAAGTTTCAATGAAAGCAAGGGATTAAAAGAAATGATTATTACATACATACCATCTGAAAAATTGTTATTTACAAAAATAGCATGTTTGATTTCTTTTTTTTGGGACCAACCAACCGGTGCATTTGTGCTTGCCAAGATCCAACCATCGATGAGATTTTTTTTGTTTGTTTCCTCTTGATAGCCTTCTTTAAATGATTCTCCTCACATCGAGATTTTAGGTTACATAAATGCATATCGATAATTCTTATTAATCTATATATATAATATCAGATTTTGGGAGGTTTACGTACCATTTTGGGCTGGGTTTGCTAGCTAATTTTGGAGGATTTACATGCCACATGTTGGGGCTGTTTTATTTGCTTTTTGGAATCTTACAAATGTTGGCTTTGCGGGCTTTTGCCCACTGTTTTGGAGCCTTTAAATACTGTTTTGGGCTGGTTAAATACTCTTTCGAGCTTGGATAAATGCAGAGTTTAGAGCCTCTGAATGCTGTTTTTAGGCTGGTTAAATACTGTTTTTGGGCCTAGATAAATGCTGATTTTGGAGCTTCTAAATGCTGTTTTTGGGCTAGTTAAACACTATTTTTGACTGGATAAATGTTGATTTTTGAAGCCTCTAAATACTGTTTTTGGGTCAGGATAAATGCTGATGTTGGAGCCTCTAAATGTTGTCTGAGGGCTATCCGGTGCTGTTTTTCAGTCATTTTGAGTACTGGTTTGGGTCAATTTATTCACTGTTTTAGAAGAGGACTTGGGCACTGTTCAGCCATTGTTTGGGCACCGTTTGGGTGCTGTTCATGGGCTATCTGGATGCTGTTTTCGAGTCATTTTGAGTGTCAGTTTGGGTCAATTTATTCACTGTGTTGGAAGACGACTTGGGCACAGTTTGGCCACTGTTTGAGCACTGTTTGGGTGCTATTTGGGGGCTGTCGGGTGCTGTTTTTGAGTGATTTTGGGTGCCGATTTAGGTCAATTTATTCATTGTGTTAAAAGATGACTTGGGCAATACTCGGGCACTGTTTGGGCACCGTTTGGGTGATGTTCAAGGGGTTGTTCGAGTGCCGTTTTTGAGTCATTTTGGGTGCCGGTTTAAGTCAATTTATTCACTGTTTTGGAAGACGACTTGACCACTGTTCATACACTGTTTGGGCACCTGTTTGAATGTTGTTTAGAGGCTGTCCGAGTGCTGGTTTTCAGTCGTTTTGGGTATCGGTTTGGGTATCTTTATTCATTATTTTGGAAGACGACTTGGGCACTCTTTGGGCACCATTTGGGTGCTATCCGGAGGCTGTCTGGGTGTTATTTTTGAGTCATTTCGAGTGTCAATTAAGCCAGTATGTTCACTGCTTTGAGATATCGCTTCAGAGCTGTTTTGGTCCGATTTTCTCCATTATTTTGAGCCGATATAATTGATGTTTTTTTTTGGAAGATTTAAAAATTCTTTTAGGCTGGCCTACTTACGGTTTTGCCCCTTTGCTTTAATGATTTTTGGAAGTAGGTCGGTCTTTTCCCTTCCTTTTTTTTTTCTTGCTCGATGATGTTGTCCTACGTGCTTATACCGAGATATAAGTGTGTAGCATAGAGATATGTGGATCATCGAGTGGGTTGTAAGTTGGATGGTTCGGGATTCAAAAATGGTGATGACAATGCTTATGTGCGCTAAGACTGGGATACATAGTGGGATATCAAGATAGTATCTCCTACTTCAAAGACCCTAAAAGAGATGATAGAACCGATCATACTATTTACCGACCTTCGGTAAAAAGTTGCCCCTTGATTTTTTAGATTGTCGGTAATCCTGGCCCGTTCAAACTGAGTAACTTGTGAACTATTTTACTTCTCCAAAACATTTACACAGATAATACCAAAAAAAATCCTTTTGCGACGCCGCTACTTTTGACTGCTAAGTAAACTCTGCATTCATAAAAAATTAAAGAAATGTTGATAAAATCTTATAAAAATCCACTTGTTAATCACTTTGACTGAGGTTGGAGATTGCCCTCGTTAGATTGTTTGGTTGATATTTTTTATCCAAAGCGGATTAGGAAAGCACGCAGCCAACTCTGCGCCTATCCCGAGCCTGAATTCTTACATCCCAACTTGATCTTTCATATATGTGTCACATGCTCTTTCACTCACATATACATATATACACATGTAAATTGTGCTTGTTAAACTCTCTGCAACACTTCCTTATTATTACATGTGATACTAACCCATTTTGCAACTGTAGCAGAGGCCCAGGTATGCGAGTCAATTTATTTTGTTAAATTCTCTGCAACCCTTTTACTGCATTTTACTGCACTTTTACTACGTTTTTACCGTTCCTTGATTTTGCAGTTGTTTTATACTTGTAAAGCCCCAAGATAGAAAAACAGTAGAATGGTGGTTAGGATGTACACTATGATGGCCATTGACTCATCATAATGCATGTATACATACAACCCTAAACTCGGAAATCGAAGTCGTCACGACGAGAAGCTTGGAGTAAGCCTCATGGGCAACACGGCAACGATACACACGGACCACAATCAAGACAAAACATGAACAGATCTACTTCAGCTAAACAATTCCCTAGATTTAATCAACATAATCCATAGGACGTCAAGATAGTTCGTCTAGTACGACATAAATTCTCGCATTATCTTTTGGCCGCTGCATGACCGTGTTGTGCGGCTAAAGTCCTAACTCTCTGTAGGCTCTGAGATTGTCGTTCGGTATGACGTAAATCCTTCTATCTTCGTAGGCTATTTGTATAATCGAGCATTATGCAAGTGTAAGCCTAAATAACAAAATTGACAGGATTGAAGCAAAAATAACATCATGAACAATAAAAAATGTACACTCAAACAATAAAATAAATTGGAAAATCATCGAGGTTCTCATTTGAATCTGTGACATTCCCTACCTCTAGCTCCTTTGACTCCAAAATAACTGTTCTCGTTTGGTTTTTTTCCCATTTGATTGTTCCTACAATCGACCTTGAAAACTAAGCTTTGGAATCTTGAAAATAGAATCTCCGATCTAAATCGAGTTTTTTTAAATGACTTTGGTCATTTAAGATGTAATTAATTATAGAGGCTTGCCGTTATAGGGAACTTGGAACCCAGGTAAAATAAACTCTATTTAATCTTCATATGAAACAGAGAAATTTGTCGGTCACACAAAAGGTTCGTAGACCAAATGGATGTCACAAATGTCTTAGTTTATAAGATTAGGCCCATTGCCAAAGGATACGCTTATCATTCGAGAATGTATATTATTCATGGTATCAGGCACAATTATGTAAACTATTAGACAAATGAGATCCATTCAGTCTCATTTTTCAAAATTAAAACATACTATTTTCAAAATAAAAGATTTTATACCTTTTATATTAAATTAAATGATTTTTTTCAAAATAAAGAAAAAAAAAGTTGACTGAAATTATTGTACAAAAAAATGATCTTAATTTATTAGAATTTAATGAAATATGATACTAAATAGGAAACAATGGAAAAAAAGCATTCATGTAGCCGACCCCACTTAGTGGGATAAAGGTTGTATTGTTGTTGTTATTGTTGGTGGTGGTGAATATTCATGAAAATTTTATGACTGCGATAACCTGTCAGTTTTGTTATGATTAGAGAGATTGAAGTTCACTCATAAGAAGTTAAATTAACAGCTAAGCTAATTGGATTTGAAAACACTAAGTTGAGGCAATCTAGATTTTAGTAATAGAGATTATTTTTTGGTCCTTAGACATTATTTGTATTATATTTTAGTCAACTTTTTTTATTTCAAATCATTTTTGTAACTGTAAACTTTGATATTCCATTTTTGTAACTGTAAACTTTCATATAATAATTTCAATTTAACGGAAACCTCTACATGCCATAAAACAAACTATATTTGCAATATGCCAAAAAATGGAATCTAAGAAAGAACATATGTGCAGAGACAAAAAATGAAGTACCTCCTATCAGGGCCGATTCCATATGCAACGGTGTCACTTACAGTAAGAATGGCAACCTTAACATTGCTCTCTTCAGAATGGGAAGAAGCAGTTGGTGTCAGTTTACCTGAACGATTCGAAGGAAGGCTGCCTATATCAGAAAGCAGTACCGCTTGCACAGAAGTTCCCGCACGGAGTATTTGTCCTGTAGAAGGTAACTCCAGTAAAGCATTTGCGGACTTCATGCTCAGAAGACGGCTGCTTAATTGCCCTCCTGTGCTCTCAGCAACAAAACTACAAGGAAAACATTATTTCTGCAAATTTAAAATTAAGTCAAGCTTGAGATAATGCTGATCTCATAAATAATCGGAATCTTAATCTTACCCAGGTGTACCAGATCCATCATCAAACTCCCATCTTACAATGGCGCGATGATACTCTGGTCTATCAGCACTGGTCCTTATTTGTTGAGCGATACGGGCATGCACCCTGTGCATACAATACAATCAACATTTACAACAAATAAAAGTATAAAGCGGAAATAAACTAGAAATATATACAGAGATGAAAATGAAACATCAGCAGAAAATATTTCGCAGGCTCAGAGCAGAAAGATATAAGGTGCATCTTGTATCAAAAGACATTGAGATATCGTGTTGCAGAGTCACTAAAGAAAGTAAGCTCCAGTCTTCAGGAAGTAGTACTATTATAAATTGGAGATCCTTTAGATAAATCTTGCGCAGTTCAAACTCTGATGTTTCAATGGTAACAAGTAATATCAGGCCTCATTAATTGGAATCATATTTCTTTTTATTTACCATATCATTTTGTGTACTACTGTATGATTAAAATTCAAATCGTTTACAACACGGATTTCTCTCATTGTATGTGACAAATGAAATGGAGCTTGAAATTGCTTGATCCTTATTTCTATCATTTAACCCATATTTATACAACCCTGGGAGGATTATATAATGTTATGTATACACAATCAAGTGCAAAAATTAAGCTACAAAATTAATTATAATAAATTCATGAACACGGATTGCTGAGATAATGATCCACTGAAATTTTGATAATTTTTTACTATCAATTTCATACCTATATTTGATGATATTGCACTTTAAAGGAATGTATTTTTCATGATTTCATGCAGGTACAATGATTTTAAGCCTTTGGAGTAAAAGAAAAAGAAAAAGAGCAAATTTAGAGCAAAAAGGGACAAAAGTGCATTTTATTGAACTAGCGTCGAATGGATCTGTCACCAGCACCAGACCGCGCCATTTTACAGAGAGTTGCGACCATTTTGGTGGAATAATGAGCCGAACGGCGCCCAATCCAGCGTCGGGCCGCGTCCTATCCCGATTTTAAACTATATTCAATATATTTGATCGGATTTTGAAGGGTTGTTTTAGGAAACTCTTGGGAAATCAGTTTTTGCAGAATTTAAACACATTTGGAGCCAAGTTTAGAAAGGGAGTAGAAAAGAAGGGAAGAGTTTAGAATTTAGAGAGAGTTTCTTTCCATTTTGTGTAGAAAATTAGGTTGTTTTTTCTCTTCTAAGGAGTATGAGAGGAGAGGGAAAGTGAGAGATTTCTTCTTCCTTACTTATCTAAAGAGAGAATTGTGTGTTGTCGTGAAGAAAGAAGATGAGTCAAAGGAATTCCTTGAGATTCGCTTGGGAAGAGTTTGAGATAAGTTATCTTTACTTTACTCTATTTGTATGACATTGTTTTTATATATAAAATCCATGCTTTGTCATCTTTTCCTTATGAGTCTTGAGTAGATTTCTTTGTCTTTCTCCTTTTCATGAGATGTGTTTGATGTTGTGATATGAAAATGATGTGTCGATTTATTATGGAGAATTTGTGATGATATTTTCACTTCGAACTTCATTTACTTTTTGATCTGACCAATTGAATTGTTAAAACTTGTTAGGAAACATATTTTTCGAAAGGATTATAAGTTCCACAACAAAAGTGAAGGTCACATTCAATGTTTATGAATGTGAGACATAGTTCATGGGGATTGAATGCAAGTAAATAGAGAAATATACTTTGATGAGCGTAGAATTGGAGATTTCAGAGTGACAGGCTGAAATCCTCAATTTGGTCCTAATATTTAGAAACTGAAGCGAGAAGTTAGCCTTCAGGCGAAGGGAAGTGGGAGTTCTGGAGTAAGAGCCAGTATCCTCCCAGCCTAACAATAGATTTGGGGACTAAACTTAGGATTAGTCAATGTTCTTTATACGCTAAAATATGGGTAAAAAATAGAAATGCTCCTATTTGGCACAATACATTTGCATCACTGATCTATGTCACAATACTCATCACATTATGATTGGAAAAGATGAAGAATCTTTCTTACAACTGAACTTTGTTATAAATTTACTCTTGTGTTAGTTTAACTTGCTAGAGTTTAGAACATATTTTGGTAGAAATAGTAACTACAACTATTTGTATTTATTTTAAGAATTAAACTTACTTGCAATTGTGTTGTGATTCGATAAGTGATTTCTGTGCTACGCCATAAAATTGAAGCTTCCTTGTAAGATTGATATTTCAAGACTCCACTAGAGCCATGTATTACTTGAGCGATACATATACTTGCGTTTAATTGTGTGACTCATTATAAAACTAAATCAATATATATATCTAACTATGAGTTCATAAATTTTGGCAAATTTAAAAAGTCGCACCAAATTTTTGCGTCGTTGCCGTGGAGGTACAGTAAAAAAAAATTTTCCTTGTAAGATTGTTAAAATTTAATTTTGTAAGTCATAATTGTGTGTGTTTATTGTTAGTGTGCTTATTGTGTTTGTATGCGTAGTATCGAATCTATAGATTTAGTGTCTTACGATTCTGAATTAGAGCGTACTATTAGAAAAATTCGAAAACAACAAAAACAATCTGCAAATCTTCACAAGATGGCGAAATACTTAAACAATCAAAACGAAAATATACCAAGACCTTTAAGAGATTATGCTAATCCAATAGCAGGATTGAAATTCACTTAACTATCTAAAATCTCGATGTTCTTCGTTCAATTCATTCGAGTTTAAACACTCGTTATTATCCAAATGGTACTGAATAATCGATTTGGAGGAACGACCTAATCGAAGATCCTAACTTACATCTCGCTAGTTTTCTAGAACAGTGTGCTACTTTTAAATATGATGAAGTGTCAAACGATGTTGTTAGGCTTAGACTTTTTCCTTTTTCACTAAGGCATAAGGCTAAGGCGCGGTTAAATTCGTTAGCATCTGAATCTATCAAAACTTGGAGAGAGCTTTCACAAAAATTTCTGTCAAAATATTTTCCTCCTTCTAAAACTGCAAAGCCGATGAATGATATCACAACTTTTAGTCAGTTTGATGGAGAATTCATATATGAAGTTTGTGAAAGATTTAAAGATCTTCTGAGGAAGTGTCCACACCATATTTTACGAAACTGGTTAATAATTCAAACCTTTTATAATGGATTAGTGAGATCTTTGAGATCAATTATCGATGCTGCTGCTGGTGGATCATTAATGTTAAAAACCTTTTGAAGAAGCATATTCGTTAATTGAAGAGATGACTACTAATAATTTTCAATGGCCCTCTAAACGGGTAAATCCTAAGAAAGTAGCTAATATTCATGATTCTGATGCGATAACTATGAAAATCTCTCAAATGTCTGTACTTTTCAAGAAAATAGATCAATATGAAATTAATCACTCTCCAACACCCCCAGTGTTAGAAGAAAATTCATCAGGACAGATGATAGACTCTCAAATGTCTTATGAAACCTTGACTCTCAAATGTCTTGTGATAGTCAATAATCCTTATTCGAATTATTATAATCCTAGTTAGATGAATCACCCGAACTTCAACTGGAATAACACCAATGCTGTTGTTAACCCGCAATGGGGAAACAATCCTATGAATCCAGTTGGAAATCTGAACCAAAGAAATACCAATTATAGACCTTCTTATCCTCCTGTTTTCAATAGTAATCAACAATTTAAGGAAAAGAAGTCTGCTGAAGAAATAATTCTGAATATGAGTAATCAAATTCAAGCTCAAAACGTTGCAATGAAGAACATTGAGAATCAATTGGGACATATATTTACTGCGCTTAATAATAGACCATCTGAGAATCTACCTAGCAATGTTGAGATCAACCCAAAATATCAAAACAAACAGCAAATTAAGGCTATTCAATTAAATAGTGGAAAAGAATTGGAACCAAGAGATCAAAAAGAAGTCGAAGTTGAAAGAGATGAAGTGAACATTGAGAAATGTTCTAATAAGATATATCCAGACGAATATCCGCTATAACCAATAAAGATAACTGTTGAAAAATCACCTCCTTTTCCTCAAAGACTAGAGAAACAGAACAGGGATAACAGATTTGCAAAGTTTTTGAAAATTCTTAAGAAATTAAAGATTAATATTCTTTTTGTTGAATCATTAGAGCAGATGTCTGATTATGCAAAGTTTATGAAGGATATTCTTAAAAAGAAAAGAAAGTTTAAATACCACAAGACTGTTGCACTTAGTGGTGAGTGTAGTGCAATTATTAGAAGAAGCTTCCTGAAAAACTTAAAGGCCCAGGTAGTTTCACTAACTCGTGTGCTATACGTAAGAAATTTTTCGGAAGAGTTTTATGTGATCTTGGAGCTAATATTAATCTTATGCTTTTATCACATTTTAAAATATTGGGAATAGGAGAAAATTCACCTACATCTGTGACTCTTCAACTAGCTGATCGTTCTATCACTTATCCTAAAGGAGTTGTGGAAGATGTATTAATAAAGGTGGATAAATTTATCTTTTTGTGTACTTTATTTTATTAGATATAGAAGAAGATATAGAAATTTCAATTAGTTGGGAAGACCATTCTTTGCTACTGGGAGAGCTATGATTGATGTTCCAAAAAGAGAATTAACTATGAGAGTTAATGACCAAGAGGTAACTTTCAATATTCTGAAATCTATGAAATATCTTTCAACTGAAATAGATGATGAGTGCTTTCGAATGGAAATCTGCGATTATTTGAGAGAAGATCATTTTAAGGAAGTATTTGAAGAAAATGTGGAATGTGAGGATGAATGTGAGAGTGAAAATGAAGATGATTTTGATGATGTGACAAATGAAAAGTTAGAATTTGTTCAGGAAAAATTTAAAAGATTAGATACTATTAAAAATGGAGATAAAAGTTTAATTTCATCAATCATTAAATCCCCTGAACTTGAGCTAAAAATTCTCCCTAATTATCTAAAGTATATGTTTTTAGGAGAATCATCTAATTTACCAGTCATTGTACTTCGGATTTGAATGAATAGCAAGAACAAAAATTATTGGACACCTTAAAAAGATACAAAAAGGTTTTTGGTTGGTCCATAGTTGATATTAAAGGAATCAGTCCATCGATCTGTATGTACAAAATTTTGTTGGATGAACAACACAAACCTAGAGTTGATCTACAAAGGAGACTGAACCCAATAATAAAAGAAGTGTTTAAAAAAGAGATTTTAAAGTTGTTAGATGCTGAAATTATATATCTTATTTCTGATAGTGTCTGGGTAAATCTAATTCATTGTGTTCACAGAAAGAAGGATTGACTGTTGACGTAAATGATCGAAATGAAATTATATCAACAAAACAAATCACTTGTTGGCGAATATGTATTGATTATAGAAAATTAAACGCCGCCACTAGAAAAGATCATTTTCCTTTATCATTTTTAGACCAAATGTTACACACACTTGCTGGACACAAGTACTATTGCTTTCTTGATGGATATATCAGTTATCACCAAATATTTATTTCTCCTGAGGATCAAAAGAAGACTACATTGACTAGCCCTTATGGAAGTTTTGCTTTTAGAAGGATGTCCTTTGGATTATGTAATGCGCATGCAACATTTCAAAGATGTATGACGTCCATATTTAGTAAATTATTTGATGGTGAAATAAAAGTGTTTATGGATGATTTCTCAGTATTTGGAGATTCATTTGATGCATGTCTATGCAACTTAAAAAAAGTTTTAGAGGTATGCGAAAGAACAAATTTAGTCCTAAACTGGAAAAGTGTTAATTTAAGACTGCAGAAGGAATTGTGCTTGGGCATAAAATATCTGAATATGACATAGAAGTAAATCCTGCGAAGATTCAAATTATAGAAAAATTACAACCTCCAACAACTATGAGAGGGTTAAAAAGCTTTTTGGGACATGTAGGATTCTACAGGCGATATAATAAAGAGTTTTCAAAAATTACTAAGCCTCTAAGCCAACTATTGGAAAAAGATAGGAAGTTTGATTTTAACGATGAATGTTTAAAAGCTTTTGATCTATTAAAGCAAAAATTAATTGGTGCACCTATAATAGTTTCACCTGACTGGGAGAAACCATTTGAATTAATGTGTGATGTTAGCGATTATACTATTGGAGTTGTTTTACGACAAAGACATGACAAAATGTTTAAAGTTATATACTACGCTAGTAAAACTCTTACTGATGCTCAAATTAATTACACTACTACTGAAAGAGAATTATTAGCGATCGTTTATGCCTTCGAAAAATTTAGATCTTATTTAATTGGAGCTAAATGTGTAGTGCATACTGATCATTCTGCTATTAAATATTTAATGCAAAGGATGCAAAACCAAGACTGGTTCGATAGATACGTTTAATGCAAGAATTTGATTTTGAGATCGTTAATGGAAAAGGGGTCGACAATCAAAAAGTTGATCATTTATCTAGACTTGAACAACCTAATTTCAATGAATTTGAAAAGAAAATTACTGAAACTTTTCCTGATGAGCAATTATATAATAAATTATTGAAGGAAATTTACCGTGGTATGCTGATATTGTGAACTACATCGTTAGTAATATTTTACCACCTAACTTAACAATGCAACAGCAGAAAAAATTTAAGCATGATGCTAAATTTTATTTCTGCGATGATCCTTATCTGTACAAGCAATGTAAAGATCTTATTATTAGAAGATGTGTGCCTTATGAAGAAACTGAAAGAATTATTCGAGAATGTCATGATTCTGAATTCTGAGAACATTTTGGAATTAATAAAACTGCACATAAAATTTTGCAATCTGGATTTTATTAGTCTACACTTTTCAGAAATGTTTATAGATTTATCAAAACTTGTGATCGATGTCAGAGAATAGGCAATATATCCAAAAGAAATGAAATGCCTCTTAATTTCACTTTGGAAGTTGAAATTTTTTAAGCATAGGGATTAGATTTTATTGAATCATTTATACCTTCATTTGGAAATATATATATACACTGATTGCTGTTGATTGTGTATCAAAATAGATTGAGGCAATAGCTTTACCTAAGTGTGATGCTAGAAGTGTTTCGAGGTTTTTGATGAAAAATATTTTCACAATATATGGAATTCCTAGAGTAATCATCAATGATGGAGGATCTCATTTTAAGAATAATCTGTTTAAGAGATTGGTGAAAAAATATAATATTATGCATAGAATCTCTACAGCTTATCATCCCCAAACTAATGGTTTAGCAGAGGTATCTAATCGTGAAATTAAACGAATTTTAGAGAAAGTCATTAATCCCGAGAAATTGGATTGGTCTGCTATATTAGATATCGCTTTATGGGCATGCAGAACTCGCTTATAAAACTCCTATAGGAATATCCCTTACGGATTAATCTTTGGAAAAACATCGTCACTTGTCGATTGAATTAGAATATAAAGCATATCGAGCTATAAAGAAATTAAATTTTAACTTGAAAGAAGTTCTAGTGAGAACAGTATCATTGCAATTGAATGAATTGGAAGAAATCGAAATAAATCATATGATAATGATAGAATATATAAGGAAAGAAGAAAAATATAGCATGATCGGAAGATTATCAAAAGGAATTTGAACCGAGACAAAAGGTTTTATTATATAATACAAAATTAAAATTATTTCCTGGGAAACTGAAATCTAGATGGACAGGACCTTTCATTGTCATAAAAATATATCAGTTTCGAGCTGTGATTATCGAAGACCCCAAATCTGGAAGAATATTCAAAGTTAATGGCCAAAGATTAAAACCATATTTTGAAGGCAATATAACTAATTTTAAAGAGGTTTTAATGTTGGATCAACCCGAATAATCGAAAGTTATGTCGGCCGACAACGTTAAAGTAAACATTATGGGAGGCAACCCACAGTTATTGTGTGTTTGCTTTGTTTGATGTGTTATTTATGTTTGTTTGTTACTTAATTAAGTCGTATTCTTCCTTAAATATCATTAACAACATTTAAGAAATAAATCAAATTGAAATTTGAAAAGAATTTGAACGAAGTGAAGTTTGCTGAAATTTGAACTAGCGCCGAACGGCGTTGTTATCAGCACCGGGCAGCGCCGTTGTTCAAAAAACTGTTTCTCGTCTTTAATTTCAAGATTTGGCGGTTCTAGGCGGTAAATCCTCCATCAGAACTCTCAAAAACCGCCCATAGATGCTGGAACTTTCAAAGGAACGAAGAGGAAGATCCAAATTCTTGTCCAAATGGATTCTGACTTGATGGAAACTTCAAAATTTCAAGTTTTCAACCGTAAAAAGTTCGTCAGTTTCGAGGCGCAGCGTCTATTCAACAAAAATATCTCAAAAATGAGATTGATTAATGAACGAGGCTTTGTTAATCGAGATATGAATTCTCCTACGACTAGAATTGATGAAATTATTGTTCAGAGACGTTGGGAAGTATTGTGTTATACTACTACCGCTGTAGTTATCCCGGTTGTAAAGGAGTTTTATGCAAATCTTCATGGAATCAACCAAGGATCAGTCTATGTGCGAGGTAGGTTTGTCACGTTTACTTCTGCAAAGATTATTGATTTATACATGATTGAGAATGTGTCAATATGTCACTATTCGAATTTTGCCCCGACGAAGGACAATATGAATGATATATACAGATATCTGACGGATGAAAATGATGAATGAGAGATAAGAGATAGCAGGTATGTAAGTTTCTCGACCACACTGTTAAATCTTACGTCGAAACACTTATATTATTTCATATGTGCAAAATTGCTCCTGACTATGAAAATCAGTAAAGTAACTAAGGAGTGTGCTATTCTGAACTACTGTATTCAAATAGGGATATCTATTGATTTTGGTTCAATAATTGTCAAATCTGTTTTAGGATTGATCGTTCACGGATCTAAGTATGGGCTTAGACATCCTTCCACCATATTTCTCCTCCGCAGTCAATCACAAATGTCATATAAGAACTGGGAAAGAGTACTTCTACCTTGGAAGCCTATAGACCCAGCAGATGCATATAGTAACCAGACAGTTGGTGATATGAATGACATGAGCATTATTGAAGATCAACCATCTCAGAGGTCAGCACATATTCCTTCTAACTTTCCTGAAAGTTCACAGATTATCTTGAAGAAAATTAAGAAATCGGAGAAGGAAGTACAACACTTGATGAATGCAATCAACAATTTATCTGATTTCTTTGATCATCTAGATTGGAGAATGAATGAGCACTTTGATCATTCTGAATATTTTGAAGGAAGTTTAACGCGATTGATGAAAAGAAAATGTTGAATTGAAGAGGATTCTACTGAAGAAATTCCATTTCGTCCATTCTACAATCTGTTTGTTTATGCTCAATCAATTGGAGATCTTAGAATTGAAGATAGTTCTCAGGAAGAATGAAAACTTGATTATTGTATTTTTTTGTTTGTGTATCCGATTGCTTTGTTTTGCTTTGTTTGGATGTTATATTTGAACATGCTTTCTTGTTTAGTTTTCAGTGTTATTATGTTGTGGTTGTGTGCGACGCTGAATTTAAAATTATATGGCTTGATGATGTGTAATGTTTAGTATTATATGTATAGGTCTGACACTTAGATTTTATATATGAAAATGATGTTTCGTGTTGTTTGTATTAAAAAATATCATTTGTCATAACTTTAGAATGTTATTTAATGCTTAATTAGACTAATTAGACGTCGGAGCGGGCTTGAAAAGATCGAAATTGCAAAAGAAAGTCGGAAGCCTAGTTTTTGAACTGGCGCCGAACGGCGCTGTCACCAGCGCCGGACCGCGCCAAAAGATGGAGAGTTTGGCCATTAGAGTAGAATAATGCGCCGAACGGCGCTGCCGCTAGCGCCGGACGACTCGACCGGGAAAAAGGCCTGAAACTCTAATTTTTTGCGATTTAACCCTGGGAATCACCATTTTTGCCCAAACCATCGTCTTCTACCTCCAGCCAAGGCCTATTTTCGCACTTACGGCTCACTAGCATTTGGATTTGAAGCGATTTTGTGGCTAGAAAAGTTCGGATTTCATCTTCTCTTGGTAAGAGCTCCACTTTAACTTAAATTTTTTTTATTTTGACCGTAGAAATCTCCTACATTAGGATGATTTGAAATTTTGAAGTTTTTGGAGAAACTTTGGAGATTTTTCATGGATTTTGAGTTCTTATCTTTTTAAATTTACCTTGGAGTCCATTACATTGCAATTTTAAAATTGATTTGGATAAATTTGATATTTTTAGACAAATGGCTCCAAGAATTTCAAAGGGAAATAGGAAATTTGAGTATGATGAAAATAAATTTGTGAATTTCAAGGTTTATTCCCGCTTTAGTACATTTCTTAGCAATAAGAAAAGTATTCAAGAGAGAGCCTTTGAAAATCCTGGATGTATGCTTGAAGAACTTATTGCGAATCGTCAATGGAAGATTTTATGTTATTTCACTGCTGAAACGATGTTTGGTATTGTTAGAGAGTTTTATGCAAATTTGTATTATTCTGAGTAAATACATTCTGCTTAGAGGCCAAATGGTTGAATTCACCCATGCTCGCATTAATGCATTTTATCAGTTAAGAGCACATTTTTCTTGTGAATACGAAAATTTTCCTATTACGAATGAAGCATTGGATATGATTGTAAATTTTTTGACTGATGGAAAATGGGAGCAGAAAGTTAAACAAATGTTAAAAGTTAATTTTCCCCTTTCTACTTTGAATCCTCTTTCGAAAGCCTAACATTATTTCATTTCTGCAAGACTTTTGCCTACCAACCATCACAGCGAGGTTACTGTTGATAGAGCTGTTCTGAATTACTGTATTCAGAACATGAAGGATATAAATATTGAATCTATTATTCATAAAAGTATTTTGATAAGTTCAAAAGGAGAGACTACAGGTGGACTAGGACACCCCAGCCTGATTCATGCCTTGTGCATTCAGTCAGGAGTAGCAGTTAAAGATAATGATGAGGTGATCTATCCCCTGAAGCCCATTAGTAAACTAAATCTGAAAACATATGAAGCTCATGTAAGTTGGAAATGGAGTATGAAAGCTGATGAACCTTCTTCTAGTCATGAGAGACCGTCTACATCTAGGGAGCCTACTCTGCATGATGTTATGGATCAGTTGGAAAGTTTAAACACCAGAGTAGAGGGACTAGAAGTAAGGAACAAGATAAATGATGATTATCAAGTGCGGTAGAGAGAATATGATATAGCTTATCATGACGCACGGATGAGATTTTTCAGGGGAGACACTGGCACTGTATTTCCTGCTTACCCTGAGTATATTCCATATCAGCCTGAAGAACCTGATGATGGTGGAGCTCTTGTAGAGGATGAAGATTGGTAGTTTGTGTATTTTTACTTTTCATTGTACTTTGTCATGCATTTGTTTATGTATTTGTGATGTATCCGACTCTTTTTTATTAGTATATGTGATGTAATGTGTATTTGATTATACTTGTAACAGACTTTATGTTGATTTGTGATGTATGTGATGTTATAGTAGAGTTTTCATGTGTTGAGTTTGCTAGATAGTTTTAATGTTGTGTGCATAGTTTATGTTTCATGTTTTTAAACATTTTCTCTTATAAATTTCTAACCCATATTTGTGTATAGAAAAGCTTCTAATTATTTCAAGCCTACTGTTCTGCTTTATGAAGAAAAATCTGCTTAAACTCAAAGGTATGAAAGTCCAACATATTGAGGTATGAGTTATATGTTTATATCTTTTCTTTCATCTCATGTTAAATTGTATTAATATTCAAAATCTAAGTTTGGGAGAGGGAAATAATTAACTATTCATTCTTCTCATTTAAAAATATTTCCAAAATTATTAAACATGATTTCCTATAATAGAACTCAATTTCAGATAACTGTATTTTGATTTTATTTAAGTATTTTGTAAAGTTGAATGAAACTATTTGGTAATGAAAAGTAATTTTGAAGGATAAGATATCTGGTATAAGAGAATAGGACTATAGTCAACAATTCAAAGTAAGAAAAACTGTATGTTTGAAATATTAAGAATTTTAAAACTTTATGTGATACGAAAGAATTGAGACTCTATGATGAATCATTAATAAGCTAAGAAATGCCTATAAGGTAAAGAAATGTGGTAAGTTTCAAATTTAGGGTGAGAAGGGTGAAGTTCAAAATCATTAAAGGCTATCCAGATACAGTAATTCTCACTTAAAAGAAAAGAAAAAAAAAGAAAAAAAAAAGAAAAAAAAAAGAAAAAAAAAGAAAAGATAAGTGAGGAGAAGCTTAAGGAGATGCCTAATAAAAAATTGTCTTCACTTAGATCTACCTAAAAGAAAAAACTCAATTACCTTCTTGAACTTAAATATATGGATTAGCATCCTTACTAGTAGTGTTCTCATAAACTTCTTTTCATATAATCCTTTTAAATGCCTTAATAGGACAATCTACAGTCATTTTTGAAATGAATAAAAAACTAGAACTCTTAGATCGATTACTAGATAGATCTTACACCAACGTAATTTACTTGATTTATTCAAAGATCTTTCTGAAAATTTTATTATTGTACTTATCTAAATCAAAATTATGGTATTCTAGAAAGAAAGTTCATTGCAGTGGATCATTATTTTATGTATTAACTAAAATTTCTTGAGGGAAAGTAATTGTTAAATTTGGGGGATCTTGATACACAGAAAATTTGATAGTTTTTTACTATATATTTCATACCAGTTTTTGATGATATTGCACTTTAAAGGAAGTTTATTTTCATGATTTCATGCGTGTACAATGATTTTAAGCTTTCCCAGCATTTACTTTAAAATGTAAAATTCCATTTTCCTTTTAAATGTTAATTTTAAATATTAGATGCAAGATAAAAATGATTAAAATATGATATATGCATGTATATGGGAGTCAACCCTGGATGGTACTAGCAATGAAATATATTGTACCCGCGCACGAAATGAAAATGAAAATGAAAAATGTTTCATACCTTTATGGTGGGTTATAAAGATTAAACGTATAATTTTATAAAGTATATGTTTAGACGGCGATCCTGAATTATGAGTGCAATCCAAATTAATGAATGAATACGGAATTTTTACTTTATTGCTCTCATTTACTGCACAGTTTTTTTCATTTACAACTCTTTTGCAAAATATTTTAAATTAGAATTATTGTAATTTAGAATCATTTACCCAATGAGCAGTTTTAACTCATTATAATTCCTAATATTTTTATAAGAAAGCCAACCGCTAATTAGATGGACCCCAGAAAGTACGTGTATAGGCGTCGTTGAGCACAAGTAGATAGGTACAATCGTTTAGTTTATTTGATGTTTAAATATACATGTTTAAATATATGAACATCTGTTATAAATACAAATTTATAAATAGAATGAATCTTTTATGTTTAAAATTTTATGTTTAAAATTTTATGTTTGTAATGAAATGAGCTCTTAGAAAGAGGTTTTCTTCGTCCGACCGTCAGTTCATGCATTGGTAATGCCAAGCTCACCGGGTTGGGTCGCGACAAAAGAACCTTCAACACACATCATATGCAGATGTCGACTGGGCTGGTGGCCACCCCGACCGAAAATCTACAACAGGGTCTGTTCGTTTCGTGATGACACTCTTATTTCCTAGCAAGTGAAAAAACAATCTACTATCGCTCGGTTTTCCACTGAAGCCAAATATTGTGCATTAGCCACTCCTACGACTGATATCCTATGCTTCGGCACCTTTTTAGCAGAATTTGGAATCCCTATCACTTAGCTGACACATCTTTACTACGACAACATCTCTACAATATCCCTGGCCAATAATCATATATTCTATGCGAGGACCAAACACATAGGGATCAATCACCACTTTCTCCATGATCACATCAACCTCAACAAGATTCACATTGAATACATTTAATCTCGACAGCAACCAACAGACATACTTGCAAAAGCTCTCCCCAAAACATTAACTTCATGATTCTCGCACCAAGCTTACTTAGGGGTGTCAAAAATTGACCTGACACACTAACACTACTGAACTCAACTCGAAAATTTTGGGTTAGGGTTGACCCGAACATTTATCGAGTTGAGAGCGGGTCTGAGAATTCAACATTTAAAAATTTCGGTTAGGGTTCAGGTTGAACCCGAAAACCCGAACATAACCTGAATAAACAAAAAAAGTTTGAATATATATTTTTTATTTTAGTGAGTACATAAATTTTAATTGTACTCTCAACTATTATATCATTATTTGTCATATATAAATAGAGAATTTTCTTAATTTATCTACGGTTACTTGTTAAATGTTAGAAATATAATTTTTAATAAAAAACTAAGCTAGCAAGTTAAATGGGTCGGGTTTTGGTTAACCATGTCTAGGTTGAGTCAGGTTTGGGTTGAGTTTTTTGACCCGTTTAATATTCACGTCGGGTCCACATTCACCCGATTCGAGTCGAGTCATTTTCGAGTCGGCCTCGAACCCGACTCGCTGACCCGAATTGACATCCCTAAGCTTACTGTTCCACGAAGAACCATCAGCTTGCAGGAGGGCATTAGACACAAGACCACTACACCAACTATATCAAAACCACAACCGAATGGTGGCAGTTGATAATATAGTAGCAACTCTAGAAGATTCCACATGACCTATATATACTCCCTGTACCATGTAAACAGTAGATAAAAATTAATGAAAGGTTACTTTTCCCTCTAGCTTTCATCCTTGTCAAGGGAACTCCTGTGTCTTTAATAAGACACAACAAAAAGCTCTTCTCTTTGACAGGGTTGCAATAAACAAGGACAAAACGGTTCTAGTAACAAGAAATGAAGCTGAAAGTAAAAATACATGAACTTTTCAACATCAAGGAAATGTTATAGCTGGCAACTACTAGCATCATATATAAGGACGGCCAAAAACAGAAAAAAATATCCATGGCATCAATTAAATTCTAAAAAAAATCTAAAATCAAACCACAAATATAAAAGCAACGAAAAATAACTAATTTAAAGGAAAATTATAATCAATCTACTTCATAAACATTATGGACAACAATTATGATGAGGATAGAAGAGTGACGGAAAATTCCTATCGGGTCTGGTTATTGCCTGCACTATTCCAGAAAGTTCGTAGGTAGGGGTTGATCAGAATGCAACTTCAACCAGAGAAAAATTAGTGAAGAATGAAAACAGAAAATTGTTCCTCATTATTTTGCAATCCAGCAAGTGCCCCATGAAAGTTAAAAAGCCAATGACTTCACAAACAAAACAAAGATTTTCAAAAGAAAGGACCCCATCAGGAAGTAAATTGGGGAAGATAGAAAGCAAAACCATGACTTGATGATATATCTTCAATAAACCATGTTCGAGCAGGAAAGAGTGGTTCGTTCAAGAAGCTTAACATAATAATCATCATCCATGGATGAAATATAAGAAATACTAAAGGGCTCATTTGGTTGATTGTGTATAAAGAAAAATGTTTTAGAAAAAAATGATTTCATTTGCATTCATTTTGTAAGTGAAATCAAAATAATTACACTTGAATGGGGTTTTGAGATCTTTGTGGAGCTTTAAATGAATGTTGTCTTCTACCTACATGTAATCAAAGAATGTATATAATAAAATCATAGTTTCTAAAATGTGATTTCTGACTTCAGGGAATAAAATGGGCCATATGAAAAGAAACTAAAAATCAAATAAACAACCAAGCAACAGATATATCAGGTATCAAATCAACCATTTGAATAAGATATCAAACAGTGCATGAAAACCTTGATATGGGACATATATAGATGCCACATCATATACTCTCAAAAGAAGTTAAGAGTTTTGGATGCAAATTGCATACAAAACAAAAGTCTATAGCAAATTAGCACGGGAGTCAACAAAAATTGGAAAGAAAATTCTCAAAGAGTTACCTCATAAACCATACGAAAGATTTGAAAACAATAGCTTCAACTCTAACAACAGTGTTAAACCATAAAATATAAATGTAACAATCTTTTAAGAAGTGCATATATATGAAAGAGAGAGAGGGAGTATAAAGTGAAGGAAAGAGGGAGATTGAGAAATACAAACTCAATCAAAAAGATCCTTGTTTAAAATTGTGCAGGCAGGCCTTACCAATTTTGACCAAAAAATCACAATCAGAGTGACAGAGGAGCGTTCCGCTACAGTCCCATTATTACGATACCGCAATCCCGAGCATGGTAATTTTGCAAAGCATGGAATCAGTTTCCCACAATCGCAGCTTCGGACAGGGGGAGGGAGCACCGCTTTCCAAGTTTGAACTCTTTCCTATTTCACTATTTCTCATTTAGTTTTTTCAATGATGAAGCTATTTACATGTATTTTGTTGTTTGACACAGCTAGCTTTAATTTTTGTTTTTTGAGAGAGTGTATTCTCTTATTTATGATCTAAGGAATGCTGTATTTTTTTTTTCTGCAAGTTGAGTGCCTGCATCTTGCGTTGGAACGGGTGATGGAATTTCGTGCAGCTATTTTCAGCTAATACACATCAAACGTCACTTATCCCCCTCCAAACAATGTTAGACCCTCGTATTATCCTTCCATTGCTATTCCACAACCACCTCCCGCAAAATCTCCCTTCCAAAACATAGCCCAGCAAGCCCAAGGATTTTTAGTGTTTAGTTTTTTTTGTCCCCATCCAAAATTACAAAAAAGAAAAAAAAGAAAAATTCTCACCATACATAAATTACTCATACCACAGTTCCTAACCCCAACTTTAAAATCTTCAAAATTCCATTCTCCTACTTCCACCAAAATTCCACTACAACTATAACTAAAATTCAAAATTCAACCAACTTTATATAACCCTACACCCGCCAAAATCTTGAATAAGGACAAAATGAGACAATGCTAGCTAGGATAAATCTACATAGAGATGTCCAGGAGCTTACTATGGAGGATATGCAATAAGAAATCATTTAACAGCAATAAAAGCTTGCACTTTTGAGAGGAGACAACTAGAAGAGATCACCAATAACCACAATGGTAACTCACCAGATCGAGGGGAGAGAGTGAATCCCTTCCATCGAGAAGTTTCTAGTGACAAAAAATCAATGCCACTTCGATTTGACATTCAATATCAGACAAGGAGCCAGATGTTGGAGTGAAGATTGATTTACCGAACTTTGACGGTCACAGGAATCCAAATGAGTTGATCGAGTGGCTAAAAATAGTGAAAAATTTTTTGAGTACAACAACTTTCCTTGGAACAAGAGAGTTAAATTAACAGTTATCAAACTTGAAGCATCTTCGCCGGCGTGAGAAAAAAATAAAATCACCACCTAGTCCAATATAAAAAAAAGAGAGAAGCAACACAAGTACCTTCTCCCGCATTACCAACAGGATATGTTCAGTATACTCGACTCCATGCACCAAAGAGATCTTTTATATAGAAGTACACAGCTAAATTTGATCATCATACTGAAATATGAGTTGGAGAAATCAAAGAAGAACATCATAGCTCAATATCTTGGAGGATTGAGACCTTCCATCGGCAACATGATCCAATTATAGCCCTAATGAATATTACAGGATGTGAAGACCCTAGCCCTGAATGTGGAATGACAACACAGTAATATCAGATTCACACCACCCTTCAAACAGGATTCAAGAATCAAATCAGGCAACAAGAGTACAGCTAGTGAAACATCCATGCCTACCCTGCCCAAGGAAAAATCTCAAATTGGAGAAAAAATAAATACAACCAACAATCACAAGCCTGTCTCAGCCATAAAGTGCTTAAACTGCTACAATTTCGGGTATATTACATCAGATTGCCCAAACAGAATGATATTAGAGTTAACCCAAATTACAATAGAAACGAAAAAAGTAGTGCCGAAATTCAAATCTATTACAGTGAATCTCCAAACAGAAAAAAAACAATGCAAACATAAGATAGGACCCTGGGCGAAAGTGGTGAACTACGGCTG
Organism: Papilionanthe hookeriana x Papilionanthe teres; assembly: GCA_022702705.1. Lineage (NCBI taxonomy): Eukaryota > Viridiplantae > Streptophyta > Magnoliopsida > Asparagales > Orchidaceae > Papilionanthe > Papilionanthe hookeriana x Papilionanthe teres. The sequence goes on along the minus strand of CM040433.1, from coordinate 30,643,498 downwards.
GATAGCAGGTGTGGGGATGTTCAAGAGGTTATGGTTGCACTATAGAGGCCGCTGGGAGGAAAGGCAGCAGCAGACACTAGGGAGGGGAGATTTTCGGCAGTGAAGGAAGTTGCTAGGAGGGGTTGCGGCGATAGGGGAGATTGCTGGGAGGAGGCGCAATGGCAGGGAAAGGGGTTAGGAGGAGGTGCGGTGGCAGGGAAAGGGGTTAGGAGGAGATGCGACGGCAGGGAAAGGGTGCTGGGAGGAGGTGTGGCGGCAAAGGACGTTGATCGGAGGGGGTTGCGGCGGTAGAGAGGTTGTTGGAAGGCAGTGCGACGTCGAGAAGGATCCTTGAGTAGGTGCGACAGCGAAGAAGGGGTTCTGGAGAAACTGCGGCAACCGAGAGACTGAAGGGAAAAGGTGTGGCTATAGGGGAAGAGGAATACAACGAGAAATCGACGAGATAAACACCAACTTGGCTTAGGATACATCTGGAGCCACCTACTCTCGGATACAACCCTAGCAAGGGAAATCGCCTAACGAAAGGAACCTGAAATCAGCAAACAATCAAAATTAAATCCTAAACAGCAAGGACTATGTAATAAGATAAATGAGAGAATAAGGGAAGAAGGTGGCGGTAAATTCCGACCAAACAACCGACAGGTCCAGCCTCCCTGCTAGACCAGAATCTCCTAATTGAACCGGGGTTGGACCGGTTCAGTCATAGCCCCTGTGTACAGAGGGACGGTTACTTTCACCGAGCAGGGAGAAATTGAAGAATACACAACGATATATGAGAGAATGAAGACATCAGAGAAGAGTATCAGCTTCCAACCGACGAGAGAGATGTATATTATTCAAGATGAGCCCATCAGAGACTCCAATCAATCTAACATTGGTTGTCATGGAAGTAGTGAGTTTGAGTAGCTAATAATAGGAAAAGGACAGTCATTGTCTAAAGAGTTGTTAGATTTCATGGCTGGCAGTTTACCTCTCGGATAGTTACTCTTTAGTATTGTCCAACATGTCATAGATTTCATTTCAAAGGCAGTTCCTTCAGACAGGCTTGTATATCGGATGCATCCAACAGAGTACGAGAAGTGAGATAAACATGTATATTTAAGGGTTCAATACTTGGTTCAAGAGAATATCCATCTGTGTGCAGCTCCAGCTCTGGTTGCACAAAAAAATATTATTATTTACTCTATCAGGAAAGACTGTTGAATGATGTATGCACTTCAGAGTTGGTTGGGATGAGGGTAAGCATAAATTTTGAAGTGGAAAGAAATGCAATGACTTTATTATGATGGTGGTAAATTGATTCTAAAAGCATACAAAGAAGAACAACAACAAGCCTCTCCTAGCTAAGGAGAATGCATCAGAAGTATCCCGTTACAATCCCAGGATTATGATACCACATTCCCGAGCGAGGTAATTCCATGAACATCGAGGTAGGTTCTCCCGCAACCGCAGTTTCGCACATAGTGAGGGGAGCACTAATTTCCAAATTTTCATAAATCTTTTCTTCCTATCTGATTTATTTCCTATTGGTTTATTTATAATTTGGTTTTCTCTATGATGGAACTATTCATATGTTGTATTTTGTTGTTTGAGGCAGCTAGTTTTATTTATGGTATTTTGAGAGATTGTATTCTCTTATTTATGATCTAAGGACTTTTCTATCTTTTTATTTTGTAAGTAGTGTGTCTGCATCTTGCTCAAGAACAAGTAATGGAATCTCCTCACCGCACAGATCGTCATTTCCCCATTCAAGCAGTTGTTTTTAGCCAGGACAAAAGTCGAAGACACTTATCCCCTTCCAAACACCAACGAGCGCTCATATTATCCATCACTTACTATTCCACAATTACTTCCCCACAAAATCATCTTCCTAAACACCTTCTAAAAACCCTAGAATGGTATCAAAGGCTTATGCCTCATTATCCCAAGGTGAGAAGTATATGCCTCACCAAAGTTGAGGATCCCCTTGAGGCCCAACTCGCCTCAAATTTTTTAGGCTATCCATAATTTTTTTAACAAAAGCTAAAAATAATATCAATATACCACACCTATCAACCCTCACGACTCAGATACTAAACAGCAATAAATGAATCAAAAAAATATACATAAGAAATTATGTAGCTAAACTTCTAACTATCAACATAATCATTAATTTAAAATTTAATTAATAATTTTATTGACTATTTATATAAGTAAAGAGAAATATGATCAAGATTGAAGATGATGAAAAATGGGAGAATATGAATATGACAAAAGAAAAGGTGAGAGAAAAAGTAATTCATTATATCAAATGGTTCTAATAAAAATCCGCTAGGTCATGAGAGTTATAGGGCCATTTGAATTTAAAAATTCTAATGTTGTTACATTCTTACATGAGGCAGGGAAGCTGAATAATATGAGTATGAGAAAAAAAACTTAAGTTGAATTTATTTTAACTGTTATATTATGACGTTTTATAATTTTATGTTGATGTTGTTTTCTTTGATAGTGTAATGTTTGTATAACACATATTATTTCATGATTTAATAATGGACTGCACTGCAATTGTTACTTTTTATTTTGTCAGAACATTGATGTTATTTTTGTAGTGTGTCAATTGTTTAAATGTTAATATGTTATTATTTAATTCACACTTTTAAGTTTATATAATACTTCTTACTTTTTACAATTTCTTAAATTTGAGACTTACGCCTCAAAATTTCTTCAAGCTTGCGCCTTGCTTCATGGAAAAAAAATTCTCAATCCTCAACTTAACCTTAAGCAAAAGGATATTCATTATCGCTTCTTCAATTAGTTTTCTTTAAATTAAATTAGCTTTTACTTTATTTTTATGATTCTTTCTTTTTGTTCTTTCTGCGACTTGGGAGCAGGATATAGCATGACATTAGGCAACTCAATGGTGCAAAAAAATACATATAGAAAATCAGACAGGAATTGCCATACAAAAAAGTTACAGTTTAGGTGCCTACAACTTTCACCCATAAAAATTATTAAACAGATCAAGATTTTGAAAATTTCATAATGAAGAAATTCCACAATGCATCGGCAAAAAAATGTCAATTGAAACAGCATTATTCTATCAACATCATAGATAAAACAACTATATTAAAAAAAGGGAGATCCAAAAGAAGAGAACGTATATAATAAAGAAAAATGGATTCAATTGAGTAAGCAAGCAAAAACACGACCTGCTGTAACAAAAACTTCTACAACTCCCTACTATGAATACAGCAACCAAGAAAGAGATTGTCAATCTCATATTGTGGAGATTTTACTAAATGTACCTGGAAACTACACGATTAAAATAGAATTATCAGATCAACAGTATATACAGCTGTCAAACTTGTATAGAGAGAAGAAAAGATGATAAAGAATAGGAAAAAAAATTATTGTATAAAAAATACACTGCAATGAGCACCCACAAAAGTTTAGCCCCATTACCTCTGAAAGCTATTGTTTACAAAAGATAAAAAGGAAGAGTCATCAGCGATAATGAATTTATAATGTATATCGCCTTAGAGGGTCTATTTTTTTCAAACTTACGTTTAGGTAACTTCATTCTATACTAGTCTTGTTCGATGTACCGTACTTCCATTAACACAAAAGATCAAATTATTGCAAAAGAAGCACGAAATAAAAGATTAAAACCTTGTAAGCTGAGGGTTTGGCCATCCAGAAAGACAACGAATAGCGGGAACAACAAATAGATGGAAGCAAACCAAACAGCTCACAGGATTTCCAGGCAAACCAAATGCAAGTATTGTCTTAGCGTTTCTCTTATCTTCAGATTTGGTGGTAATCTCAGCAAAAGTCAAAGGTTTTCCAGGTTTCATGAAGACCTGCATTAAAAAAATGAGAAAAATGTTAAGGAAGGATCGCTTATTTTACTATAAGAATGATAAGTCAACAAATTGTTGATAGCAGTTCAGCAGCGTTTATCCCTACTCCTAGAGAAGGCTCGGCACAAATTGGAAAATAATTACCTCATATCTTTTACTATAACAAAATATGTGAGGTTAAAACTAAATTTGATTCAGATCAAGAGCATTATCTCAGCACTCAAGAGTAACCTTCAGAGGTCCCTTAAGAGGCATTTAGAATATATTTGTGTACATTTAAAATCACAGTTGCTATAGTTCAAACCTAGTTCCACTTAGGTTCAACTAAATAGTGAGGAGCTCATTTCGCAAAGGTTTTTCGTAACTGTCAAGGGCAGTTTGGTTGACCTGAAGGGCACAATAGCTCCCTTCAAAAGCGAAAGAAAACAAAGCCTAAATGCTTTTAAACTAGACAAAAGTGAAGCCACATTTAAAAATAAATAACTATAGCAAAATAAATAAGGTTATTTGTGTCATCTTTTTTTTGTAGTGGCTGCTTTAAACTTATTTGTTAGTATTTTGAAATACTGCATTTGTTGTTTGGGGAGGATTGGCTATAAAAAAGCCGACTCTTATAGTGCTCAGTTTTTGTTTTGTCTGAGATTTTCCTAATTTAAAGAGAGGATTCCCTACTTTTGCAAAGGGAGGGAAGGAGACTGTAGTGGTGTTTGAAACACCACCGGACAACAGCAGTTAAGCAGAAATTCAGCAGGAAATCAGATAGTTTGGAAAAACGGAAGGAAAGAATACTGTTTATTCAAGATTTAGAAATAATCTATATTTATAAATGTGTGTCCCGTGCTTCTTTATACTTTTCGACAAAGACGGCCAATTCGGTAGATTAAATTCTCACAAACACTCCTCCTAATTAGCAAAATCAGAACCAAGTGAGTGATGAACTAGTCTAACTAAATTGTCACATATATGTGATAAATTGCATTTCATAATCTATTCATATACATATTCGGAAGCATGAAAAATCATAACCTCAAAACATGTAAACTATAAAGAGCTAATAAATCCAATATAAATAAAATACAAACCACAAAGTTGTACAAGCTCCTAAAACTATACAACCTAAAAGCTAGAGAAATCATACCTGCCACTTCGCTTCTATGCTCCTTGCCACTTCTTGAAAGGCAACAACATATAGTGAGCAACAACAAGCTAACCAAAATAATCAAAGCAAAAATATGATTTTATACACAGAAAAGAAACAATATGTTTGCTTAAATGAAATGTACATGTCTACAAACAAGCCACAAAGATATTAAAATCCTATATAACATGAAAATAAAGCAGAAAGTGTAGAAATCAAAACTACTGTGTAAGCATAGATGTCATTTCATTCATGTATAGAAAAAAGCATATTCACAATCATAGTAATATCATCATCGTCATATAATCATAGCATCATATCAATATTATCTCATGTTATATCATATATCGTCACTCTGCCCCAAATGCCATATTGACTGTTGATAAAAGTTGTCCCCCCCCCCCCCACCTCCTCCCAACATAACACTTATGAATAGCCCCACTGATACCAACGATTTATCATCGTTTGATCACAACGATTTTCAGAGTTTCGTTACAGCCTGAACACCATGAGTCGAGAATACCACATCCCTTTATAGCGTACTTGTAAACACTCACATAATAGTCTACCGATAACATTACTAGTGACATTTCTTAAAGCATAATACATGTAACAAACATTCATATGCACTTCAAATAATATGCATGAATCATAGCAAATGAATATCTGTAAACAATTAATTTTGCAAATTAATTCATTTGTATCATAACATGATAATATCATATGCATCAGTAGAAAACTCAACTTGTATTCATACATCCAGTGCAGATATTTTTCCACAATATGCAGGAAATACTAAATATATCTATGTCCAATGAGAAATCATATGAAAATCAATAGAATATTATTTTTCTTAAATTAGCACGAGATTATTTCACTTGACTAGACGAAACAGCCATATGACAAAATCAGACATGCCCTCGTGCAAACAACCTGAAATTCTTATGCTACTTAAAGTTTCATAAATATTGGTTCATAGTGTGCATTAACCTAAAACATCTCATTTGCTAAAACATACCTCAAACGAGCTTCTCGGCATAAGTTCGACCTTTGATACTGCATAAACTTCTCCCCGCTTTTTAACACCTCAATCCACCCTTGCTAATTTCATGCTAAACCCTCAGAGAAGCTCGCAAACCAAGTTCGACGCTTCCAACACAAGGGAGAAGGAAATCAGAAGAGGTTAGCAATTTCAAAGGCTCTAAAGACCCTATCGATCGAACCAGTGATAAATATCGTGCAAGAAGTCTGCTATGAACAATAATGCGAGAATTAAGGATGGATTAAGAAGATAATGAAGGTTTAATTAGGTTAATTAAACTTAAAACTTCCAAATTTTATATCTCAAAATCCGTTGACAATTCATGCATGGTGTTATATATCGAATTGATCGATTTGAAGAGTAGATGATATAGAGGTTTTTCTCCAAAAGTTGAACCGGTTTAGCCCGGACCGGTTCAATTGAGAGAAGGGGTTGGAACACCCCCCCTCTTCTCTTGAGGTGGGAATCCCCCCCCCCTCCCAACATAACAGTTATGAGTAGCCCCCCTGATACCAACGGTTTCCTACGTTTTATCATCGTTTGATCACAACGATTTTCAGAGTTTCGTTACAGCCTGAACACCATGAGTCGGGAATACCACATCCATTTATAGTGTACTTGTAAACACTCGCGTAATAGTCTACCGATAACATTACTAGTGACATTTCTTAAAGCATCATACATGTAACAAACATTCATATGCATTTCATATAATATGCATGAGTCATAGCAAATGAATACATGTAAACAATTAATTTCGCAAAAATATTCATCTGTATCACAACATAATAACATCATATGCATCATAAGAAAAATCAACTTGCATTCATACATCTAATGCATATATTCTTCCATAATATGCAGGAAATACTAAATACATCTGTGTCATATGAGAATATGAAAACATATAGAATATTATTTTTCTTATATTAGCACAAGATTATTTCACCTAACTTGACGAAATAGTCATATGACAAATTCAAACACGCCCTCAAGTAAACAACCTGAAATTCTTATGCTACTTAAAATTTCATAAATATTGGTTCATAGTGTGCATTAACCTAAAACATCTCATTTGCCAAAACATACCTAAAACGGACTTCTCGGCATAAGTTCGCCCTATGATACTGCCTAAACTTCATCCCTCTTTTTAACACCTCAATCCACCCTTGCTAATTTCATGCTAAACCCTTAAAGAAACTCGCAACCAAGTTCGATGCTTCCAACACAAGGGAGAAGGAAATCGGGAGAGGGTAGCAATTTCAAAGGCTCTGAAGACCCTATAGATCGAACCAGTGATAAATATCGTGCAGGAAGTCTGCTATGAACAGTAATGCGAGAATTAGAGATGGATTAAGAGGATAATGAATGTTTAATTAAGTTAATTAAACTTAAAACTTCCAAATTTTATATCTCCAAATCTGTTGACAATTCATGAATAGTGTTATATATCGAATTGATCGATTTGAAGAGTAGATGATACAGAGATTTTTCTCCAAAAGTTGAACAGATTTAGCCCGAACCGGTTCAATTGAGAGAGGGGGCTGAATCGGCCCCCTACCCCCTCTTCTCATTAGGTGGGAATTGTCCCCCTCCCAACATAACAGTGATGAATAGCCCCCCTGATACAAACGTTTCCTACGCTTTATCATCGCTTGATCACAACGATCAACGATTTTTAGAGTTTCGTTACAGCCAGAACACCATGAGTCGGGAATACCAAATCACTTTATAGCGTACATGTAAACACTCGCGTAATAGTCTACCGATAACATTACTAGTGACATTTCTTAAAGCATAATACATATAATAAACATTCATATGCACTTCATATAAAATGCATGAGTCATAGCAAATGAATATCTGTAAACAATTAATTTCGCAAATATATTCATCTGTATCATAACATAATAACATCATATGCATCATAAGAAAAATCAACTTGCATTCATACATCTAGTGCATATATTCTTCCATAATATGCAGAAAATACTAAATACATCTGTGTCAAATGAGAAATCAAATGAAAAACTATAGAATATTATTTTTCTTATATTAGCACGAGATTATTTTACCTGACTTGATGGAACAGTCATATGACAAATTCAGATATGCCTCGTGTAAACAATCTGAAATTTTCCTGCTACTTAAAGTTTCATAAATATTGGTTCATCTCATTTGTCGAAACATACCTCAAACGGGCTTCTCGGCATAAGCTAGTCCTCTGATACTGCCTAAACTTCTCCCCTCTTTTTAACACCTCAATCCAACCTTGCTAATTTCATGCTAAACCCTTAGAGAAGCTCGCAAAACAAGTTCGACGCTTCCGACACATGAGAGAAGGAAATCAGAAGAGGGTAGCAATTTTGAAGGCTCTCAATACCCTATCGATCGAACCAGTGATAAATATCGTGCAGGTAGTCTGCTATGAACAGTAATGCAAGAATTAGGGATGGATTAAAAAGATAATGAAGGTTTAATTAGGTTAATTAAACTTAACACTTCCAAATTTTATATCACCAAATCTGTTGACAATTCATGCATGATGTTATATATCGAATTGATGGAATTGAAGAGTAGATGATACAGAGGTTTTTCTCCAAAAGTTGAACCGTTTTAGCCTGGACCAGTTCAATTGAGAGAGGGAGCTGACCGCCCCCCTTCCCCCTTCCCCCTCATCTCATTAGGTGGGAATTGTCCCCTTCCCCCCCCCCCCCCCTCCTGTTTTTATTTCCTACCCATCCCTCTTCTGTTTATGTGATTTTTTATGCCTTAAGGTTTAGCTTACATTTATTTATGAGTTTAATATTGAGTGCAGCCACCTATGTCTTATTTTTTCCCCTCGAAGGTTGTATTTGACGGTTAGGGTGTGCTCCAGCTGTAGCCCTCTCCCACGTTGCTAATTATCTCAAACTCCCCTTGCCCCGCAGCCAATTCGTCGCTTCCACCATCCCCTCTCCTCATTGCAGTCTTGCAAAACAATATTTTACTGTTCCTACAGCTGCCCGCTAGCTCCTCCTGCAAGCACTTCCTCCTTGTCGTCACTCCTTTTCCCCTTCCAAGATTTCCTTGTCGCAGCCCCCACCCCCATAAACCTACGCCTGTAGTCACACAGACTCCTCTTCCGCGTTACAGTTGTCCCGTTTATTCCCCTCCCACATCCTTTCTCTCCTTGTCAGCCGCAACATCCAGCTACCCTATCCAACAGCTACCCAATCACAACCCTTGCTCAGCCTTTCCTCTGCGTTTCTTGCTACACGCGACCAACCTAACCCCCTCCAACTACACCACGATTCCCTCTCCCATCTACTCACCTCGCAACCAGCTGCTATCAAGCCCCCTCACCTCACCATCCAGCCACCACCTCACGCCGTCGTCCTTATCCTAGGTTGTCCATTTATGACTGTTATCTTTTATTTCTTGTTTGCAAGTGACTTGGTTGTAACTGTTCTGCATTTCAACTATAAAAAATTTACATTTTTATTATGGTTTGGGTGGAATAAGCTTCGGTCGAAAAAATTGAAGAGGAGACTCACGCATAAGAAAGTTGAAGATGTCAATCTTTAAAGGAGATGATACCTATGGTTGGATTTATGGTGTGGATAGAGTTTATTGTTAATGGGCTGATAGAGGGAAAAAAATTGATGGTGATGGCCCTATGTTTTGAAGGAAAGGCTCTAGCAAGCAATCATAACATGGAAAAAATTCAAAGACCGATTATTGGAGCAATTCAAAACCACGCAGGAAGAAGATCTACGTGAGCAATTTTTTGATTGGTCCAGGGATGATCCATTATGGATTATATGGAAAATTTTCATATACTATCCTGTTGTTTGAGAGGGATATCAGAAGTAATGTTGAAAGGAGACTTCACGAAAGGGATGAAGCTAGAAATTCGATAAGCACTTCGTTTGTTGAGACCGTGATGATTAATGGAAACTATGAAATTAGCGCAATTGGTTAAAGATAAAAATGCAATAAATGTGTGAATAGGAACAACACAAGTGGAATGTCATACCAAGATGCTACAACCACGATGACGCCTAAAACTCAAATAATATAATTTTAGATGGGAGCTCCACAAGATAATAGGCTACAGCCGGGGCAACATTCAAACGCATTACAGAGGCAGAGATTCAGAAAAAGTAGCCAAGAGGTTATGTTTTCAGTGAGATAAGAAGTTTGCCCACAAGACATTGTTGCAAAGATCAAATCTGACAAGTTCTCACAGTATGTGATGAAGAGGATAAACGGAATAAAAAAAAATAACAAAGCTAGTGGAGGAGGAAGAACACCTTCACTTGATGTGGCAGAAGTGTCATTGAATTCGATGGTGCGATTAACACCAAACCACACTGTGAGACATCGGTGGCAGATCAGTGAGCAAGACGTGGTGGTGTTGGTAGATAGTGGGGCCACCCACAACTTCATCTCTACATAAGTAGTGAAGTAACTGGGGCTATAGATGGTTGACAAAGGAAGTTTTGGAGCCATGATGGGGGAAAAACAGATGAAGAGCAGAAGAGTTTGTAAAGGGAGGTGATTTTAACATTGCAAGGTAATCAGGAGGATTTTTTTCTTAAATTTAGGGAGCACTGACGTAATATTGAATATGAAACTATTTCAGTCCCTATGAAAAACTAAGATAAATTAGAAACTCCTCAAAATAGAGTTGCAGATTGCAAACAAGATGGTGGTGTTTTGCAGTGACCCTAGTTTGTGCAAGGCATTAGTGACACTCGAGACCATGATTAGGGCAATATAGGGCGCAGGGTTGGGATTCTAGATCGAGTTGCATAATCAGGAAAAGACACATGACACGGAGTTGGCAGAGAATCCGGCACCAATTCGGCAGCTCCCACAACATTTTGCATAAGTTTTCTAGTTGCCACAAGAATTACCGCCTTAGAGCAAACACGAGAACCCAATAAACCTAAAACCGGAGGTTTCTCCCATCAGTGCGTGCCCGTACTGCTACCAACAAGCTTTCAATTTAATGCTAACAGAGTTGGTTGAATCTTCTAGTAGAAGAGAAGGCGATCAAACTAAGGATATGGAGCTTGAGTCACAGACTTAAAAGATGCGTCAACAACACATTGCAATGATCCAAAAACTATGATTATTGTTCTCAGTGAAAGTGATAGAAGTGTCTTATATCATACTTTTGGAGAGTACAGTATGTGGCTGACAGTAGAAAATGGGATGTTTTTACACCTTAAAGTTGGAGAGTTGATGACTATAATGTCAAAACATCTTACTATGGATTGGGTCGATAGTGTGAAGCATGTTTTCAAGTATTTTACAAATTAAAAAAAAAAAAATCCTAGATCTCACTTTGAGCAACGGGAGACTTCACTTGTATGGAACTAAAAGAGTGCATATGTCAAATTTGGAAGAATTCAAGCAAGGGTCATGCTACAAAATATATGGACAAACCCGATATCTAGCGGGGTGTTGATATCGTCCAAGGCAGTCGATCAGCTAAGGTCCATTTAGTGGGAGTCACTAACGGTGCTGCAATTGATTGAATAATGAGAGAAATTATACACAATAAGAGCATGATTACACCAAGAGATTATATTTTATGCATCAAGCACTTCCTGAGAGAGAATGAGGAGATGCAAATTCTATTGGAGTCACCCGAGTTAAAAGGGATGCAGCTGGAATGGATAGGTGGGAAAAAAGTATGGATTAAATGATAAATATTGTCGGACTATGAGGCCACTTGGAAGTCATACAACATGATCCAACAGCAGTTTTTTTTTCTTTTCCATTTTGAGGATAATGTATCTTTTTGGGAGGGGAATAATGTTAGACTAATGCCTATGGTGTCGCCCATCAAATAATTTGAATGCTTATGTCAGGTGCAAAACTAAAGGGTAAATTAGTCATTTGCTAATTATTATCGTGGGGTATAAATAGGACCTAATATGTTTAGGGTTACGTGAAGTGTGTGATTTTTGTCTTGAATCTTTGGTTAGGGTTTGGGAGAGATTGTCTACCTCCCAAATTATAGGTGTTTTTTTTTTTTATATTCGGTATTATATCATTTTGATTTGATGCTAGCAGAATAGAATCTATTACTCTGCCCTAATTTATTTGGAAACTTATCTTGTTCCTATCAGTTAGCTTTGGAAAGGAGAATTTGATCTTCCTGGTGGCTGGAAATAAGAAAACTACAGCAGCTCCTACTCTGGACTAAGTAGGAGTTCAAAGCAGATATAACTGACAAGAAGAATTCAGATGCATTTTAAAGGCAAGTTAGATCTTTGGGAGGATCTTTGTTTTCCTATTTCTTTTCTATTAATTATCTTGTTTCTTTTGAACAATAATCAACTGTTGTCTTTCCCAGTTGAGCAGATTTCTCATTTGCAGGATAGTCCAGCAAACCTGAACTTTGGATATCCAACATTAAGAATCAGAACGGCACTTTGCAACAGCTTTGAAGGCACAGCAGCGAGCGATTCGAGTTGGAAATTGACAAGGTAGGTGTACTAACCGCCAGAGTTTTTTTCCCTGTTATTATTTCTTTTATTGAAACACTTGAAGAACAACAAAAAGACTTATCTTGAAGGCCGGATTGCAAAAATTTGGTAATAAACAGCGTCAGCCATCCAATTTCAGGGGGCAGGAAACTAAACCAAGCTGCAAGGATCCATTGCAAAGCAAATTTCTTGTTGGTGTTTCTTCTTCAAAGTTTTTGTTTCTTTCTTATTTTTTGTTTTTCTTTTTCAAGTAGTTGGCGGATGGTTGCTTCTAGGATTCTTACACTTATCTAATCAAGCAAGCTTTCTAGGTCATATTATCACCTCTTTTCAGAGTCACACAACCTGAAACAAATGGATGGCAGCTTGATTCTTCCACCTCAGGGGAGCACGGAATGGGACTTCCATCACAGGGTATGTGGTAGGACCTAAATCGGTTTAGGGTTCAGGGTTTTCTCATTTCTAGGGGGCGGCCAACCCTAAGGGCTCCTTTATTACCTAACTAGTAATAAGATTAGGATTATTTTGCACACATATTATATATATACATATATGTGATAAAAACCTTTTGGGGACTTTTGGTTCTGTTTTATGTTATTAGAATCTATCTCCTCTGATTTTTCTCCTCTAGGAGTGTTGTGTCATATTCTCTTTTAGGTGGTGTAACTATAACATGATTGAGAATGGGTTATGGTTTTCCTCGACGCCGTACATGTCGTAACTAGCAGTTAAGATTGTTTCCCTGTTATTTTCTTCCCCAAACAGCTGTGTCCCCTTTTACTTTTCATCTTGTCCTCCCTTGCAACCTTCCAAACTCCCTTATTGATCCTTTTAACACTGTTTAGGAACTCTAAATCGGTATCACACATAAAATCAGACACTCTAATATTCAACATATTACAAAAATTACGTCAGATATGCCCATAGTATTTAATTTTTACTTATAATAAATGTATAACCTGGATTTATTTTTTTCGAGATATGAGATAGCCATCTTAAAACTAAAGGTGGTTCAGCTAAAATCACATAAAAAATGCTGCAGCCCAACTCATCCGGATAAGTTCTTGCAATAAATACTTACATTTCTATACTTGCAACCATCTCTGAGGGATTTTGGTGCATGGTCTTAATTACAACATTACAACAAACTGAAAAAATTGATCCATGAATTGTCTCCCACATCATGAGTAGAGTTATGATTTCTGCAAGCACATACATGCTCTGAAGTTCGAGCAGCTGCTGTTTTATAAAAAAAATGACAGAAAACTTAATGCAAAAGTATGATTTTATCACTGACTAGTCCGAATGGCGTCAGGAATATCCAGAGGAACATTTAATACACCGTAAGTAAAGGAATGGTTTCAAGATAAGAACTAGAGTGACACATTGAAGCAAAAAAAAGAATTCAAAATGAGTGAAATCATTGAATTAGTTCAAGAAGAAACTCATCAAAACTGCCTTTCCATATCTATATATATTTAGTGGAAACAAAAACCAGGGCATCAATAAACCACAAACATCTCAAGGCTTACATGGAAGACAAGATGATAACATGTGCACACTTAAGTACTTCAACGGTTAACATTATGCTATGGTCCCATTATTACAGCCTAGAATAATCTTTCTTAATTCCACCAGCATGAAAAAAAAAAGAAAAAACACAAGCACACAAGTTCCAACAGAATGAATAAAAAAAAATTTTGATACGAGGAGATACTATGTTACCTTTTCAAAAAGAATAGTTCCCTTTCTTTCCAACATAGGCTTCACCAGATCTTTATCTCCCATAGAAACACCTCCAGAAGTCAATAATATGTCAACCCCAGATTCAAGGGCTGCATCAAAAGTCTTATCAATGTTTTCTTCGTTATCACAAGCAATTCCAAGATCTGTAATTTTACATTGCTGCTGAAGAGCAGCTGCAAGTAGCATAGCTCGATTAGAATCTCTGATCTGTATAAGAAATTTATAAATTAACACATGCATGATAAAATTGAAGAAGTGAATATTTCTATAAATTAGAAGATGTGCAAGCTAAAAAGGAAAAATACAGCAACTTAGGTTGAACTACAGTTCACCTGGCCTCGGCCAAGACTCTTAGTTGATGGGTCCACCAATTCATCTCCCGTAGAAAGTACAGCCACCCTTGGTCTAGGATGCACCTACATATTAAATTAATAATATTCATCTCCTGCAGTGTCGGTTCGTTATTTCCCCACCAATTTTTCCAACTTATGATAATATATAATACCTTCACCATGGTAACTCCAACAGTAGCAAGTAAACCAATTTCTGCACTGCCTAGTAATTCCCCTGACTTCAACACCACAGCATCCTTCTCAATGTCCGAACCCTGTCTAATTGATTAAATGATATGTTCAAGTCATATATCAGATGCAAAAAAAAAATTTACAAACAAATAACAAAATCTGCAGCTATAAGATGGAATAGCTTGAAAACAGACAGTTAATCATATGGAGTAAAGGGCTCATAGCTATCCAGAGCATAAATAAAATAACGAATTCTGTAAATCTTTCATGTTTCAAGCATCTGAATTCAGACAGAAAAATGTTTAAACAAAAGGCACACCATAATCAGTCATGTTCCATGTGCATCAATATAAGGAAATAAAAAAAATAAAAAAACATAAGACAAGTAGAAAATGTTTGAAGTAATGTGAATGATTATACACACTGTAATAATATTATATCATATTTGATGATTTTAGTTGATTTAGCGGACTTCCATAAGTCACATGCTACATGCATCGGATCCATCAATCATCTTCGTCGTCACAATGGTGCATGACAGTGACTCCATCCCTACTATTCCCAATGTGCTTCCAAAGCCTCCAACTCTGAGTAAATTTGTGTGTTTCTACACTATGCACAGGCTCTCTAACTAAATTTCTGTGCTACACTATTCAAGTCTGGACGACCACTTTGATCATAGTATCACACCTTTCACATGCTTATCTAAGAATGCGCTCTTGTTTACCAAACACTCCTTATCAGCCATTGCTACTACATCAGCTATAAACAAGATCATATACTATAAGAAATAAGTAGGGATATAAAAAATTGACCTAACACGTCAACTCAACCCGTACCCAACAAAAAAGATTTGGATTGGGAATGACCCAAATAATATTCGGGCTCAATTCAGGTCTAGAAGTCAGCCATTTAATTTTCGGGCCGGGATCAGGTTGACCCGTCAACCAAAATTGACCCAACACTAACGCACTAACCCTAAATTGATTCAAAATCAAACCACGAACTAAAGATTAACTCAAAATTGACTCAAATTTGATCCAATTTTGACCCTAATAATTGTTATGACATATGTTAAACGGTTTATATAAGTCGGGTTCAAGTTAGAGGGTTGGACTCAAAATTCTACTTTTCTACCCCTTTAATATTCGGGTCAGGTTTTGGTCAAGTAGTTTCAGGTAGGGTCAATTTTGGGTAAAACACGTACACGACCCGCGAACCTAATTTGACACGCAGATAAATAGGATAAACTCTTATTATTGATGGCAAATTTCAAATTTGAAATGTGCTTAGGATTAATATCTACTAGAGTAGCCATGGTTCTGGCATCATTAAATCTTAATCGAATCTTCTTCATTTCTCATTGGTGATGCAAGCAATTTGCTTATCATTTGTGAGCTAACTTTTTATTTTATTTAGATTGTATTTTTTCACCTGACATTTGCATCCACGAGCTACTATTCCCTATGGCGATAGAACTAGCTGCTACTGCCAGAGTTCATCCAAATTCCGGTATCAATTCATCAAATTTAGCGAGTGGTTCCAATGGTGTTAAAGCTCATGTTCTGGTGTTTTCGGTCAGCGAACCTCTCAAATTCTAACCAGATGTTTTAGAGAGGCACCGTAAGGTAATATGAGCCTTATTAAAAAAAATACTGCTTCCACATATATATGTTCTTTCAGAGGTTCAATATTAATTCTTAATTATGACGAGAAGATTGAGTCCCTTGCAGCTCCATTCAAATTTTCCTTGATTGACAAGTTTCCTTTTCAAAAGCCATGTATGGATTTAATTCAGAAAATTTTCAAGAATCTTGGCATAGTTTGTTCTTAATCATTGGTTGTTGAAAAATCAATATCAAATGACCCAACTAATACAGGTAATTCAGCCAATCTTGATGTTACACTCTATCTAATCCTCCAAATAACCAAGCCCTTACAAACACTAGAAACGTTACAACTAGGATAAAGATTTGGTGCTTGATCATGTACCTAGTTATATTGATAATCAAATAGCAGAAGCTGGGGAGATTAATAACTCTATTCAGGTGGGTAATACCTCTGACATTAATAAAGCCAAATGATATCTTTTAAAGCTTCAAGATATAAAAGAAATATTGGAAACAAAAATCAGGACCCAATTTTTTTATTAACGAAGACAGAAAAATTAAACATTTTCACAATTTGTTCAAAAAAAAAAAAGCTGATATCAAATTCATATTAAATCTCATATTGGTGAATGGTTGGAAAAAAAAAATCTATTATTTCAAAGATATTAATCAATTTTCTTCTTTCAAATACTCCAAAAAACTACTCTCCGCCCTTCTAAGAGAGTAAGCATTCCAGTTCATATTTTTTTAAGGCCAATTGACTTCTAGACAAAACAGTATCCAAAAATTTTACCCTCATTTTATTAAGGCTATAAAATCATGTTCCAAGTTTTCCATAAATGCAGGCCTCTATAATTAACCCTCCCAGTGAAGAGAGAGAAATTTTAATCAATGCTAGTCGATAGAAGCTAAATGAACTGTATAATAGTAAAAATTTGATTTAGGATAGAAAAAATTAATTGCCACTAGCTTGAGTACATGATGGAGGAATAATAATGAGCCCGATCAAGATCGCATGATTCCCTCATCAAAAGTTATCGTGGGCACCTACTTAGTCAACAAAAGTAGTAACCTAACTTGACAGAAAAATCCTTTTCGGCAGTCATGAGTTGCATCATCCAAAAGAAATTTATCAATCTACAGTAGATTTTTGCCTAGATAAATAATTTCAAAGCTGGCGTTAACTAAAACAGAGCTTCATACCCAATCGAGATCACATAATTCCTTCCATCACAAGTTATCGTGGGCGTCTACTTAGTAATCAATGACTATAATATTGGGTTGACCAAACTTCAAAAATAATTATTATGGTTGACAGACTGGATAACAACCTAATAATTTAAGTGTATCTACAAACCTAGATAAAAATTATATGATATTTCTCAGATGATGAGCACTAAAACTAAAAGAAAATAAAAATACGATAAATAAATTCATACATGAAATGGACTGGTATAGTGCAATAAGCATCTCACACGACAAACTATTACATTTAAGCATTATTTACTTGAGTATCAAAATGTATTTATTTAATATTATTGTTGTACTAAGCTAGTTGTTATTACAATATTAATGTTTATGTTAGTCAGACATTAACATGTATATTATTAGTTATTTCTTGTATGTTGAACTTTATTTTAGAATTGTTTATCTCATTGAGCTTTAAGCTCATCAAATATTATAATTGTGATTTAGAAAAGAGGAAGGAGCGGATGGAATAGTAGACAAGTAAGCAATTTTGTTTATACTAAAGCAACTTTCTACATTTTAAGAAGTATCGTAGAAGGTAGATATGTATAGGCGTGTCAAAAATTTACCCAACATGCCAACTCGACTTGAATCTGAGTTCAAGTTGACTGATTAATTTTCAAGTAGGCTTCAAATCCAAAATCTCAACACATTTAATTTTTCAGATCAAATACAGGTTGAATTGCCAACTCAAAATTGATCCAAAGCTGACCCACAACCCAATTGACCCGAACTTGACTTGAAATTAACTCGAGTTTGACCCAAATAACTATTATGCAAATATTAAATTGCTTATACAAGTCGAGTACGTGTCAATATGGTGATAGAGGGCGGGTCGTGTTTAGGTTAGACTTTTTGAAGCCAATTAATATTAGGTCGGATTTAGGTCGAGTCAAACCCGAGCATGACTCATGAACCTGATTTAACATCTATAGATGTGTGTATGATGTAAATTTAAAAATTTTATAGATATAAATTTATATTTGAAGTTTATTTAGAAGCTCTATGTTTTACTTTGATAATTACTCTCTACACATTTTTGTGTTATTATTTATGATATAAGTTAAAGGATTTGAAACATAATTTATATTTTGTGAAAATGTAGATAAACTAATTTTTTATTTACTTGGTCCTGCATAATAAGAATCACGATGAGCACTTTAGAAAGATGGGTTAACTGAATTGTCTCTCTATTTATCTCTGGCTCATTGGAGTGGAGGGGGATCAAATAAAGTGTGAAACACACACAAACTCGTTCCCTTTGCTTCATATAATACATACCAATAAATATATAAAGGCATATTATTAAGCCAAATTGAATAAAAAATTTAAAATAAATATGAATCATAAGCATAAGATAGTATTGGAGAAGCTCAGAAGATAAATGGAAACCTAAAAGAATAGAATATCAAAAGGTGAACAAGAAAAAGAAGAAATAACATGAATATGCAATACAAGTGGTAAGGTAAACAAAGAAGTGATATATAAAAAACTACAGGAATCAATTTTTGCTTAATAGGACGTAAATTTCAGCCTAAAATAAAAGACAAACATAACAAGAAGTCAAAAAGTAATTGCAGCTCAAAATATGGGAGCAAGTAAAAGCCCAAGCGACGCAAATCTGAGTAAAAAGTTGTGGAAGCGTGAAAACTGAACTTCAAGAGGCACCTGATAAATTTGATTTATATTTGCTTTAAGTTTGTAACATACTTTTTTCCAAGTTATATTAAATCATTCCAATTATGTTCAATCTAATGAGAAAAAGTTGTTTCTAATAGTTTGGTTACCTCTTTATGTTTAATTTACTGTTGTGAGGGTTCCAATTCAATCAAAATCATAAACAATCTTGGCTTCAAATTTTTTAGGTTCTCTTTATGTTATTGCTAACTATAATTTCCTACTTTCGTGCAGTTTTTGCTTGCCGCTGCTAATTGCTGCAGTCTCAGACAACGCAAACAGGACACGGAATGCTACAGTCCAAAAGTCATAGAAGATAATGGATAACTGCTACAATCTTAGGAACCCTAGATGGAAGACACCAAATACCAAAGTCCTTGAAAGTTGACTATCATTTTCTGCCTCTTGTGGTTTTTCCTTAAAGGATATATAAATTTGAAAATTACGAAACCAACATAAATGTTGGGAGTGGAGAATAGAAACTTTCAGTGTTTAGCTATATCTAATAGGAATCTAAGGAATTTCTTATTTTGGATTCTCCATGTGTTATATATACAACTTTTGAGGCATGTAAAAATAATGAATATATAGTGAAATAAAATGCTAGTGTTTCTCAATTCTCGTGTGTTGTTAAAAGTGGTTCGTAAGTCCTAACAACTACATCGGGGGCCACTTATACTGGCATGAGGCTTAGATCTTTATTGAGTGATTTACATTTTTGTTCTAAATATTAATTAATTTTGTAGCTAATCCTTGTTGAAGTGTTAATCTTAATTATTGTTCAAATTTTATATTTGCTCGCTATTTTCATGTAATTTTAGAATGTAATTACTATCAAATTATTCTTAAAAAATAAAAAGAATAATTCAAATAACTCTGCTAAAATTAAGAGTTAAAACTTACTTTTCTTTATATTTGAGTGTAGTTTCAATGTGAATCTCGCTAAACCGATATCTAACAGAAGTCTCTTATTAGTCTAAGGACATCATGCGTCATTCCAAGCCAGTAAAATCTTTATAGCTTCGCTATAAATTCAACCAAACATGAAGAATCAAATAGAGAGTGAAGTATGTACATCCATTTTATTCAAACTATTTAATAAAAAAAAAGGCAAGAAATTTTGCAAATACAATGCAATAATATCAAGTGCAGTAATATTTTAGGAATTTCTACAAAGAGAAAAAGGTGTCACATCATTAAACTAAGTGCCGCGCATAATATTCCAAAATGAAGTTAAAGGTGTTTATGCATCAAACTCCAAAAATTCATTACACCAAAAACAAAGTATTGGCATTCCATTTGGCAACAAAAGTTCGAATTAATAAATGCAAACCAGTTATTTTATGAAATTTTGGGTAAACAATGGATACTTCTAGAAAATTTAAATGATAGAATCATACCACTTCACGGATATCAAGTCCTCGCGGAACTTTCACACATATCTTAACCATTTTTATTCCATCTACAGTGCCACTAACTGGCTCCGAATTCTCAATTTGTACAACAGAGTCTGCACCATCAGGTACTGGTCCTGAAAGGTAACATAACAATGTCAGTGAAGGTAATGTGATAAATCTAAAATATTGTGGTATCATTTCAATTCATGTGAATAACTAAGAAGTGGAGCAGTCCACAAAAGGAATGTGCACAAACCCTATTCCGATAGTGTCATCATTTCTATTTATGTAACTAAGACGTGGAGCAGTCCACAGAAGGAATGTGCACAAAGCCCCATTCTATATCCTTATTTTTCACTGAATAGGGCGGCATGACAAAGTTTTTAGATTCAGGTTAACTTCTGCAATAATGCTTTCTTCCTTATGTTGAAGACATTTTTCTATGAAAAAGTAGAACACATTGAAGACCAATATCAACCTCTTATGATGAAACAACCCAGTACCAGAGTAAGAAGAAAGACCTGAATCATGTAAACTTTGAGCAACAAACATTATAAGCCTAGAAAAACCTTGCCAGCCATTAAGCAAAAAGGGTGTCATGTTAGCAATCTTGCCCAGCAAAGTACATAGACTGTCATGGAGGATTTTTTTAAAAACCAACATATTTAATATATCATTTAGAAATTCTGGGAGAAATTTTTGAAACCGACAAAGCATGAGATTAAATATCAGAATTTATACAATGTCGTCGTTTAAAACAGTGATAAATTGCTTGTGCGGCAACAATTCCACGACGATTTTATTTTAAAGGGCAATAGTCTTGATAATTTAGGACAGTAGTTTCTTTTTTTACGTAAAACATTTGGTTAAGAAAATATTTACATAACCCTTTCAAAAATGCAAAAAATCATTATATAAAATTTTTAATTATATTTGTTAATATATTTCATTTAAAACTTTAAAATAAATTAAATTTTATAAATAAAAGAGTTAATACATTAAAAGAGTGTAACTTTTAAGTTAAGAAAATAATTTTGTTGGCACAATTTCTTCCAGGATTCTTCAAAAAAAAATTGGAAAAATAATTTTGAATTCAAAAAATATTTACATATCCAATTCAGAAATCAAAGAAATCCTAATATAAAAAATTTAGTACGCACATACTTCAAAATAATATATTTCATATTATTTTTAAAAATAAATTACATTTTATAATAGATTTACAAAACTTATAAGAAAATTTTATCATAATTTTTATTTTAAATTTGATATATTAATTTTCATGGAGATTTATAATATTAATATGAATTTATCTTATTAATAAGATGAGATTTAGTGTTGTAAAAAATTTTAAAAAGAATCACCACGCATAATAAAAGTGATAAGAGATAAAAACTATATATAATAAAACTAAAGTTTAATATATATCAAACGTCAAAGTCAAAAGGAAAGTAAAAAAATATATCATACATTATTCAATTGTCATACAATGTTAAATGTATGACTTACTACAGCTACAGTATTGCCTAAGCGGTATGGCTCCATGTCCTGGGCCCTAGGTGTAGTAATCTGGAGCAAGTTGTGATCTGTCCCAGATTCAGTGTTGTTGCTCTAAATATTCAGGCACATATACCTCTTCCGCTGTTGTGACAGTTGAAAAGAATATGACAAACTATTGCTCCTGCATTACTAGAGTGATGAAAGGCATCCAAAACAGACGCTCACGAAAAAATTGGTATATGTGTACTGCAGTCATGCTGTGAGGTGAAAGAATTGGTGTAACTGGTGTGACCCAAAAAGATCCTAGACTAAAAAATGTTGAAAATGTAAACGATAACGGTCTAGAAATGCCCTCCTACCATACTCCCCATTATAAATCATATGATTGTCATGTCTGATATATTCAAAATTCCGACAACACTAAAACTCATTTTGACAATAATAAAATTTTAAGATTAAATATTACGGTAAGCTTTCCTATAAATTTTGTAAATCAATTATAAAATGTCATTTATTCTAAAATAATATTAAATATATTATTTGGAAGTATGCATGCACTAAAACTTTTACATTGGGATTTCTAAGATTTATGAATGGGATATATAATCATTTCATTCAATGTAAGTTTATTTCTCCAAAATTAAAAAAAAAAATCCTCATAAAAATTGTGCCAAAAAATTATTTGATAAATTAACTCTTTTATTTATAAAATATTATTTACTTTAAAATTTTAAATGAAATATGTTAATTAAAATTACCAACCATCAAATTTAATAGCATGGCTTTTTGCATTTTGATGGGCTATGTAAATATTTTTGTAACTTAGATTTTTATATCAAAAAATGAATAAATATGTTCATCCTAAATTATCAAAACGAATAAGCATTTAAAAAAAATTATTGTGTAATTGTCGCCGCTTATAGTGGCAATAAATTGCCATGCAAGTAAGTAGTCATTGTGTTAAACGGCAATAATGTTAATTTATGATTTTTTTAATAAATGTTGATTACTTAATTCAATCTCATGTTTGTCATTTTTAAAATTTATTCACAGCCATGTTACCTTCTTGGAAGGTCTAGCGATATAAAACACTAAAACTATCTTCAAACAGCAAAAGATTAATAGCGATGTTTAATTGCATATAATATTGGTTTATACCACTACATGCAAAAATAATCAAAGATCATGGATAGATCCCCTGCAACAGGAGTTACACATGCAAGTAAATGCTAAAGAGGCAGTTTAAATTTGTTTCCCAATAAGCTCTAAACTGCGGGTGTGCCAAAGAAGATCACGGAGCAACATCTAACTGGGCTACATTAAGAGAAGGTTTTGGGGCACATGTTAAAAGAAAATATCATGAAAATTTAAAGCTAACAATTATAGAAAGGAAATAGTAATGGTTTTTGTGATAGAGATTTGAGCATTTAGTAGCAAAAATATTCCAAATAATTGACTATTCCTTAGTGATGATCGAAACAAAATATGTAGTAAAATTAAGAAAAATGGAATTCAAAATGATTAAATCATACAAAGTGCTAGTAATCGAATATAATATCATATGTATCATGCTCTATTTCAACCCCTCTCAATTAAGCAGGAGGCAGGCAACCAAATTAAATACATTTCACACCAAAAGTGAATCTAGATCAAACGGATAGATAGCCAATCTGTCTAAATTGTACAAAACCTAAAATTGTTTACATGGTCATCAAATAAATCTATCAAAACTATTATTACGAAGCATACATAACTAAATTCAACCAGAATAAAATGTAGAACTCTTACTCAACATCATATAGATTTACGCATATCAGTTCTCTTTAATATATATCATAGACAAGCTTTTACATAGATATATCGAAAATGTACAAAGAAAACACTGAAATGATAGACAAAACTGGATCGCCTTACTCAGGCCCAATTTACTCTCTCCACCAACCCAAAACAATAGCCAAAGTAGGTCAAGTACATCATTCAAAATATAAGGGAAAGAATACAATGTCATGTTGATATATAGAATAAACATGAGAATCGTTATCCATAAGCATAACTAGCTCTGTGCAATAAATATCAAATCAAAACATTGTTTAATAATTTAACAAGAAATGGTTCAATCATAAACAATAAGAAAGGTCCGAAAATTTAAATTATTATATTAGTAATGCTAGCATCAAAATATCACTGTTCCTTTCATTTTATGTTCTCATTTATACTAGTCAGTCCTAGAAGTTTTAAATAAAGATTGTCTGGTTTTAACACATGTACATGCAGTGGCCTGAACTAGAACCACTTCTACATCATAATGTTAGCATTAGCCATATATCACAATCACCGATATAGTCCTCTTGCTCCAAGCTAACGCTTGAATTACTCCACCATACAATTATCCAAAGTCAAGCATCCCTTTTGGGCCGTTAACAACAACTAAACTAGGGGTTTTACCTCTCTCTACATAGGACAACATGAATTACAAAATCCCACATGAAATGAACCTTAAAAACATCCTTATAGCATTAATACCATAAAACATTTAAAATATCCACAGAATTACTATGAGCATGCTATCAACAATCTGCCTTACAATGTAACTTAAAACAAAGAACCTATTGTAGCATATAAATATTGTCTTTATAAAAATCATCTGTATTAAAAATACACCAAGCCATATAAATATGACATCATGTGCACCTGGTTAATTGAATATGCATGATAAATTATGAGACTTGGCATATTTGGGGAATTTTTTCACTACTTTGACTTTAGACCTCTATTATTCAGTAATTTAGTCATATTGCTTTCTTGTTGCTTTCTATGAAAACCTAAGAAAATCCTGAAGGAAATCTGAGAAGATTTTGGAGGATTTAATTGGGATAACTTGAAAAACACTTGGTTAATTTATTCCCTTCCTATTATATGTTAATTTTTATTTCAGAATATTTCCTTTCATAATTTCGGTTAGATATAATTGTTAAGTTTGTACACTCTGAGAGATTGATTTCCCCTATATATATACATATGTACCCTACATGTGAATAATAAAATCAAGAGAATTATTCCTCTCCAAATCAATTTTCTATATAGTATCAAAGCCATCGGAAACAAACCCTAAATTTTTTTCAGCCGTCGAGGCTACATCAGCAGCCATCCAGCATAAGAATCTTCCCTGCAGCCACCGGTCTTCCTGCAAGCCTTCCGTTAGAGCTTCTCCCTACAACCTCCAACGTCGGAACTCTTCCTAAACCCTCCATGCGGGCCATCCTGGTCCTTGGTCTCACAGCAAGCAATTACGGTTGTTGCTCCTTACTTTTTGTTGGTTTCAAAAGGAAAGTAGCAAAGGATCTTTCCAGAGAAATTTGTAACGCCTAAAGTTCAAGAAACTAGATAAAATTCGGCAATTTGGAAAAGTAACCCAAATTTTTGATCTCTTGTAATTTGATCGAAATAATTTTATCAAATTCTACGCATGAAATCGATCAATTCGATATAAAACCCCATGTAAGAATTGTTAACGAATTGGGAGATATAAAATGTTGAAGTTATGTGTTTAATTAATTTAAATAAACTTTAATTAGTTAAAATCCCTCTCTTAATCCCGCATGAACACTATTCACAACCGACATATCACTCGATGTTTAGTTTGATTGAGAATCTTTTGAGCTTTGAATCCCTCTCCTCTCTCGTGACCTTTCTCTCTCCTTGCTCGGTCTTGCAGCGCAGAGCTTCCCGCGAACTCCCGCAAAAAACCGCAACCCTGCATTGTAGCAAGGGGGCTGAGCGGCAGTCAGGGAAGCCGCACGGTGCGATTTGAAGCTCTGAAGGGTATCACTCGGTATGAATTCCTCTTCCTCACTATTCTAGACTCATTTTCTTCCTCGCCTTCTGTTTTGGCATTTGCCTCATTTTTCATGCTTTTCTCGTTTCTGATAGCCGTCATAAGCATGGATCTTATGTCGGAATCGTCAAAAGCAATTTGAAAGTTTTCGTACAGGTTTTAACACGAAATCAGTGAGGGGAAAGTGAAAGATTAAGGTATTAGGAAGGAGAGAAAAGTGGAATTGGTGACTTCGGAAACTCGAATTTATACCAAGATGCCCTTTTAAGGTATTGCTTGACATTTAATGCTTGTTTTTGGGTTAATCATAACGAGAGCCTAAATTTTATGAATTCCTACGATCTTATAAATTCTCAGGTTTTATATACGAGGCGGCGAGCTCGAGATGAGCGAGTGGGAACTCGTCATAGGGTTGCTCCGTCAAGTCAAGTGAAATAATCTTAAGTTAATTTGAGATAAATAATATTCTATAGGGTTTCATGTGATTTTTAGTTGATAAAAATGCATTTAGAATTTCTTGCATATTATAAATAAATACATGCAATTGAAAGTATGAATGCATGTTTATTTCTCTTACGATATATATGATGTTATGATCATGTTATGAAATATGACTGCTTATGGTATTAATTGTCTGTAGGTATTTATTCATTATACTTCATACCTAAGTTTATGTATATTTGTGGTAAAGGGAAAGAGAAAAAATCTCACGGAAGAAGTTGCACTTCCTATGATCATTGAACCCAACCATCACACATGGAAGAATTAAGACCATATAGTTATGTCTTGGCAAGTCAATTCAAAGACCACATAAGTGAGGGAAAATGTTTGGCTCTATAAAGCTGCAAAAGAAATATGAGAGGCTATAAGAGAAACATATTCTAGAGCTGAAAACACCTCGGAATTGTTCGAGATTGAAGCCAAGCTTTAAGATCTTTGTCAAGGAGAGCTAAGTGTCACCCAATACTTCAACACCTTGATAAGTAATTGTTACAATTGGATATGTTTGAGATACGTGTGAAAATGTCTGCATGATGTCGTGATGTTTAAATCCATCGTCTTGAAGAAGAGAACCATCAAATTCTTAGTTGGACTAACACAAGATTTAGATGAAGTGAGAGGGAGGATCATGGGAATAAAGCCTCTTACACCTACTAGTGAAGCCTTCATTGAAGCCAGGAGAGAAAAAAAGAGGAAGAAGCTGATGCTAACTAGAAATGGTGGTTCACCATGAAATGAAAGCTCGGCCTTGTACACCCATAATTCTCTCCATGACTCGGGTCAAGAAAAACGTCCCTCGTGTGAATACTATAAGAAGATTGGGCATATCAAAAATAAATGGGGAAGCTTAATGGAAGTTTGCAAACTAGAAACCCAGACAGGGACAAATAGATCAAGAGAAAAAGACTAATGTTCCTACCACAACCGAAAGGTCGACTAAACCATTCACCAAGGAGCAGATTGAAGTACTCAGAAAATTCTTGGATGTAATTCAGATCAACACACCAACCTCATGACACTCCAAGGTAATATATCACTCGCCTATCTTGCTATTAATAAGAGATTTAGATTTTGGTTAGGAGTCTCATATCATATGATCGGAAACATCAATACTCTAGTCAACTATCAAGAGGCTTCTACAACTAAATGGGTAAGACTTGCAGAAGATCACACTCAAACATTGTTGGGAAAAGAGATGTGAAGCTCTCTCAGAATATTGCTCATTCCTTTGTTTTATATGTTCCACGGTTGAATTGCAATTTGATTTCAATGAGTAAGCTTATTCGTGATATAAATATATAACTAGATTCCTTGCAAACTCGTATGAATTTCAAATGAAGGGTGGCCCGCAGTACTGAAATACATCAAGACTTATACATACTCAAGAAAATTCTATTTCTAAACACACAAATGATTTTACCTCCATATCTACCTCAAATTTTTTAATATGTCAAGTCCATGTCTGTGGAAAAGCAGGTCTTGTTATGTCATTTTCGTCTGAGTCATCCTAATTTAATTATATTGTTAAGTTGTATCCTCATTTATATATCAACAAAAAAAATTATTTTTATTAATGTGAAACTTGTCAATTTGTCAAACATTCCCCAATATAAACTCACACCTTTTGTCATATCCATAGTGATATTTGGAGACCTTCAAAAGTGAAAATCTCAAAATGGGGTCAAATGATTTATCTCATCTATTGACGATCACACTATAACTACTTAGGTATTCCTAATGAAGAAGAAATCCGAAAACGCCCAAATCTTCCAAACCTTCCATGATAAGATTCAAACTCAATTCCAATGTAAAATTCAAATCCTCAAAACTATAATAGGCCAGATATTGGTGACAAGAAAATCTAGATATTGCATATTCTATCGGTATTATCGGCCAACACGCGAATAGCCCAATTGAAAAGCATTTAAATATGGTATACACGATGCTGAGGTTTCTCAAGAAGGGTCCTAGTTATGAATTAATATTTTAGAAAGTTAAAACCGATGCTAGTTGGGCTGAGGAGCTCACTAACAGAATCCACCATAGGTTATTGCTCATATGTATGGGAAAATTTGGTTACAAGAAGAAGCAAGTTGTTCTTTCTAGAAGTAGTGCACAATCAAAGTATAGGGCACTTGCCTTAGGAATCTGAGAAGGAATCCGAATTTGTTAAAGGAAATGAGATGTACCTCCAATAGGCTTACACAGATATTTGATGAGAGTCAAGCAGCTATCAGCATTTCCAGGTTTCATATACATCATGACAGGACCAAACATATTGAAGTTGATAAATACTTCATCTCTAAAAAGGTTAATGGAGAAATTACACAGCTAAGCTTCATCACGACACATCAACAAGTTGTTGATACCTTCACCAAAGCTCTTCCTTTAAAAAGATTCTCAAAGTTTAATATAAAGAGTCTCTACAACATCTACAACCCCATTTGTGGGGGAGTGTAAAAATCTAAGAAAATACTCAAGGAAAACTGACAATATATTAGAGAATTTGATTATGACAACTTAGGAAACTCTTGATTAATTTATTACCTTCTCTATGCTACTTTATTTTTCATTTAAATTTCCTTTCCTAATTTAGGTTAGATATATTTGGTAAGTTGGTAAATTAGAAGAGATTGTTTTCCACTGTATATATATACCCTACATGTGAATAATTTAATCAAGAGAATTATTCCTCTCCAAACCTATTTTTTATACTTTCTATTTTTTTTTTCACAGAACTACTTTTAAGAACCATATCCATCGCATGGTAGCTGCAAGGAAATTAGTGTCTGATTTATTCGGCAAAAAAAAAATTTAATATTGATAGCAACTTTCAAAAAGTGGCTATCACACAAAAATTTTACAACCACCTCTACAAAATATTGTAGTAATTTGAAAAGAACTATTTTATTATATGAAAATAACATGTAATAACCTTAGGCAAATAAACATGTGCAATACAATACATTTTCTAGCAAAATGAGATAAACTTCAAATTTGCTCCATATGAACAGAAGTTCCACTAACATTTTTATTGCACATATAAGTGCTATAGCATACTCAAAGGTTTTAACATGCAATAGTCATAAGAATACTTACTCTATATACTAGAGGTTAAGTATCTCCTAAAACATGATAGACTGATTATAGAACGGATTTTCACACTGATTGACCCACAACCATAATCTCTTGATCATAATCTAAGAACATCAATTATCTTAACTTACATAAAATTGTTTAACTTAACAACTGAAAATCTAATGAAAAATTATCTCAAAATGATTATTCCTCATGAAAGCCTTAAGGTTCTACCAACAAAATACAAATTTAATTTTCCGAAAGAAAATTGTAATAAACCAAAATTCTATCTCAAAACCTAGTTTACAGCCTTTAGTTTTCTTCATTCCCCTATGGCACTAGCTTGACGCCTTATATGCTAAGTGGGAGAATTACGAGATAAGGAAAAAAAGGTAAATGAGGTAAGGAAAAAAATTTAAGTTTTTTATATATATAAGAATAAAAGCATAAAAATGATCCCTCCACTATTTGTTAAGGGGATCATTTCATTTCAATCTTACACTATATAAAATTTCTGGTTTAGTTTCTTTACTCTTAAAACAGAAACCAAATGATTATGTCATTAGAAGTAACAAAATTGAAGTTAAAATAGATCAATGGTGCTATAAATGAAGATATGTTAGGAATTTAAATTTATACTTTTCACAAAATGTAATATATGACATTTTTTTTAAGCTTGGGGTACTTTGTGAAAATTTTATCAAAAGTAAATGCTACAACAACAAAAACCTTTATCCCACTAAGTGGAGTCGGCTACATGAATCCTTTTTCAGTGTCATATTTTCATTTAATTCTAATAAATTAAGATTAGTTTTTATACAATATGCCCAAGTCTTCTAAGTCTACCTCTGTCTTTCTTAACATAGGTCGAATCTAAAACATCTACTCTCCTAATCGGATCATCAGATGATCTACGTTTAATGTGCCAAAACCATCTAAAATGACTCTCTCTAATTTTGTCCGCCAATGGAACTACACCAACTCTATCACGGATATAATCATTTCGCATTTTCTACCTAAGTGTAAAGCCACTCATCCACCTAAGCATTCTCATCTCGGCAACACTTACCTTAATTTTATGCTTCTCTTTTAAAGGCCAACATTCAGCGGCTTAGAGGATTGCAGTTCTCGCCACTATTTATAAAATTTTCCTTTCAGTCTAATCGGTACTTTTTTATCACACAATATGCCCAAAGCATTCCTCCACTTCAACCAACCAACTTGAATTATACTAATAACATCCCCAACTATATCACCATCAATTTGAACAATAGACCCGAGATATCTAAAGATTTCAATCCTTTTAATAATTTGATCACCCAGAGTTACAAATCTGTCACTAGAGCCACTGCTACTAAAATTATATTCCATGTATTAAGTTTTAGTTCTACTCAAACGAAGGCCTTTAAACTCCAATGTAAACATCCATAATTCAAGTTTTTCCTGAGTTTTTCTCTATTCTTATCCACAAGAAGAATATCATCAGCCAAAAGCATACACCAAGGTACATCCTCTTGTAAATGTCTAGTAAGAACAACTATAACTAAAGCAAAAAGATATAGGCTTAAAGTCGATCTCTAATGTAATCCAACTGAAATAGGAAAATATTTAGTCAATCCTCCTGTTCGAACACAAGTAACAGCTCTAGTATACATATCTTTAATGACTTTAATATAAGTAATATCAACACCTTTCTTCTCTAGAACTCTCCAAATGATATCTCTTGGAACCTTATCGTAATTTTTTTCTAAATCAATAAAAATCTTATGCAGATCCTCCTTATTATCTCTGAACTTCATCAAACCTCTCAATAAATGTATAGCTTCCATAGTAGACCTGCCCAGCATAAATCCAAATTGATTTTGAGAAATATTTGTAATACATCTTAACCTATATTCAATTGCCCTCTCTCATAATTTTAAAGTATGACGCATCAACTTAATTCCTCTATAATTTGCACACTCTTGTGCATCTCCTTTATTATTCTTAAAAATGAGGACCAAAATATACTTCATCCACTCCTCAAACATCATTTAGCTTTTAAAATAATATTAAAAAGTTTAGTAAGCCAAGAAACTCCCAAATCTCCTATATATTTCTACACTTCAATTTGGGTATCATCAGGTCCTACAAATTTTTCACCCTTGAGTCTCTTCGATTTCTTTTTTACTGATACGACGGTAAAAATGAAACATTTTATTTTTATTAACGAAATTAAGATCACTAAAGTCGATTGTATTTTCAGAAACTTCATTAAAAAGTTTATCAAAATAACTCACTCGCCTATGTTGAATATTTTTTCTAAGAAAAATACTTTTTAATTTTCATCTTTAATATACTTTACTTGAGTTAAATCTTTACTTTTCTGTTCTCTTTACTTGACTGGTTTATTCATAAAATTGTAACCATATTTTAGTATCTAATATATTATAAAGATCACTAAAATGCAAAATTTTTAGCGTCACAGATTGTTTTCCTAGACTCTCTATGGGTCATTTTATATTTTTTTCAATTCTCTTAAGTTTTTACATTTAAACCAATTTTTATAACATAACTTCTTATATTTTATCTTTTCTTGAACATTATTATTCCATCACCAACAAATTTTATTTATAAAAACATTTTTTTTTATTCTCCAAGTATATCTTTTGCCACATATTTAATAGTGTTTGTTATTTTATTCCACATAGAATTTGTTTCTTCATGAACATCCCAAATCTTGAAATTTTGAAGTTTACTCATAAAAATAATTTTATTTGTGCTTTTAGATGCACCCATCTAATTCTACCACAATGATTCCTAATATTTTTTATTTTACAATTTTTCATCTTAAAATCTAGAACTAATAATCGATGTTGAGTACTTAAATCCTGACTTGAAATGATATTACAATCTTTACATTCTCAAATAAATGATAAGAGTTATAATTTAATTCATATTAATTTCATTACAAAACAACTAAAAGTAAAATTAAAAAAAAAATTGAGAACGTAACCGATAGACTATTTCCCAAATAAGTTGAGTTAAAAAATTAAATTTTGTAAAATTTTCAAAAAGAATACATAATTTCATAAAATACTCTCATTTTATAACTATTTATTAACTTCAATTTCAATAATTTTTAATAATAGAAATTTTTTGTTTCCTAATTTAAGGGTTTAGGGACTAAAGCAGACCTTTTATATCGTTTGGGACTAAATAAATAAATAAGGTACCATTTTGATCATTTTCTCTATAAATAAATATTTTTTAATTACAATATTTCCTTACAGAAACATCGTAGCCATCCAAACCTCCAATGTGTTCACCGCATGCCTCTATTGTTGCATGCTATTTTCAATGGAAAAAAAAATGGAATGAGAAATGCATTAATTCACTGAACAATAATAATGAACAAAACTTTCGTCATTAGATTTAATTATTAAAGTAATTTAAATAAACTTATCAAACTGATCAAAAAAATTTATACAGTTTCATAGATAAATTTTTAATCATTTTCATGGTATGCAAAAATTCAAGAGATCAAAATTTTGAGTCCATTTGATCATACATTGGTATATTATCTAATTTTATAAATGTTACAATATAAAAAAAGAAGATACTCAACTGATGCATCTAAAACTTAAGACGTCATGCAATAGTGACGGATAAAACAAGTAAATGAATTATGTAAATAGAATTTTAAAGAAAATAATTAAACAATGCAAAAGTCACTACAGGTGATCCAAAAATATTTTTTATAAACCAAGTATAACACCACATGAAGCTCTTAAGAAGAATGAATGGGAAGAACGATTTATAAAACCATCCTCAAATTGGTAGAATGCGGCGGTATCAACATCATCACCATCATCATCATGGTGACGATAATAATAGGAAGTAACCTGCTCCCATAGAAACACTGATCTATTCACAAGACCAAATGCTATTGGGAGAAAGCATTTATGGTGAAAAAGAGTATAATTACTATTAATAGTTGCGGCACTAAAATTATTATTTTCTAAAGAAGAAACCCTTAGCAAATTTCATTCAATGCTTTAAGAATCATTCTTACATATTTATCATTAAAAATAATCTAAGTTTGAACAGAAAAAAGTAAATAATAATTAAAAGTGAAACCAAAGTACTAAAAAAAATATCAAATAATAAAACCAGCCATTGTTGTGAACATCCCATGAGCAAGAAACCAAAAAAGAGAACATGAATTGTTGCATGGTTAATCACCTCATCAAAAAATTAAGGAGCTATAATATATTCGTTATGTTTCTAAGCATGGATGCTTTATTCCAGTATTTTTTGTTCATCTTGGCTTATTTTCTACTTCTTTGGAGGAAAAATTAGAGTACGAGTCAGAGATACTTGCATTTAATATTTTATGTTCTACATGAATGGCGTATTTTTCATTACTAATAAATCATATTTATTTTTATTTATATCATTAAATCATCAGAAAAAACAAAATAAGATCAAGATTTGTGAATTAGCCCTTAGTTATTATATATATCCACATGCATATGTATATGTATATGTACATGACGTATGTATATGTATGTATCTATATATATATATATATATATATTATTTATTTATTTATTTATAGCTTACAGATTGCACAAAGGTTATGAAAGCTCATTACAACTCTAATTATTGTTCCTTCTTCCAACACCTGGAAATAGCTGTATTTGGATCCCTATGCTTCAAAGAATGAATTGATATAAGGAAAAGTAAGTTGGTAGACTGCATACGTGGCATGTTTAAAGTTCTACATTGCATTGCACAAGTGTTCTTATTGACATTATCATCATCATAAACAACATTAGCCTTATGCCAGCTATTTAAGGTCAGCATTAAAAGTCTAGTTTTAAATTTGTTGATGTTGCATATCATTTGAGATCGACCAAATAAACACCGTTCATAACTAGTTACCACCCATATTTAAATAAATCTCTTCATGTTACAATGTTTCTCGAACTCCCTAAAACTGTTGGGTTACTGAAGTCTCGTTTATCAATACAGGCATAAAGGTAATATTAAGGTCATTCTAACCCAAAAAAAATGATAAGTTCTCGCCAGGTCTTTGGCTAAGAACTAGAGAATTGCTATTCAGCAACTTGTCATAAAATTATTACCTCCAGTTGTCACATATGCTACTGTTCCAGGGGTAACTTCAATACCATCACCATCATTACCAGCCCTTGATTCAACAATTATTGGATATTCACCAGGCCCATCTGAAGCCACTACAGCATATCCATCCTGCAATTTCATTTTCATAAATAGTAAATATCACATGTTTAGAGAAAGAAAACAGCTAAAAAATCCCATCAGTTTTAAACTACTTCATTGAAAATTTCCATTAAACTTCGACCATCTGATGATTTGATTAGAATAGTAGATGTTTTAGATTCGACTTATTTTAAGAAAGGCAGAGGTTGACCTAACAAGACTTGGGCATATTATATAAAAAATGATCTTAATTTATTAGAATGAAATGAAAATATGACACTAAATAGGATGCCATGGAGAAAAAGGATTCATATAACCGACCCTACTTAATGGGAAAAAGATTTTGTTGTTGTTGTTGTTGTATTGAAATTTTCCAAACAAAGATTATAAGAGCAGAATTTAAAAAATTGATATGTGTTCACCACAGAAAAACTGATAATAAAAGCTCCAATATTCAAATGTGAGGTACCTTAGGAAATCATGTAATTGTTGTTAAAGAATTGTTTGATTTCATCATCATCAATTGCCTATACCAACTATTTGAGATCGGAGTTATGAAGTCCTTATTTTCTATTCATACTTACCGAGTGTTGTCTAAAATGTAATATTCATCCTTCAAATAACATTTTTGAATTCTACCCATGAAATCTTCCGTCTTACCCCTTTAGTTCCTAATATTCTTACACTAGTTTTGTCGACTCATCTAAAAAATGCATTTTCTATCCTTTCATTGGACATATCCAAGCCACCAAGTCCTATTTTCAACCCCCTTCAATAAATGTCACTCCAATCTTTCCTTCAATATATTAATTCCTAATTTATATTTACTAATTTTGGAGCACATCCATTTTAACATTTTTATCTCTGTTGCACTCATCTCTGATATCAATGGTAGTTTTACATTCGAATTTACATCCCAACAATCTAATACATACAGCATCAACCTAAGTAAGCCTATATAAAATTTACCTCAAGGGTTTGTCTAGTAAAGGATTTACAACAAGATTTCAGCTAAATCCTGCCAAATTATCAATTTGGACAAAGTTAAATCCCCATATTTCGCCCATTTTCTACGTCCCAAATTTCGTAAATCTTGTCATTAAGTGAATTTAGTAAATCCAGAAATGTATGAAGAGAAAAAATGGCTCGTGGAAACCAAAAGATCGCTCGCCATTCTCAATAGTTTCAGGTAGGAGGAGCAGAAGGAGGAGAAAGATGGGAGTTTCTATGATCATTGAACGATGCAATCCCAACGTTACCTTCCCAATAGCACTAATTGCGAGGGTTTGTTTACGAAGGAGATGTTTTTCGGTGAAATCAAGAAAGGGGGGGATATGTTTATGATTTTAATTTAGTTTATTTAAATTAATACTTATTAATTTAATTGATTAATACCTAATAATTAATTTATAAACTATCAAATTAATTATAATTATATAGATTTATATGAAACAATTCAATAATTAATTAATTAAAATAAATATGAATTTAAATTTAATTTTTTAATGGAATTTTAAGTAACTACTAGTTAGTATAATAAATAATTAATGAATTATTATTTATAAAATGTGAAAACTATTGCTTACTAAAAAATTAGTTTAACAACTTTTTTATTAATAATCAATTATTTTAGTGAATAATTAATTGTTGATTAGCATAATTAAGAATAAAAATTAACTTTAACAATATTTAATAACTAATTTTGTAATACAATGCATTAAATATATTTGGTGTATATTAGAAAGTGTGTATATTAAGAAGATTGATATTAAGTAACCTGATTAGATGAACAGGAACTTTTCTATATTAAAATATTCCTAATATATAAAGACGAGTTTATATAAATACGTACCATATTCTTTCAATTGAATAATAAGAAGTTTTCTCGTCACATGGTATCAGAGCGTCATTTTTGTAGTTGGAACCATTCATCAAAGCTCAACACTAAATAAGACGCAATGGAGAAAAAGGATTCATGTGGCAGGCCCGATTTAGTGGGATTAAGGCTTTGTTTTTGTTGTTGTTGTTGTTGTTGTTGAAATTGTTCATCAGCGTCGTTTGCTTGGTCTAAATCATACGCGTAAATCTGAGCCTCATCTTTGTAATTGGAATCGTTCGTCTGCATGTCCGTGTGATATGAATCTCATATCTGGAACACTCGTTTGCATTCGTCGAACAATCATATTGAGTTGTGGGTATTTCTTCATCTCAGCATCGTCCCGCAGTCGAGTGCAGTCATCTATCACAAGTCGTTTGTCTTATACGGCGTCGTCTTCCTCCTTGCAATCAATGTTGTTCTCTTCGTTGCCTTCTTTGTCCCTGAGTTAGGGCTTCCAGTACTTCACCCCCTTCTTCTGTTGTCTGAAGGTCTTCTACAAAGCATCCTTCTTCAAGATCGCCAAAGATTTCGCTGGCGATTGAATCGGTATCATTTGTCACTGAAGCGGTTCAGCTTATTGACAAATGAGGGGACTAGTTGATTCGATCCTTTCAATATTTAGTGATAATTATGGTCGGTGAACAGAAACATGTTGTAACAAGCTTGTCTTTACAATGGCTAAAATTACTAAAGAAGGTTAAATGGTGAATAAAACAATGAAACTCTACTTAAAAAGTATTTCCCATGAGAATCAGCTCACTGAGAATCTCCCAGCAGAGCCTGATTTGAATTATTTAGAGTGGATGAGAATTAATGCCCTATGGTTGATACAAATACGGAGGAACTCTATTGAACCTGATCAATCGGTCACATTACTTATTGTGAACATGTTAAAGATCAGATGTAGGAATTGATATTTGTGTTTTATGGAGAGAAAATATTTCTCGAATCTTTGATGTATGTAAGGAGTTATATCAAGGTGAACAACAAGATCAATCACTTAACACATATCATATGCACTTTAAATGTGTTTATGAAGAATTGGATGCACAATTGCTCATTAGTACTGATGCTCAGATTCAGCAAGCTTAAAAAGAACAAATGGTCACTATGAGTTTTCTAGCTGGCCTCAGAAGGTGTCATATCACAAATCCTATCTAATCTTAGATTTAATAATCTGAGAGAAGCCTATAGTAGAGTGTTGCGTACAATTACAGATTCTCAAGTTTCATCCGTACAACAACCGAGTGATTTGTACTTGCCAAAAAAATAGACATCAATAAAGTGGAACTCCAAATTTTAGAAATCAAAGCTCGATAGTAGTTTACTACTACTGTTATAGATCTAGTCATACAAAAAAAAAATGTCAGAAGTAAATCAAAAAGAATCAACAGAGTTCGAGATTACAATCAGCTCACATGGTCACTGCTAATTAAACCTCCCAAAGTCAAACTCTCTCAATTTTTGTGAATGAATATGCTAAATTCATCCAATTTTAGGAAGTATCTAAGAAATCTCCCTCTATCGCTACCCTTGATGAGTTAGAGAATAATTATACTTGTCTACTTTTCTCTTCCACATAATTGGTCATTGATTTTGATGCCTCTGTTCACATGACAAGTAATCAAATACTCTCTTTCAACTTTCATAAATATTTTTCTTTCTATCATTTTAGCAAATGGATCTATCTCTTATGTTCTTGATTCTGGTACCATTAATGGTACACCTACACAACCTTTATGATGTGTCCTCGACTCTCTTTTAATCTTGTCTCCGTAGCAAGATTATGCATGCACATAATTGTTATATCTTATTCTTTCTTGACTATTATCTTCTTCAGGATCTTATGACGAAGAAGATTATTGATAAAGGACGAGAATCAAGAGGGTCGGAGGACACGTGACACGTTCTCTCAAGTAGCTAAGTTAACTTTAGTTCGCCTCTTTATATCATTAGCTGCAATGAATAATTGACATCTGCACCAGTCTTATGTGAAGAATGTCTTTTTTGCATGATGATCTTTTAAAAGAATTATGCATGGAAAAACCGAATGGGTTTGTTGTTCAAGGGAAAGTCTGGGAAACTGTCATCTTTGAGAGACATATATGGATTGAAGCAAAGCCCCCGGGCATGATTTAAAAGATTCAGTCAAGAAGTATAATTGTTTGGGATGCAGAAAAGTAAAAGTGGTCACATTGCATTCTGCTTCTAGGATCATTTTGTCGGTGGTGTATGTTAATGGCATTATTATTAATGGAAGTGATGTTCAAGGATTCTTATCATTGAAATTATTTCTATAAAAATAGTTCACTACTAAAAATATGGGTTCCATAAAGTACTTCTTGAGGATTGAGATATCAAAGTGCTAAAAGAGTATATTTTTATCTCAACGGAAGATTTGTAAGAAGAAACAAGAAAATTAGGGTCAAACCATCTAGTACTTCGATGTTTCCCAATCAACAACTCACCAAAGATGGAGAGTATTTTAATGATCCAAAAGGATATTGAAAGTTAGTGACAAAATTAAACTATCTCACAATGACTCGTCTCGACATTGTGTATTCAATTAGCATTATAAGTTAGTTCATGTCTTCCCCCACGATCTATCATTGGTCGGCCACGGAATAGATAGTATGTTACATTAAAGGGGCTCCTAGAAAAGTGATTCTATGTCGGAATCATACGCATAGTAATACTCGAATGTTTCTCCGATGCAGATTGGGCAAGTTTCAAGATTGATCGAAGACCATTACCGGATATTGTGTTTTGGTTGGTGATGATTTGTTCTCATGGAAGACTAAGAAACAAAATATAGTGTCACGATCCAATACGGAATTTGAGTATCGAGCAATAGCACATGCTTCGAGCGAATTGATATGGGTCTCACAATTCCTGACCAAAATAAATTTTAAGATGGCGGTTCCAACAGAGTTTTGTGATAAATAAGCAGCAATTCATAAGCTTCAAATATTGTCTTCCATCAACGAACTAAGCATATTGAAAAAATTTGTCATTTTGTTCGTGAAAACAATAACAACAACAACAAAAACAAAGCCTAAATCCCACTGAGTGGGGTCGGCTACACGAATCATTTTTCTCCATTGCGTCCTATTTAGTGCCATAATTTCGTTTAATTTTAATAAATTAAGATCATTTTTTATACAGTAAGCTCAAGTCTTCCTAGGTTTGTCTCTGTCTTTCTTAACATAAGTCGAATATAAAACATCTACTCTCCTAATCGGATTATCAAATGGTCGGGGTTTAATGTGGCCAAACCATCTAAGGCGACTCTCTTTAATTTTGTCTATCACTGGAGCTACACCAACCTATCACGAATATAATCATTTAGCAATTTGTCTTTAAGTGTAAAAGCCACTCGACAACAATCAACTTAGTATTATGCTTCTCTTTTAACAACCAACATTCAGCACCATAGAGCATTGCATGTCTCACCACCATCTTATAAAATTTTCCTTTCAGTCTAAGCGGTACTTTTTTATCACACAATAGGCCTGAAGCATTCCTCCACTTCAACCAACCAACTTGAATTCTACTATTAACATCCTCATCTATATCACCATCACTTTGAACGATAGACCCGAGATATCTAAAACATTCACACCTTTTAATAATTTGATCACCCAAAGTTACTTCTAATGTATTTAGTTTTAGTTCTACTCAAACGAAGGCCTTTAGACTCCCATATAGACCTCCATAATTCAAGTTTGTTCGTGAAAGGATTCAAAAAAATTTGATTTCTACAACATACATAAAAACTAGGGAAAAATTAGAGGACATCTTCCAAAAGACCATTAATGGAGCTAGAGTCATTTATATTTATAACAAGCTGACATGATATAATTATGCTTCGGCTTGAGGGAGAATATTATGGAAAGTATTAAATCTAATGGGTGTATATTAAGAAGTGTGAATATTAGAAAGATTGATATAAGATAACACAATTTAATTAGATCTAATTACAGAATCTTTCTATATTAGAAATATTTCTAATATATAAAGATAGGAGTGTATATGAAGTTTCCCATCACAATTTTTTAACTTAGTAATGAAATAAACAAAATGTAATCATGTTTCCATATTCTAACAAAGCTAACAGAATATTATATTCTAACAAACCTAACAGATTTTTAAATATTGGCAAAAGTTGCCAAATAAATTTAGAGATTTAATTGAATTTATTAAATACACTACCAAATAGTTTTTGGGATTTAATCATTTCGGGATTTGCTAAATACAGATTTACAGAATTTAATAAATCCTAATAACTTGAATCCCAATAGTTGCCAAACAGCACCTAAATCTCCATGATATCCTCTAGTAACACAAAACATCCAAGGCATTTCACATATTTAATCATATAGACTTAACTCTAAAATATATATCCTAATGTAAATCTTCATTCCTCCATATAATCAACTCAATATACTTAAATCTATCACACCTCTGCCACATTATCTCCTAATAATTTGAATGATTATTGTTATCATCCTACCCACTAAATTAATGCACCATCTACTCGATTTCTAATCTATTAATTCCAAGGCTTCTATCTTCTAAATATTTCCTCATCTCTTCTAATTTTTATTGATTTTAATGAATGTCACTCGAATTAAAGAATTTGTTTACATTCTGATTATAGGATAACAGAATTAACAGGACTTAACAGGATTACAGACTTAACAGGATTGCATAAATACGAGTGATTGCAAGTGAAAAGGGGGGAAGCGATGAGTCGTTTTGCTAACAAGCAAGAGTACCAAGCGGCAACCCAACAGTACAGTTATGGTGTAAAAAGAGCATCAAAACCAAATCAAAGTTTTCTGAAGAGTAATGAAAAGGAAGAACGAGGATGATTAGAAAACCTTGACGGAAGCGCGATAAGGAGGGAGGGGATCGGGAGCGCGAATGTCTTCAGCTAGCACTAGTCCGAATGCGTCTGCAAGGGGAACGCTCACCGACGGCAGACGCGCCGCCGCGCGCAGCACCATGGCCAATGCTTCATTTACGGGTATCATGCCATCAGTTGGCGCCGCCGTAGTCGAACTCATGACTGTGGTGGCTGCAACCTTCCCCTCTTGCTCGGTTATCAGCTGCAGAGTGGAGAATTTTAGGTTTCACAGTCCAAAACTATAGAACAATGAAGTTTCGCAGGACTTATTTTATATATATATATATATATATATATATATATATATATATATATATATAATACAAATATATATATATATATATATATATATATATATATATATATAATACAAATAATTAAATAAATTCGGTAGCCC
Source organism: Papilionanthe hookeriana x Papilionanthe teres (assembly GCA_022702705.1). Taxonomy (NCBI): domain Eukaryota; kingdom Viridiplantae; phylum Streptophyta; class Magnoliopsida; order Asparagales; family Orchidaceae; genus Papilionanthe; species Papilionanthe hookeriana x Papilionanthe teres. The sequence goes on along the minus strand of CM040433.1, from coordinate 30,601,467 downwards.
AAACCCACCGGCCTAAAGTTGTGTTAGGATGATAATACCCTCAAGCCACCAATAAGCCCTACGACATTCTCCATTTACTCTTTAGATTTTTTGTGCAATTTATTTTTCAAGATTAGAGTTTTGACTAAAAACGTTATTCTAGTTGCATGCATTCTTCATTTATTCTTATGTGGATTGTTTGTAATATTGGACCTTTGAGTGGAAAAGTTGCCCTTATAGGTTTTCATATCGAGTGGAGTTTGCATGAGGTATAAAAACGATCAACATTACACTTCGACTGATAAGAAATAAAAGACTATATTTTAAATATTTCTTTTAAGATTTTCTACTTAGTTTACAAGTCTCTTATTTTTATGGATATTCACATAAATATCACGAGGTATAACGAGAGCACAAAGATGCTTTTAAAGGAAAAACCTTATGTGGTTCTATTATTGTGTATAAAACAATCTACTGGCCTATTTCTAAGCGTGTTTGATTTCATATATTAATGGTTTTTGACAAAGTGAGGGTACAATAAAAATGTAACTCTATTTTTCAATAAAATAACTTTTATAATCATTTTATTTTATTTAATACACCATATTATACTATTTTAAGTATGTTTTGTTCCACATCTTAATGTTTTTCAATGACCTTCTATTGAACAACATTGTAGTACGAAGGGGATACAAAGGATATTTTTATAGAATAATGCTTTTATAGTCCTCTAATTTTATTTTAAAGAGTGTACAGTATTATTTGGCAAATGTTTTGTTTTATATATTGATGGGTTTTAAATGAATTTATCTTATATGCATGAGGGCACAATTATGGTGCAATTTTTTTTCCTAAAAATCTCATGTAGTGTTCTGGAAATATTTTAACTAATGTATAATATTATTTGAATCATATTTTGTCATATATTTAGATGATTTTCTTATATACTTTGTCCTTCAAGCTTGAGGAAACGATTTTTTTTTCCACTAAATACATGGATGGTGCTCTCTAAATATTTTAAACAATGTATAATGTTATTTTAGGTATATTTTATTTCATTTTGATGATTTTTTAGTAAAATTTATCTTATATGTATGAGGGCAAACAAAATTAAGTATAAATATGGTACAAAAATTTATTTTACTATAAACTTTAGGTAGTCTTATGTAATTATTTAAAAAAAATGTATAATAATATTTGAATTGTGTTTTGTTAATTATATTGATGTTTTTTCAATGAATGTTTATTTGCTGAAAAAAAAAAAAAACATTTTATGTAATGCTCTAAAAATATCTTAGACAATGTATTATGCTATTTTAAGTAATTTTGGTTAAGTATTTTTGTTCAACATATTGATGATTTTCTAATGAATACTGTATTATATACATGAGGATACAAATAGGGTAAACTTTTTTCTTAAAAAAAATTATGTAGTGCTCCATAATTATTTTAAACAATATAGTATGTTATTTTAAGCAACTTTGGTACACATATTGATTGTTTTGTCAATTAGCTTTATCTTATGGACATAAGCATACAAGAGGATATAATAGGGTACAAATTTTTTCTAATAAAATAATTAATGTACTGTTATAAATTTTTTTTAAACAATATATAATGCTATTTGAATTACAATTTGTTCAATATATTGATGATATTTAATGAAATTTATTTTATATGCATGATGATACAAGGGCAGCACAATTTTTTTCACTAAAATCCTTATTGAATTGTTTTAAACAATACTTTTATACTATTTTAAGGAATTTTGGGTTCATATATTGATGATTTTCCATTGAACTTTGCCTTGTATGCATGAGGGTGCAAAGTGCTCACAATTTTTTTTCACTACAAATCTCATGTAGTGCTATGGAAATATTTAAAATAATGTACTATGTTATTTTAATCATGTTTGCTTCCATATATCAATAACTTTTCAATTAATTTTTTCATATATGCATGAGAGTCAAGGTGGGTACAAATATCTTTTACACTAAAAAATTTATATAACGTACTAAAATTATTTTAATCAATATATAACATTATTTGAATCATATTTTGTTCTATATATTGATGATTTTCTAATGAACATTCTCATATAGGCATGAATGTACAAAGAGGGTACAAAAAAACATTATAACTTTCTAGTATAGAATGCAACAACTTGCTTAAAAATCTTTATCTTGCTAATTTCATATCTATATAAATAAGCAAGTCAATTTTCAAATAAATAATTAACGATAGAGCTCGTATGCTTTCATGTAGACATTATTTGTAGACTCGCTTTATTTTGTAGATATGATTCCAACACAAAATAAATTTTGCTGACCATTCTTTCTGATTATACATAGATCATCCAACCAAACATTATCTTGATTGTTCTCTTTTTTTTTTTAATATCAGCCCAAAGTTATTTATACTCTATTTCTAAATCACAATTAATCATTTATTTATAAAATATACTCTAAATATCTTATTAGCATTCTAATAATGCACTTTGGAATGTATTTTTTAAAAGATATGTCACTGAACTAACAAACGATAGCTCTTATCATTGATTGATATTGATCGCTTAATAATGTTAAACGATGATCATCATTCATTCTATGAATGAGTGTTTTGAATAACACTCAAAGTAAGTCAGTTGTCTCACATGAAAAAAATAACAAGTTCAAATAAAATATTTTTTCAGTGATGATTAACACCAACAATTATGCAGAAATTAAATTATATTTATTAAGATGATAACTCATACAAAAATAATGACTCGTGTATCTAATGTTATAGATATATGAGCACAATTTTTTTTGGAAAATAAAATTTAAAATTTAAAATTTAATGTGTAATGTAATTTTTTTTTTGAAAATAATATTCTTTATTTTGGAAAACAGCAAGAACATACATATTTCATATATCTAATAATTTAGATAGTTGAGCACGATACCATAAGTGATATATCATCTCGAAAGAATATCGTATCACTTATTAGTATGCTTAACTATTTAACCTTAGAAGTTTTTTTACTCTATTTTGGTCTGTGAATTTTATAACTGAAAAATTCTTCTATCTAATACATTGATTAGACAGAGTTTAGATTAATCTGGGTTCTGAATTCCCTATAGAGGCAAGCAACTATAGTTAATTACATCTTAGACAACTGAAGTCACCTAAGAAAATTCTCGATAAAGATCGGGGTTTCGTCTTCAATAATTCAACGTTTAAATTTTCACGATTGCTTTTAGAAAAGTCAAAGGGAATGACTCAATGTAGAACAATTATTTTTGAAACCCAAATGCGTGAAGAGTGGGAGATAATGAAGAAGTTTCAGTGATATCTTAAACTAACATATGATTTGGCTTTACATCTGTGAAAGGGAAATTATATTTAATGTTTCAATCATGTAAGTTATTTAAAAATTTAAGACTTAAGTCTGCATATCATATAAATAGACCCATAAAATAGAAAGATTTATGTTATGCCGAACGATGACATCAGAATCCTATACACTTTAGGACTTATATCGTAAGATATACATTCATATAAAGTCCTAAAAGATAGTGTGAGAATTTATGTCATACCAGACGAACAACCTAGAAGTCCTATGGATATATTTTATTTAAGTCTGTGGAAGTTTAGTTGAAACTCCACCTTGCGCTTTATGTTGTCGTCTTGACCGCTGCTCGGAGATGAATCATCACTTGACCGTGCCGTTGTCTCTTTCTGAGAAAAGGAAAGATATGAGAGAGAATACATGTTAAGCAAATTATGCTAGATATTTAATGTGTTCTTATACAATGTATTTTAAATTTGTTTTTTATTGTTGGAGAAAAAAAATGAGGGATTTTATTTTATGTTGAGCGACAACGATTAAGATTTCACTATTCCATCATCCCGGTATCGCTGTTAATTTTGGATTTGCATAGTCTAAACAAGTTGTTAAACTCATTTATACTGAAGAATTCTCATTAGCAACCGTAGGTTACCTCATCTGAGGAATTCTCGTAAATCCAAAATGGTGAATTATTATAATGTTGTTATTAGTTTATTAAGGTTAAAAAAACATTACTTGTAGTTTTAAAAATATTTTGTTATGAAATTTTGAAAGGTGTTGAAATTAAAAAGATAATTTTCGTTATGTGTTATAGAGTTTCAATCCTAAGCATATGTTCTGCATTTGCTACCCTCGGGTTTATATAAACGTGCAGAAAAACAGTAAAAAGTACAAGACAACAAAGAGTAAAAAGCAGTAAAGAGTAGCATTAATAAAGAGGAGTAGTGATAATAATAGTACAAGTATGACAAATAGGTCAAGTAAAGTGTTGTGAAAGAAGAAAGGTCAATATGTACATGCCGTCTCCGATGATGCTATAAAATAAATTACAGTTATATAATAAAAGTGTATAAAAGAGAAATGGGTTAGACAAATATTTGAAATTTAAATATAAAAGCCGGAGCATGTTTAATTTCATAGTAAGTTAAGTGATAGGCATATGAAAAATCAAAACAGGGTATAAAAGTTTAAATTGGTGATGGGCTCGATTATAGACTTTTATTCGTTATAATTTCACAGGTAACTGAGCTGTCGAAGTTTATATATCAATATCGAATAGTAGCCGCCAACAAACTATTCTAAGGCTAGGCAACTCCAAATCCTATCGGATGACTGACAAGTGAACGTGTAATAGGCAAGCCTCCTCTGTTATGTGTCACATGTAGTAATGTTCATGTATGTAATGCATCCGTATGTGATGTTTTTTGTATTTTTGTAATTTCTAAATTTCCGGCAATTGGTACTATAAAGCTGCAGTTCACAAGTCATCCAGAGCTGAGGTTAAATCCACCAACCTATAGAAACGAGAAGGGCAACTACTAATCAAATATTGGCTTAAAGGTTTCAGCTATATAAGCATGAATGTAATGTTATACATCATCTCCCTTACATCGTACTTTCCAACATATATTACAATTCGATATTCCACATAAGTCCTTTGAATCAATAGAAATTTATCACTTAGAAAATGTAGAACAAAAGATTGAATTCGGTGAAAGTTGGCTTGGCTAACACTGTGCTCAAGATTGTTGTCTTCTCTCACCCTCCAAATCATTTGATATCGCAATTCTCATAGTTACCACAAACGAATATATGAAAATGCCACACCACCTCACTCTCATTAAAATCAGTTGTAAACTTTTCAGCATAACCAAAGCTCACCCATAGAAAATCAGAAAGCAAACAACTAACCAAAGGAAGAGGAGCAACCGATAGGCATCCTATATAAATAAATTCATAAGCATCATCAGCATTTCATGGTTTAAACATCCCAAAAGTATAAAATCAAGAAGTATGATCGGTTCATCAAAGAAAATATCCCATTCCAGGCTCGAATTCAAAAATGAAATGAAACTAATTAGGAATGTGGCAATTGATTCAAAACCCACTAGAGAATTCATATTTTGTGAGCCTTTTCTAAATATTTTGAGATCATCTAAAGGAAGATCCCTTCCAGGTCCAAGCAAAGAAGCTGCTCCCCATTTTTATTTATATACTTCTTTTTAGCCACGGGGCAACGATTCCAACTTCGACAACAAGCAAGCAGGTAAACAAGAGTATAGGATAAATATGTCTCAAAATGATCATATGCCTTTTAATTAGATAACCTTTTATATTATCTTTGAGAATCAACAAATCATATATGCTAACAAAAGAAACTAGGCATTTGATAATCCATTGTGCAAAACAGTCATTCCATAGAAGATATATGATTCTTGTCAACTACTATCACATTATCATCCCAAACAAATGTCAAAAAGAAAATTTTTTCTGATTTTCAAAAGTGAAGGATTAACATCTCTCGAGTCAAATATAACATAATTAATGGAATAAATGAAGATAAATAGTGCCACAAAACCAGAAATATAAAAAAAAATCCTTACCTTCAGCTTCTCAAGATAACCAAATAACACCTGTAACTAACTTCTCAAGTTTTCAAAAGTGAACGACTAAAGTTTCTCAAGCTAAATATCAAGTAAAGAATGGGGACATAGAGAGACAAGTAAAACCGTAAGACCAAAAACAAGGAAAATCTTCTTCGTTAACCACCGGAATGTACACATACATATTTTTAGAAAATCATCAGTGCCAACAGTCAGCATTACTGCAAGGGTTATTATACAAAACTACCCAAGATATATAATAGTTGATACAAGTCCACCTAAATTCATATGCACGTCATTTAGGTGTCAGAGATGTAAATATATAAGAAACTTGGAGGTAAATGCCCCACAAAAAACTTGTTCATGTAAACTATTGACATTATGGAGAGGCTCCAAAACCTTCACAAACACAAAGTAAAAAACAAACAGTAAAATACTTATTTAACATATGAGCATTAAATTCTTATATGTATACCATACAAATTTTCATAAAATAATATATCAATATAGATTGTATGAAAACTCATGAAGGCGCATGGTCCATATCTAAATCTACTTAAGATGAAATAATAATTCCTAAACAACCTATAGAAAACTAATTGAGATAGCTTAAAAAAGCAGCCTAGCTCTCAATATCAACAAAGACATTGATAGTAATGAGAGTATTACACCGACCCCCAATAAATAAACTAAGGTAAAATGACACTTTCGTAATGTGGTACCGCTCACCTACCACATCTCACATACCGCTCACCTACAGCTCACCTACCTCCCACCTACCACTTTCTTGCTTTGTATAAATAGAGAGGGTGTGAGGCTTGGGAGAGCAAGGGAAGAGGTCTTAAGCTACCACAAAGGAAGAAAGAATAGCTAGAGAGCTGGAGAGGAAGAGAGCATATTGAGGCCTTGTATCGAGATGTCGCTTGAGAGGGAGGCTATAGAAGGAAGATGAGGGCTCATCTCTATGTATAAGCCAAGTATTTTCCATTTCTTTTGCCTTAGTGAACTATTTGATTGATTCCCTCCCGTGGACATAGATCCAGTTGGATCGAACAACGTAAATGATCTGCGTTTTCTGTGTTATTTGCGTTTCATTTCTATGTCAAGAAGTACATATCTCACAACAATTGGCGTCGCCTGTGGGAAGATCCATACTTCTTGGCTAGAGGTGTTCGCGTGAAGATGTTCGAGCCAGCGACGAAGAAGACGAGCTCGACATTCACGAACAGAGGAGCAGGCGAATCGCATTGCAGGCAGCCAAATTGCGACTGATTTGGTGATCGGCGGAAGCATTGATCAACTAGATTTGCATCACAAGTTGTGCGGTTCAGCGAGACAGAGGAGGAACAGTCCGCGAAGGAGCAGATCTCGCAAAGGAGGATTTCCGCGATAGCTAGCGCACGTCGCGACAGAAACAAGCGAAGCGCGCCGCAACAGGAATTTTATATTCAGTCAGCCGCAGCTTTTCTTAACTAAAGCTAGTGCGGGAATTTTATTTTTCAGCCGCAACTCTTCTTGACTAAATTAGAAAGCTGGTGCAGAGGAAAAACTATTAATCGCGCACCGGCGGAGTAATTAATTTGAAAGGAAATCAAAGAATATTCTATTCCTACCAAAGAAATATTCCCAGAAACTTGAAGCAGCAACGTCAACATAATTTCTGGAGGGAAATCACTTGTCCGAAAATTTCTCTAGGAGAAAATTAATTCAGAAGGTTAACTCCTGTAGCTGGTCAGCTCTCGAAATTCAGCAGGTGCTCAGCGGAGCGGATTTCAGACACTAGTGGGATCAAGCCACAATAATGGGATCCACTAAATTTAACATCGAGAAATTCACAGGAAAGAATTATTTCGGCCTGTGGAGAGTTAAGATGAGGGTCTTGCTAGTTCAGCAGGGTGTTGCAGAAGCCTTGCAAGGACCGACGACACTGCCGGCTGACATGACAGAGAAAGAGAAGATTAACATTCTTGAAAAAGCTCATAGTTTGGTAATCTTGAGCTTGAGTGACAAGGTTCTGCGAGAGGTATCGAGGGGGACAACGGCTCAAGCACTTTGGGACAAACTCGAGATACTCTACCTGACCAAGTCCCTGACTAATAGGCTCTTTCTGAAGCAGCGCCTATACTCTTTCAAAATGCACAAAGACAAATTTGTCTCGGAGCATATCAACGAGTTCAACAAGATCATAGATGATCTTGAAAACATTGACGTCAAGATGGATGACGAGGACAAGGCACTGCTGTTGTTAAACTCTATTCCTAAGAGCTACGAGCAGTTCAAGGATGCGATGCTCTATGGAAGGGCACAAATAATTTCTCTGGACGAGGTTCAAGTGCTGATTAAAGCCAAAGAACTTCAGATGAAGCATGAAAGGGACAGGGAAATCAGTGGAGACAGTCTTATTGTCAGAGGAAGGTCGGACAAGAAAGACTCAAGAAATGGTCAGAACATATCAAGGTTAAGCAAGGATGGTGAAAACCAGTCATCAAGGGGATCTTTCAAGTGCTATCATTGTCACAAGGATGGTCATTTCAAGAGGAACTGTCCGGACAAGAAGAATAAATATCAAGAAGAGTCAGAAGAATCAGGAGAAGCAAGTGTAGCCTCTGATGATTACGATTCAGCTGAAGTCCTGGTGATCACAAAAAACATAATCCAGTAAGGAGTGGATCCTCGACTTAGGGTGCTCTTTCCATATGTGTCCTCACAAAGACTGGTTCGAGACACTGCAACTGGAAAATGATGGACCCGTCCTACTGGGAGATAATAAAGCTCGCAGAGTAGTTGGCAGTGGATCAATCAGAATAAGGATGTTTGATGGAGTTAAACGTGTACTGAAAAATGTTAGGTACATACCAGAGCTCAAAAGAAACTTGATTTCTTTAAGTACATTAGAGTCAAGTGGATACTCTTTCAAGGCGGAAAAGGCTATATCAGAGTAACCAAAGGCTCTTGTATCGTCATGAAAGAGTCAAGAAAAAGGGGCTATATTATCTCATCAGAAGAACTGCGATTGCTAAGTTCAGGTACTGTTTAGACTTAGCAAACTTTACCAAGGGCTGAGGGCCCCCTTAGGGGCCAGGTGGAGGGAATCTTTACTTCGAAGGTTCTCAATTGAAGGTCAAGCGAAGAATTGTTATTTTGACCCCCCAATTAATGAACTAAGGTAAAAGAACACTTTCGTAATGTGGTCCCGCTCATCTACCACATCTCACGTACCGCCCACCTACCTCCCACCTACCATTCTCTTGCTTTGTATAAATAGAGAGGGTGTGAGGCTTAGGAGACTACCTACCTTTTATATAATCATGCATTTTCTTGTGAGTCATCATAACATTCTCGTGATGCCAATACTTGGGAAGTTTTACATTACACTTAATTCCCATGTATTGACATATCTAACACCTAAGCTTTGATTTTTACAAGCATACCACTTTATGGATGAGAAGACATATTCCATGTTTTTTTAGGGTGGTAGTTTGTGATAAGAAAGGCTTGCATGAAATAAATTTAATTTATTAGAATTTAGGTATTACACATGTAAATACAAGTGACTTGGATGGTATGCATGGGAATGTCCCTTCTTAATATGCATAGCACACAATTCTTGTGTACTCACATATCTTACACCTAAATTTTTATATTTACATACACAACACTTTGGCATTTTAAACCTATGCATAAAAAAAAAGTATTTTACTTAAAAAATTGATAATAATGCTATTTTCGATATGATACTAAAGATTTGAGTACCGTGTGTAAATATAGAAGGTTAGGTGTGAGATATATAGGCACTTAAGAATTAAGTGCATTATAGTTAAATTCTCTAATTATTACTCTGTGTAAGGTTGCTTGAGAAGTTTGTTGCCCTCCTCCTAGATGGCACGCTTCGTGGCAATCCTTATTCGATAAATTTTTAAGTTTGCAACCGAGGAGGTCTTCGTAACTTCTCATAAACAACCATACACAATAATTTCTTTTCCTTTTATTTACATTTCCAAGCCGATATAGAAATTAATCATCATGGATTCACATATTGTAATTCTTATTTGAAATAGTATCAGAGGTGGCAGGTACACGCTACTGCCTTCTCTTTTACTACACTTAATTACATATCTTTATTTTTACCACTATTCTTCTTTTACTACACTTGGTTACATATCTTTATTTTTACATCTGATACAACTATTCTTCTTTAACCATCTGCATTACTTGCATGTGAAAAGTAAACTCTATGGTAGAGGACGTATGACATATGTTTAGATTGAAACATTATAACACGTGACTAACACACTCTTTTGATAAAATAATTTTAATGACTTTTCAAAATTTTATTACAAAATACATTCAATTAAATAAAATCATAAAGTATTTTTTTTTTAAATCAATTAAAACCACTCGTATAAGTTAAAATATTAATAATAACATAATAATATTAATCCACTTTTTGAATTTATGAGAACCTCTTGGACGAGGTAACCCATGACCTCTAACAATAATTTTGCGGTCTAAAGAAATTTAACAAATTATTTAACTAAGTAAATTCAAAACTAACAGCGGTGCCGAGACGACGGAATCATAAGATCTTGATCGACACCGCTTAAAATAAAATAAAATTTCTCATTTTAATAATTTTAATAATAACATAATTTAAAATTATTTCACAACAACAAACAACGACAAAGAACCTAGGATAGACCGTTCGAGGCATGGTTTCTCTCTTTCCCCTTCTTTTCACAGAATGAGACGACGACGCGATCGAGTGGTGGTCAATCTTTATGTGACGACCAGGACTAAAACATGAAGCGAAAGATGATCCTCAATTAAACTTTCCATAGATTTAAACAACATAACCTCTTAGGACTTCGAGGTTGTTCGTCTAACACAAGATAAATCATCACAATTCTTTAGACTTTTGCGTGATTGTATGTCATGCAATATAAGCCCGAAATCCTTTTAGGACTCTGAGGTTGTTCGTTCATTAAGATATTTAACTTTTTAGTATTACCTAACCTTATAATTAAACTAAACACCATCTTTTAGGGCATGGGAAATACTTTTGGTATGCAATCCCATGAAGTAGTGAAACAATTAATTTACGATTAGATCCATCACAGGGTGGTTTTTTCATCCCTCTGGTTGATATACTATTATTTGATGTTGTATTTGATCACAAGTGAGAAATTTTAAAGCTCATATCCCGGTGCCACATTATAGACAACCTTGACACATTCTCTGAGGGTGTTATGTGATCTTGAAGCCCTCCTAGGCCATTCGCTCAGGTTAACGGTGGACTCACACAGATCATATTGCTTGCATCATTTATATAAAAGAAATTAACATGGGTATGCCAATTTCTAATGGAACTCATTTTAACTTGGGAGAGTACAAGACAACTGTGATGAAAGCCCACCACTTTTCTAACGAGTTATGATAGGTGCAACTACGAAGACAAACATCATATTGGATTAGAATGATGATTACATCAGTTGTTGCAATAGTATAAAGATTATAAGATAGGATCAATACTATTATCAATTGAGGATGGTTAGTTAAGCTTGTCTATATTCATGGATACTATAAGGAGGTTTGAGAGTGTTGGCAAAGATAATAAAGGATTGTGTATGTCTCGTGTCGATTGAGAGCAAGGAGGAGGGGGATTATTTAGTTGTGAATGTGAGAAGTAAAGATAGTACTAAGCTGATACTTCATGCAATGTGTGCTTCAATGGATTTTGACTATGATGTGTTTGATGACTTTGGTAGCACCCATGGATTAGTGGCAGTTCAGGTGATTGATCAATTTAGAATTTTAAATTATGAATAAAAAAAACTTTATTTATAGTTTTAATTTTGTTATGCATGAATATTTTATACAGCGGATGAAATGGGCACATAATTGTTCATATTTATTACAATTTTTTAAATTATCATTTATTTTAACAACAAATTATATAGATTTACCTTTACATTTTAACAACATTTTGGGTTTTCTTTTAATAAATTGGAGGGACCGAAAGAATTAATACTATATTGTTCTTTGGGTTAATATCAGGGTCATAATAGAAAATGGAAGATTGGCAATGCAGTACAAATAATGTTTATGTACTCATCATTACTGTTTTCAATCTTGTTGGTAAAATTTTCAAATGTTCCAAATTTCATTCGATTCATTCGAGTGAACTAAAATTGATTTGATTTGACTAGAAAGCATTAGGGTACATACTGTGTAGTTTGAGTAGCATTTATATTTCTTTATTGGTAGAATTTTTCTTTTTTATAATTTCTTTCAATATTTCAAGGTAATATTTTAAATAAATTTTCTTACAATTAAATAATATAAAAACATTTTAATAAACCATATCATTGAAATAAAATAATAACAAGAAATTGCACTAAATTAATATGCACATTAATATTAAATTATAATAGGTTACTATTAATTATATACAATCAAATAAGTTTCATTTTTTTTGCCTTAATATTAATTACAAAAGCAGAACATTCAAAAGCTCAAACATTTGCTTTATTATTATTATTATTGTTATTATTATTATTATTATTGTTATTATTATTAGGAATGTTATTGTATAATTTGCATTGAAAAACTTGAAAATAATCAAACAATATAAAAATGAGCACTAAGTCAATAAGTCATTTAGGAATAAAAAAAATAATACTTGTATGTCCATTCATTCGTCGCACAAAATATTCATGTATTGAGACGAATTTAAAATGTAAATACTTTTTATAATGGAAAATTCAAAAAGCAAAATTCATTAATCACCTGAAATGTCATTGATTCGTGACAGTTAACAAAGCCTTGAAGCACTTCATAACTCATATCCGTCAAAGCATAGATTGTGTCAAACATGAGCTTAAGTATATTTTTACTCTTTACATTCAGAACCAGATAATTTTTCTCCTTCCAATTCTCAATTGACACTTGTGGCAGACACAGTACTTCATTACCTTTGTCGACACTCCCAAACTTGCTTTCAACATCCATGTACTCATATAAACTCAACTGATCACTCTCAACTGATAATATTAGCAGTCATATCTCGTAATCTTTATTCTCTTGCAACAACTGATGTAGTCGCCGCTCTGACGAGATGTAGGATTTCAAAGTAGAACCTTTCAGAACTCATTAGGGAAATGATGGCCTTCTGGTATTCTCCCAAATAGTCAAAGCGATCTTGATCAGTGATCGATATACCCATGTCCTGTTCTTTTATATAAATAATGCAAGTGACACGACCATTGTGAGTCCAAAATTCACCCGAGTCGATGGCATTGGAGAGATTGAGGAGCGCTGTAATGACCTCATAGAAAATGCCAGAGCGGTCAAAAAAATTTATTTTGAGGGAAGTGGACGCAAGATGATTAACATTAATTATGTTGTCACGATTGATTTTGACATGGGTTGGGCTAAAATATCTGCTTTGCTTTTTAGCATTATTGAGAAATTGTTTTATGAAGCATATGAGGTTAAGGTCTTTGAGTTTATGTCTCTAGTGATCAGTTGCATGTAAGACATATATGATCCAATCACCATCATATGAAATGTAGGATTTCTAAATAATAATATCAAAATCACTTAGAATTTGAATTATTTTAAGAAGAATGTCTTGTTTGTTTGTACCATCAACTTGCATTCAATCACAAAAAGCAAATAAATATTTATTTCATCATAAAATAAAAAATAATTTGAGTTAAATATAATAGAAATTATTTGACTATTTAAAAAAAGGAATACCTTAATGATTGTAAAGTCATTGGATATATCATGATCCATGCAAATCCTGCGTATAATAATTTATATTTGTCAAAGTTATTTAATTAAAGAAAAAAAAACAAAAGCTTATAATCATATATAAATATATATGTATATCTATTGTGTTATTCACGTTTGTATTGGTGCTGTTATTGTTGGGTGCAGCTTGCAGTTTGGTAGTGTTATTAATGGCTTTATCTCTCACTATTAGTGCGGTCTACTACTATTTCTTTTATTGTTGGATATCTGAGTAATTAGGCTGTTTTGCTCCACATAGGATGGTTTTATGGGCTTTAATTATGCATTGACTCTGGCTTTGGATAGTTTGTCTTGGCCTTTTATTGTTAACTTTAATTATAAATATTTGAATCTGGACACACTATTGTTACATGTGGTATACCTTTGGTTAGTAGTTTGTTGAAGTTTTGGCAGCTTCTAGATTTAATGAATGCAGTACTTTGGCAGAAAAGCTATATTATGTGGGGTTTGGGTGTGGTTTAGCAACTCCTAATTTGGTGAGAAGGTTGACCCCTCCCCTCCTTGGTTTTTAGGTGTAGTCAGTTGGTTGCTGCTGCTTTGGGTTGTAGTCTGGGTGGGTTTAAATTATCTTGAGTTGACCTGAAATGAAGTCTATTACTATTTATCCAAATGATAGGCTTATTGATATATTTGATATTTGGCTAACTATTTTGGGTTTTGAATGTATATGTTGTAGCATAGGTTAGGTAAGTTCCCCTTAATTTTGTACCTGGTTTGTTACTGTACAATTTCACTGCAAGATTGTTGAGGAAGTTGCTCCATGGAATGAAGTTGGATTATAAACGTTTAGATCAGGTATGTCAGTGATGCTATTGATTTTTCATTGTCTATTGAATTGGATATACAATCATTTTGCGGCAGCTGATCTACAGAGTTTAGGCACATATATTTACCAATGTATGCACTGTTTCTGTTTGTTGGTTTGTTTTTCCGGTTTTCTTTGTTATTTGATTCAGGTACAACTCCTTTGGGGAGATCCTTTATAGAGAAGAAAAAAATTATACTTTTTGGAGATTTTTTTTTTTTAAGGTATACTTGTATTGTTTTTGGAGATTTTTTTTTTTTTTACGTCTAGTTGTAATCATGGTTGTGAATCCTATGGGTGCTTATTGTATCTTTTTTGGGTTTTGGTAGTGGGCTCCAACCACAAATCTTGTACCTTTTATTTTGATGAAATTAAATTACTTCCGGGTTTCTAATATATATATTAGAAAACATACTCAAGCGGATGGATGAATTCTGAGAGGAACAAACTCAGCTTCAGAGTACAGGTAATTGTGAGCCATGGTTCTCTGTAAATGTTAATTTCCCAAAAAAAATAATATTATAATTTTGTTGGAAAAATTTTGTTTCTTTTTTCCTACATACAAAAATTTGATTATTGATATGTCACCAATAAATTTTTATCATCCAAAGACGAATCTTCAGCACGAATCTTGAGGCATGTCACGGATCTCGAGATAATATTTTTGAGCAAGAAATATTCAAATATTGATAAAAAGACATCCAGAGCTCTGGTTTCAGTAAGCTTATAGTCAAATTGACCGGCTCGAAGAGGCGAACCTAATGATATAAAAATTAGTCCAATTAGAGTCAAATCAAGCTCATATCAAGTTATTAATCTATTATCAGAAGATTTCCGGACACATTTGGAAGGTCAAATAAATGTCGACACTAGTAAGCCTATACTCAAATCGAACGTCTCGATAAGACGAATCCAAAGAGCCAAGATCACTCAATTCTGACATCGTTAAGACCATCACATTGGCCCCTAAACGCCGTCTAATTAAGAGAAGCTCTCTGGACCGTCCAATCAAAATGTCTGCATTAATTGCAACCTAAATACTATAAATAAACCCTCAACCCTCACGTGAGAGGAAGAAGTCTAGAGAGAGCCTGATGTCTTGAGAAGAAGCTGCAGTTTAGCACCACCGCCGACCGCCGCCGACCGCCGTCGTCCGCCGCCGACCGCCGCCGACCGCCGCCGACCTCCGTCGATCACCGCCGACAGCAATCGACAATCACCTACCGTCGTCAACAATGGTTAATCTCCATCATCAACCATCACCGACCTCTGTTGACCTCCGCTAACTGTCGTTGACCACCACTAACCACCATCTTCAATCACTATCAACTAGACGCTGTCAATCGACACTGTAATATGAAGAATATAATTACCATTTCCCATCTGTAGGACAAGGGATTTCTGTAATCATCAATCAATAGTGTATTTTCGCAACTGGGTCAGGCTCCGTGGTTTCCTCTTTACGGGTTTTCCACGTAAAAACTTCTGGAGTCGTCACCGTTTATTTCTTTTTCATCTGTGTGTGTGCTGAATTCTCGTACAATGCTAAGACGACAAAAACTTACTCTACCGCCGCGAATTTTCTAGCAGGCATCAATTATATTGTCTCTAAATTAAGATCTATGTTGCATTTTTTACGCCAAATACTTATAAATTAATTTGAAAACGTTTTTATCAAGAAAAGAAATACCAGAGCAGACTTATGTGGAATATATATGAAGAATATGTAATATTGTTTTATTAATGAAAATTTAAATTAGATAAATATCAAAAAATCATCTTTGTTGTAAATGAAACCTAATGGTAGTTTCAATATATGTTTTTTGTGCAAATAAGATAATTGAATAATCAAGGAAATATTTGATAGATCAGAACTCTTAATTTGCGAAATTAATTTTAAGTCTCTTCAAACTACATAGTAAATTAGATAATAAATCACGCATTAAATTAGTAAGAAAAACTAAGAAAATAAAAAAAAATCATATTTAAATTACGTTTTCTTTAAAAAAAAAAAAGAACTGTCAATTAATTTGTAAACCCAAAACAATATCTTTCAATTTTGTATTTACTTTTGACCAAACACTGCATAATACTCTTGAGAAGCAAACTCAAATAAGTTCCACATCGACTGTGAAATAACCGATCATATAAAAAATTATTTTCCGTCTTTTCTTTAAGCAAAAAATAGAAAACTAATTATTAAATTAAAATATATCTAATTAAAAAAAAAGTGCAGCCTTTACCATTATTTATCTTTTCTTTTTGATATTTATTTAATTGAGGTATTTATACACATGCCATTATACCATTCTCTTATCAAATTTATATATCAAGCAGTGGATAAATTATAAGTATGAACTATTAAATTTCTAATTTTTTTGAAAAAAGAAAATATGTGAGAGTATTAATTAGGTGAATTGATGGAAGATAAATTTGAATAATGACAAACATATTTGACATATATTTGTTTTTTTTATTATATCTGACTATTAAGTTTATTGTTTAATGTAAGCACTCTGCAACTTTAATTATTTGACTGAACAATCCTTAATGTTAGCAGAAGAAGAAGCGGAGGATTCAAAATTTGTAACATAATGCTAAATAGGCTGCGGCGGATCTTGACGGAATCGAAATTTGCGTTATAGAATTAATTAATATTTTAATCTATAAATATCTGAATATATGTATTACACTGCACATTGTTCTTTGGCTTCTTGCAATTAAGGAGTTCTAGCGATCAATCCACTGTGCAGTGGCCCCCACCTCCACCTGAAAAGTGATTTGCACATATTTTCGGTAATATTTCTCCTTATGAATCATTTTCATTAATTATGGTAGAAGATATAGATATTTATATTTCTATCCATTTGCACATATTTTTGGTAATTTCAGAAATATGTTTTTCCTTAGGCCGGCAATCAACAAATTAAGAAATAAAAAAGTTAATTACTTATTTAATTAAGAAAATGTAAGCACCATGTTACTCTACACCTTTTCAATTTTTTTTTTTAAAGTTAATTACACTTATTGTTTAATTAGACGTAGCATCATGTATCTTCTTGACTTCTTGATGAATAACTATTTTATTTTATTTATTGTTTTATGACATTGATATTTAATATATTAAATTAAATTAAATGCTCTGATATATATATTTATATGTAAAGTTTAACCGTCAATATTTTAAGAGTTCTAAAGATTTAATCATATAATTATATGCATGAAATATTAAATTTATATATATATATTTTTTTGAAATTAAAATACGTCAGAGTATTAATTTGGTGAATTGATGGAAGATAAATTTGTATAATGATAAACATATTTGAAATAGATTTATTTTTTAATATATCTGACTATAAGTTTAGGGTTTGATAATGACTGGATTAACAATTAGCATCCTTTTTAATTTAAGCACTCTGCAACTTTAATTAGTTAACCGAACAATCCTAATGTTAGCAGAAAAGAAAGCGGCTTAATTAACATTTTAGTCGATAAATATCTGAATATTTGTATTACAGTGCGTACTGTTCCATTTTAGTCTACATATATTTCTATCTATTCGCCCATATTTTTGGTAAATTTAGAAAAATGTTTATTTTTATGCCGGCAATCAACAAATTAAGATAAAAAAACAAGTTAATTACTTATTTAATTAAGAAAATGGAGGTTAAGAAACATCTCCGATCATACTATTCTACACCTTTTTAGGATTAAAAAAAAAGAATTTATTGTTTTAATTTGGGTATTTGTTTCTTTATTTTCATAACGGTATATTTCAATATTTCTTTTATCCAAATTATCTATAATATTAGATCAGAAAAATATCAATTTTAAAGATTTAAAGTTAATACAACAAGATTTTACCTTAATTTTCTCATTATTTCATATATTTTTTTTCAAGCAAAACTTGATTTAATAATGCATAGTTTATAAAGCAAGTTATTGTGTTTTTTTGTATGAGGTTAAAAATTAATATTTGTAATCTAAATTCCTTGATCTATTATCTGATCTATTATCTGAACAATTATTAATTTTTATTTTATTTTATTTATGCAAGAAAAGATTTCATCTTCCTCTTGATTCTGCTCCGATTCTTTTTTATAGGTTAATAACTATTTTATTTTATTATACTGAAATTTAATTTCTCGTCTCAAATTAAATACTTTCAATGTGCATCTTCCTCTCATCTTGCAAAATTAAAGTTAATTTTGCAATATCAAAAAGATTCATTAATACGAAAACATTAATTCATATGCTATGAATGTAACCAATTGATACAGAGCCCTTTGTTTGTTTGATAGCTGCTTCAATATATTTTCTTTTTTTTATCTTTCTCTATTAATTTTCTATTTCATTTTAACTTTTTATCTTAAGTTTCTTATTTTCAGAAATAGAAATTTAATGATCAACAGATAAAAGTATTTCACATATTATTCTAAAAATCCAGCATTATTATTTTTTTTCTTTCATAAACTCTAACAAAAAATACAGTTAATTTACATGAATATGTATTTTAATAATTTAATGTAGGGATAACTCCTCTAATTCGCGTTCAATGAGAAAGTATGTATGTAATTACTAATTGGAAGCTATTTGTTCCAAAGCTACTTCAAAAAAACAATTCAAAAAAATTTATTACATAGCACCAAAGTAAATTAACTTATATCAATGAGAATAAAATAATAACGATAAATAAGATTTTATAAAAAATTATCACAGAATGTTAAACAAATTTTAAATTGCTATTTAATTTTCTAGAAAAAAATATATATTTTTTTCATGAGATTGTATTTCATAATTTTAATAAATGAATACAAATATAGATTTAAATACAAATAAATTTTTTTTTTCTTTTGAAAAATTAAGAGCTTCCTGCATTTAAAGAAATAATAGAAAATAATATTCTCAATCTCAATGCCGACTGCATTAAACTTTTTAAATCGAGAAACCATCAATCTGTACTATAATTCTTGTAAGAAAATGTGGTCGATGACAAAATAATTCTAATGCATATAATTTTTTCTTTATGCATTTGAATGCATAGATTCTACATTTCATTTATAAGCAGAGATTGTGACAAGTTGACAATTCTTTCAAAAAAAAAAATTCTAATATAATTTTTCTTATAAATTGGCATTTACAGAGATAATAATGGCTCACAGTTATCCTTACTTTGAGCACGACTTTGTTCATCCCTCACAATACATCCCTCCACTCGAGTAAGTTTTTTTTAATATATTTGATTGACTACTCTTTCCTTACTTTATTTAAGTATAACTTAGAAAAGTATAATTATTGCTGCAGGGTTTGTATTGATAATGAAACGTCGGATGATTTTACTATTGTCAAGGTATTTCTATCAGTAGAATAATTTTTATTATCTTGTCACACAATATATTTATATCTATTTTTCTTTGTTATGATTGAATGCAGATCAACGGTGCAAACAAGCACGACATTCTTCTTAAAATAGTTCAAATTTTAAGTGATTTGGATCTTAGCATCTCCAAATCATACATTTCATCTGACGGTGATTGGTTCATGGATGTCTTCCATGTCACCAATCAACATGGTCATAAACTGAAAGATCCCACCCTTGTATGTTACATACAATATTATCTCAATATTGCCCAAAAACAAGAAGAAGCTTCTAACTCACCCCAAGTAAAAATCAGCCATGGGAGGATAATGAACTTTAATAATTTCGCTACCACAGCTCTTGAACTTTGTTTCTATGATCGCCTTGATATTTTCTCTGAGGTCATTGATGTTCTCTCCAAGCACTCCTATGTAATTGACTCCGGTGAGCTATGGACTCACAATGGTCGTGTCGCATGTATCATTTACTTAAAGGAACATGACACGAATTTACCCATATTTGATCGAGAACGTTTTGACTACTTGGGAGATTACCTAGCAAGTTTGATGAAAATGCATCATTTCGTTAAAGAATTATGGAAGGTGCAACTACGAAACCCTTCAGCATGTCAGATCCATACAGAGCGGCGATTACACCAGTTATTGCAAGAGAATAAAGATTATGAGGTAGACGACAAAGATAATGAAGCAGAATGTTCACCTCAGGTATCAATTGAGAGATGGAAGGAAAGAGATTATTTGGTTGTCAATGTGAAGAGTAAAGATAGACCCAAGTTAATGTTTGATACACTGTGTGCTCTCATAGATTTAAACTATGAAGTGTATCATGGCTCTGTTAGCACCAAAGAATCAGTGGCACATCAGATATTTAATTAACTTTGAATTTTGAATCATGAATTATAAATCTGAACTAAACTTTTAATTTTGTCATTGTAGGAATACTTTGTGCGGAGGATGAATGGACACACAATGCTTGATGAGGTTGAGAAAAAGTATATGATTCAAAATTTGGCAGCAGCTGTTGAACGAAGAATCTCTCATGTATAGATACTTGCACATCTCTATTGATAAAGTATATATTTTTTTGCATGTTTAATGAATATATATAAGTATATTTGTTAATGAGTGCATGGGCTAATGATGAACGTGCGCACTTTTGATCGATCGGGTTTGCTTTCACTCATGAGCGAGAGAATTAAGAGAGAATAATCTTTCATCGAAGATGGCAAAATTCTCTAAAGATGATTATTTGGCTGTTGGCACTTTTTACATCACTGACGACTCATCGTCGGTCAATGTCGACAGTATTGATCAACAAAAACTAGACACTATATGCAATAAGATCAGTGGAGATGTTTTCTTTGAAAAGAAGAATGATTGTAGCATTAGCTCAGTGGCACAGAGGAGATGGAGTCTGTTCTCTAAATTTTACAGTTTGGGGAGGAGCTTGTGGTCCTGCATTAAGAGTTTCTTTAGAAAATTTAATTTCATTAGATAAAACTTTTTTAGAAGTTCTTTGTTTTTTTTCTGTCTCATTCCTTCTAATGTGTTTTTCTCTCTGACTCATTCTTGAGTAAAGATCACTTGTAGTAGTTTGTTTTTTCTATTTGGTAATTAATTTATTTTATTTTGAATGTCCTTTCAATTCAATACATTAATTTGTAGCACAATAACTAAATATAATTTTTTTTCTTGCAGTAGATTTTTGTGGTCTCTTAATACAAGCATACAACTTATTATAACTAAAAGAATATAATTTTGATTAAAATGTAGATACGTTGAATCTTACAATTATAAGATTTATTTCAAAATGGATATACTGAATAAATGATCAATTTAAATTTATGTTTTAATTATTTTAAATAAATTTGATGCTGCACTAAATAAAAAGTTCAAAAGTTTGATTTAAACAATAATACGAAAATTAGTCTAATCCAAGTCATATCAAAACCGGATCAAGCCATTAAACTTAATTTAAAAAACATTAATAACTCCAATATTTTAACATTTAAACAATGAAATACATCTTTTCATGCACATGTATGGTGGTATGCATGTAAAATTGTAGTATCGATGTTAGAAATGTAAATACAAAGAAATTGAGTGGCATGTTTGTAAATCTTCCCATCTAATTTCAGTTCACCAATTGTATTTGCTTTTGTTAGATTCAATATGCAGTGTTAGCTGCACTCGATCAATGGCAATGTTACTAGATGTTGTGAGGGATCTTCTCAATGCCAACCCAGAACTCTGGATGATTATGCCACAGCTCATGGACACATCATTGTCAAAAATCTTCTTCTAGAATTCAATACAAGTCTAGGGCTTTTAAAGATCCAATGTCGAGCTGAGCTGAGCTGAGGAAAAATATTTGGTCCAAATATTTGGCTCGTAGCCCGACTCGTTTATATCTATTATGTCTCAATTTAAGACAAAATTCAAATCGATTTTCGAGCGATTAATGATCTTTGAGCTAAAGTTGCTAAAATCATAGCCCTAACATCATTAGGGATGGTTATCGATATGCTTTCGAGCCCACCTCAACTCGAGAAAATTCAATCCAAAATTTTGGTTTGTAGCTCGGCTCTTTTATATCTATCTAATCTTGATTCGAGCCAAAATTCAAATAAAATTTTGAGGTGTGGAATTGCTTCATGCCTTCTTCATATGATTGCGAAAAGAACTAGTTTTGAGATGGTTGAGGAGCTTCTCAAGGTTTGAGTTAGCTCGGTTGATCAAAATTATGAAATAAAATACAAATTATTATAGATTAATGTATTTGAATTTTTCTTTAAGAAAATTAAGAAATAAAGATAGTGATCAAATAAATAAAAATTAATATAAAATAAATTGTCAGAGAATATTTTAACGCTTCTATAAACTCTATAAATAACACTAATATTTAAGCTCAAAATAAACGTATCGTGTTAGTTATTTCTTATTCACTTTCCAACAATTATCATTATCTTCAATGCAATTATTAAAAAAATTGTTTATCATCGTACATATTTTAAGAAAATAAAGAAATAATTATAAGTAAGACTTACGATAATTCACACGAAAGTACTCTATATTTATTTTTATATAAATTAATATTTATTTAAGTTATTAATACAATTTAAAAATAAAATATTCACATAAACAAACATAAAAATTATTAAGGAATTAAAAATTAAATTATTAAAAATGTATGTTTAAGACAACTTCCTGATCCATTTTACTTTTCAGATCACCATTAAAATTTTTTATGAGAATTATTTTTTATTTTTTTTTAATTTTTTGTGATGGAAATTTAATTTTTCCAATCTAAAATAATAAAATGTGATAATTATAAGAAAATAAATTTTAAATTTTTAAAAATAAAATAAATTTATAATAGCTGAGATGTCCCTCCACAAATACTCCAATAAAAATTTAGAAGGCGCAACAAGAGTTAGCCCTCTGTGAGAATCATTCGTTGATCTTTCTTCCACAACATTCCCGGCTTCATCGAATTCGAATCCTTATCTTTTCAAATCCCAACCTGCTAATGGACAAAAAGCATCTGACGCTACCCCCGATCGGAAGCCCTATTCGTCTGTCGTTCAAAGGCGGCGATTTGCATGGCGGAGCATGCGTTATGGGCACTCCGATGATACCCCAACCACATCTGATTAACCAGCGCCGCCGCTTGGATCCCCGTCGACTACAAACGAGTTTTTCTTTTGCCGCGAGATATTCCGAGCTACGAGATCTACTCCGCTGCATCTCATGCCGTCCCCGATGACCCTATGTGCATGCCCTCAGATCGAGCGATAAGAGTAAGTTTTCAGAGTAATTTCTAAAGAGTATTTGGCTTCAGATTAGATTGAGTTGTTTAGGGTTAGTAGGTTTTAGATAATATGGAGGAGGATTAAGGGGATGAGAGTTGAGAGACTTAGAGAACTTAATCTAATGATCCCGGCGATTTCAATAATTATAATCAGAAGGAGAGCTGGTTTGAAATAGTCTGGATTGGGCCTGTTGAATCCCAAACTTATTAATTCTTAGGTGTATTTCGTACTATACTTTTAATCGGTAACTTAAATCTACCCAAATCCCATAAATATGTTATATATATCTGTTGTTAAGTTAAATTCAATTTTTGTTTGCTCTAGATTTATTAAATCCACTTATTAGTTGGATTTAACGAATTCAATAGAAAAAATATTTCAAATAGACGTATGCCAAATATCTCACATAGATTTAATTGGATTTAACTTTAATTGCACGGAAAATTTAAGATTTAATAATATTTAGATTTACTAAATACTATTTAACTTAAAATCCTCGTTGCAGTCAAATTAGATTGTAAAAGTAATTGTTAGGAAAGATTAGGTGTAATATATTGAATATTATTATGGGATGTTTGACAATGGATTTAGTACATCCTCTAATTCAGATTTATGGCAAAATGAGAGGGATTAAACTGAGATTAGATTTACTTAAATTCAAGATTTAAAAGTTATCACTTTATGTTTGGCAAGATTCAAGTTAAATCCACTGAACTGTTAGTAGAAGACCCTTGTCTCAATGTAAGGGCCCATTTGGGGCAGATTATAAGTGCGGCGGCGTTTTTGAAAATACTGTCTAATCGTTTCGGCACACGTTTTGAAAACGCTGCTCGTCGCTTTTGGGTAAACTAAATGCAGGTCGCAGATCTACCCCCAAAGTTGACCCTCGGGCCGCGTTTCAGGATAAGCTGCTTATTCTGAAACGCACAAACTGTCCCAAACAGATTCTAAATTTAAATAGATTCTAACATAATTTAGTTGAAACTTGCCAAACATGTAGCAAGGGACCTTTAAAAGTTGTCTCCCTTAAATTTCGTAGGTATTTGATGAACTTTATCTTAAAACAAGGGTATGCAATCAAATCGATGAATTGATTCACAAATTAGTCAGATTAAATAAAATCAAAACTTAAAATTCAAAGACTTGAACTAACCAAATTTTTACTTAAATTGATCCAAATTAAACTGAATCATATTTTTATTTAATTAGTTCAATTTTGAGCAAATTGGAATTTAACTTAGGGCTTAATAGTATTAAAAATGAAGATTGTACTTCAAAATTAGAAAATTTGCGTTTCTTTCTTATCTTCTCCAATCTCTTCAAAAATAAAAATTTTGAACTTAATCAAATAACATATTATGTGCTCAATTAATTTTTTCACAAATAAATTTAATTTCATAATCAAAAAACCATTAAGGCTTTGTTTAAGAACGCGTTGAACTTCCGTTCAGTTGCACGGAACACTGTTGCTAGAAAAATTTGTTTGGTGCAGGAGCATTTTTAGAACGTCTCTGAGCATTGCATCACAAGAATGATAAGTTTTTCCGTTCAGATTGTAGTTGGACTCTTGCGTTCGACGGACATGACTTTTAAATCAGATTTGTACGTGTGGTCGGCTACATGAATCCTTTTTCTCCATTGCGTCCTATTGAGTGCCATACTTTCTTTTGGTTTTAATAAATTAAGATCATTTTTTATACAATAAGCCCAAATCATCATAGATCTACATCTGCCTTTCTTAACATAAGTTGAAAATAGTTATTTTAAATTAATCTAACTAATTGTTATAAATATTTAATCACCATCTTCTTGAAACTTGAAGAAGTTAAACTACTTTATTTAGGATCATTTCAAAATAATTTAATTGATAGTTGAACACTTCAAATATTTGAAAAATATTAAATTTTTGATGAGAACTTTATTATTTAATTTAGGAAAATTTACATACATAGCCCACAATTCTTATGTATTTACATATCTCGCCCATGAGCTTTTATGTATGCATGCAATCATTTTGGTGCTTTAAATATATGCATGAAAAAGTATATTTTACTTTTAAAAAGCCATAGTAGTGTTATTAGTGCTACTTTCTAGGTGATATTAAATATTTGAGTGCTATGTGTATAAATATGAAAGTTTAGGTGTGAGATATGGAAATACATTAATTGTTTGCTATGTATGTAAATGCCCCTTTAATTTAATGGAAGTTGAATAGAAAAGTTAATATAGGCGAGTTCTTTAATATTTTTGCTAAATTTCATTGGGATATATAATAGATTAATTATTACTAAACCCCTGCTAAAGTTTCAATCAAATGAGATTTCACAATGGAATGTCAAAATAATATTTATGTCATTTTAAAGTAGAGCTCTCCTATTGGCTATTGCTTTGCTTGTAGTTTTAAACTATTACTGTGTGTATATAATCCTAGAAATAATAAAATTGAAATATGTTTGAAACTATAGTGTAGATATTGAATAAAATATTATGGTTGGAATTAGTAAAACATTACTTGCATTGAAATAAATAAGACTTTGTTTTGGGCAGTTGTTGTTTGAAGAATGTGGTGAGAAGTAGCGGTTAAATAGATTATTGTGAAAAATTATACATAATTTAAATGTAAAATACACATTTTATAACACCAATGTGCTATAAATGCTAATATCAATTTTTGGATGTTAGAAATGTAAATACATAAGAATTGTGTGGCATGAATGTAAATTTCTCAAAATTTTCTTCAGGAAACAATTTAAACTTGAGACTTCTACCTTCAAAATTACATAGCATTCATGTCATTAGTTTCTTAATAGTTGAAACTCATATCATCATATAAAAAAAATTAGATTTTAAAGCTAATCACATTTCCTCCCAACTGTTAAGCATGATTTGAGAAATAAAAATTTGGTTTTAATACGTGCAATTACTAAAACGTGAGAGTATATAGCAAAGTTTTTATTAAATGACAAGAAATATTCTAAAAGCTTAAAAATTGTCACTTAATTGATCAATTAATAATATTCTATGCATAATTAAGTAGATCATCGACCCCACTTAATCTCATGGACCCCACTTATTTGGAAATTTGGATGAGGGATGACTGTTTAAGATAAAAAGAAGAACATATTATAATATGATTGAGTATAATGCTATTTGTTCCAATAAGCATGACGTAGTTTTACCAAAAAATAAAAATACATCAAATTTAGGAAGCCTCATCAAATAGAGATCTATGTATAGTCATTTGGCCAGTCTTGATGTATGTGAGAATGGTTTGCTCAAAATTAACTATATGCAGCTGCAAGTAAACTCTACATTCTTAACTCAACAGGAGCAGAAATTGAAATTTTATTCTATTTGATTAGTTTGAACAATCCTTTTTTGACCTTATGATCTTCTGATTAGTTTTGCATCTATTTGACATAATGTTTCTAGGATTTTCTTATAAAGATTCCAATCTCTCATGGGAAATGCATGAGCCTTTTTAAATTGTTTTTATGAATCTCCTCATGTCATGAGTGCAATTCTCTTCCAAAATTTTGTTAGGAGGAGTCAATCTCAAATTGATTGATTATTTATAAATTGCACTTATCATATTATAAATTTAGGAATTGTAAAATCAAACATAAATAACTCATCGTTTTTGTGACAGGATTCGTTTTGCTTATTTATTAAATAGGATGTTTTCTTTTGTAATATTTTATTTTTAGATCTTTAACTTATTTTTTGTATTGTTTGAAGTTGTTTTTTGTTTCTCAAATATCAAATATATTATTATGACAGTTTTGATGCAAACAACATTACTGCACAGAGATAAAATTGTCATTTATTTAAAAACAACTGCAAATTAATTATTTTCCAAAAGCACAAACCAAACAGTCAGCCAGTTTATAGTGATTAGCTGCTGATTAGTAGCTTATCAGGATAAACTACTTATCTGGATAAGCTGCAGCTGCCCCAAACATACCCTAAATCAAAATAAACATATTATGTGCTCAATTAATTTATTTTCAAATAAATTTAATTTCATAATCCAAAAATCTTTAGGCTTTATTTGATAATGCATTGAACTTCCGTTCAGTTGCACGAAACGCTGACTCTAGAAAAATATTATTTGGTGCAGAAGCATTTTCAGAACATCTATGAACGCTGCATCATATGGATGATAAGTTTTTGTCGTTCATATTGTAGTTGGACTGTTGCGTTCAGCGGACGTGACTTTTAAATCAGATTTGTTGAACAGAAATATTTCTTCAAATTAAGTCTAAGTTTCATTTTTTTTTAATTGGTTTATCAAAGATCAAAACTAACCCAAAAAATTGAAAACTTATTATTGAAAGTTTTAAAGCCAAAAATCAAATTATTATTTCAAAACTGAAACAAATCAATCAAAAGAGTTCAGCTTTTAATTCAATATTTTGTTTAGATTAAACAAGTCCACAGCACTAGCTCAAAATTAGGATTTACCAAAATCTAGTTTTAGTTGAGCTAGTTTCTTATTTTCAGCTCTAGATGTTATTTAAGAAATGACAATTATATTTGTCGTCTATTTTTTTTTCCTTCATTGTTCTTATTTAATAACCTAATTTTCTTAATTCTTACTATAAATTTTGGTTTTTCCTTTCATAGGGCTAACATATACAATTTTCAAAGCTCTTGACCGTTGTGGAAAAGAGTTAGAAGAGAACACCAGAAAGACATGGATTCATGCTTGCAATGTATGACAACACCGTATATATCATTTCTTCTTATAAATTAAATTTTGATCATTTTAAGAACATGTTTTGCCTTCAATTAAAATCTTAATAGTTTAATGAATTTAATTAAATCATATGTAATTTGAATCATTAATTTTGCTAGAAGATTGTACATGGAGTAGAGTAATTTTCATTTATCTTCTTAAAAATTTAAGGGTTGTCCCACCATCGCAATTATGTTTGGAGAATTGATTTCTTGCAGTTTTTTAAAAATTTTATGTGGTGGCTATTTTTTGCAGCCTGACCTGTTAAAGTGCAGTTAGCTTTAAAAAAGTTGTTATCTGACTTCAAAAAAGAATTTATAATTCTCACAACAACTTTCTAATAATTTATTTCTCAACCACAAATTTACAGTTACCATCTTAAAAAAACTAAAACCACCCCAAACAGTCCTTAATTGTCTATCTTATTGCACCTTGATATTCCACCAAAAAAATATTAAATATCTCACTTATGCTAATCTTTTCATCAATCTTTTGTTGATAAAATAAGCTTACTAAATGTTTTGTTGATAGAATATGTACTAGTTAATTAAATCTCATGATACTTTAAATGAAAAAATAAGCTTACTAAACTTTTAATCAAATGAGGTCTCATAATAACTATAAATTTTACAAAATAAGCTTAAATAAAATTAATTAGTTTTGTAGCCGTCACTTAAAAAATGAAAAAAATTAAAGGTTAATTGGCTAACATACCATTTGCTTTAATGGAAGCTGGTTGAAAAAGTTAATATAAGTGAGTTATTTAATGTTTGTGCTAATTGTCAGTGGGATATCTAATACAGTAATTCTTAACTAAACCTCAGGTTATGTAAATAATATTTACATTAAATGAAACATATTACATTTTGTTAAAGGTTCAATCAAATGAGATCTCACACCATAATCTCAAAAGAATATTTATTTCATTGTAAAGTAGAGCTCTCCTATCGCATTTCTTCCCAACTGTTAAACATGTATGTGCAATTACTAAAAAGTGAGAGTATATAAATAAAATTTTCTCATTTTCAATTTGTCTTTTGATTATATAGTTAAAATAGGGTCTAGCATCACGGATGCAGTCATGGCTAGGCTTGCTCGTGGAACAAAAGTGTTTGCAGAGGGGGGAAACGATAAAATATTTCAGCAGAATTTTGATGTTTATGTTGGGGAACAACTTCGAAAAGCATTTGCTTGTTATCTTTACACCTCTACAGGTCCGATAATTCGGACATTATACCTTTCTCCGCTAAGGCTGGTGTTTTGCAGCGACAACCCTCTTTGCAACCACAAACCCTCAGGTCAACAACAGTGGATATAATACAAGGTGCGGCTGTATTTATATAATTTGCAATATCTACTGGGCATTTACATAAATAGCATCCAATTCTTGTGTATTTACATATCTAAAGCCTAACATTTAATTTTTTACAATTATACCAACAAAATCTTTCATATCACTGAATAATATCACCATTTTAACATTTTAAAGTGAATTATACTTTTTCATGCATGTGTAAGGTAGCATATATATATCAAAATTGAAGTTTATATGTTAGAGATGTAAATACGGAAGAATGGAGTGGCATGCATGTAAAAATTCGAGACACAACAAAATCATGAGCATGTCTTAAGAGAAATTATTATAAGAAGCCATAAGAATGTACAATTCTGCTGAAATTTGATTATAATCAAATTGAAAACTTATTATAATCAAATTGAAAACTCAAAGTTTAATGGGATTTTTGGTTTACTTTAAAAAAAAATGTAATGTGAAGTAATTTTTTTTGTTTCGGTTTGAAGTAAAATAAACTATATATCTCTTTATTTTTGTGGCTGAAATTTTCATTTTATATTTTTGCCCCTAAATTTAAGGCATGCAATTTGCAGGTAGTGGTACGATTAGACCAGCTAAATGAAGTTAATCCTTCTTTCAACACTAAAAACCCTACCAAGAAATATATACAAATTGTCACCTCAGGCATCCATGAATTTTGGTTTATGGGTTTTGTTTCTTATGACAAAGCTCTCAAGCATCTGAGGGATGCCATACACCTTGCAGCGAAGAAACACAATAACCAGATATAGCTGCTTTCATTGTCTTCTATACAAATTCCATATAAATGTTTAACTTGCTATAATGAACATTACAAAAATCACAATGGAATTATATTACTCTAGTTATTGCGTAGAAGAGGATTTCCTCCATATAGACTTATAATAAAATGCTGGGTTGTAGAATAACATGCTGTGCACACACAAAAGAATTCAAAATTATGTAATTAAAGAGACAAGGTAAGGCAAATGAATTACTTCGATACCGGGCTTAGAGGTGTAAACGAGCATATCGAGTGAAGTCAAGCTCGAGCCATCCTCAACTGAGCTTGAGCTTGATTAATTAATCAAGTTTAAGCTCTAGCTCAAGCTTAATTCTATGAGTTCGAGCTGACTCATGAGTCCGCCTGTCTATTATGTAAAGAAGAGAAGAATATTAATGATTTGAGTCATGGCTAGCTTGACCTTGGTTTGTTTGCTCATTGAGCTTGGCTCATGAGCCACTTAGCGAATTGAGTTCGGGTTGACTTAAGGGTCGGCTTGACTCAGTTACACCCCTCATTGCACCTGGTTATTTACCTTAATCTACGTCCTGTTGTAGGTGTAGGTGATATTGACAAGCTCGTCGATGGTCTGGATCACAACAGGGTAAAAGAATTCCATTCCTTCAGTTTACTCTAATGTTAATATATCATGCCAGTTATCACCATCATCCTCAGAGCAGGCAAATCTGAGCTCTGCTCTAGATATGGTATTGTAAGCTAGAATCAGACTACCATCTCTCAGTTTTACTCCATCAATCCCTGGTGTATATAGAAGCGTCCATGTTATACATTTGAAACATTGAAAAAACATGAACTTTTGTTTAATGATAGTTTCCGAAGAAGGCGATGATGACCTTATTATTATGATTCAACCATATGATTGTGAAAATTAGATTGAACTTGATGGTTCAACTAGTCAAATTGTGAATCAATTCTCAAATTAGTTCAATTTAGTTAATAACTAGATTTAACGAAGACCATGATCGGCTAGTAAAAATCGTTGTTCTTCTCTTAAACTGGGAGGGGCTAAGATAGTGGACTAGTGTTTTTGCGCTATATTTTATGAACTATATCATGTATACATATCTTGTCTCTCATCAGTGCAACTCACTTAGCTTAGTGATTGAGAACTTTACTTCTAACCACAATTATCCCGAGTTCAAGGCTCATCACATACAGGTGGGTGTTTGTGTGAGTTAAAAAAATACATATTACCAGTTATCATCATTATTAGAAATATTATATCTTTTAAATAATTTTAATAATATTTACATCATCATGACTGATTACCTGGTTGTATCCAATTAAAGTTTTCAGCCTCTCTCCTTTAATTCAGAATCAATATAAAGTTGGATTGTTTTATGATCTAGTGTGAGTAATACTCAGACAAATGGTTTGAAATTGAGATAAAAAAACATGAATTTGGATTTAGAAGTTGAGTGGGTTCCGCCAAGCTCCAATTACAACCCCATCAACTGATTGAGACATATAAACTTTGGAGATATTTTCAAAGGACCCGAGCAGCATTCTTAAATCGCCACTTGCAGTCTGGTATGGCACCAATTGAATAACTCCTTGGGTTTAATTTTCAATATATATAGGTCCATATTTCTTCCATGAATGATCCTTGTGAGCTTTAAAATGCAAAACAATGGAGAGGTCTGAATTTTCTTGTGAATATTTGTTAGAATAATAGTTAATGCATGTTATGAAGTGCACAATGCCTCCATCCAGGCTCCCCAAGAGTTCCAGCTCTCCACAGAGGATCTGCAAAGCAGTTGGCCAACGTCGAGCAATGTAGGCTGTTTGATGAAAGAGGCGAGTTAGTTGGAATTATTCAACTCCCTATAATTCTATTCTTCAAAGAGCAAGAGGAATAAAGAAAATTCTTAGTCTATAAAAATGCAAATTTAGTCACAAAACTTTTTAAATCGGGGGTTAAAGTATTCATTCTGGTTGATTTTTTCAGCGCATATTAAAAGAGTCAGAGGCTAGTTTGATGTTTTTATAGATTTTGAGATTAAATTAATCCCATGGATAAATAGTCAGGAGGCTATATTGGCACTTCAATAAAGAGGAATATATTGTAAGTTTAATTATTTGTTTAGTACACTATAAATGTAATATATTACTTTTTATGTATGGTTTGAAACAGAATTAATTCAA
Source organism: Papilionanthe hookeriana x Papilionanthe teres (assembly GCA_022702705.1). Classification (NCBI taxonomy): domain Eukaryota; kingdom Viridiplantae; phylum Streptophyta; class Magnoliopsida; order Asparagales; family Orchidaceae; genus Papilionanthe; species Papilionanthe hookeriana x Papilionanthe teres. Next base: position 30,568,740 of record CM040433.1, on the reverse strand, counting down.
TGTAAAACACAACGAAGCTGGGTGGTGGCTGGTAGTTGAGGGTGGTTGTAATTTGAGGCAGTGACAGACGGTTGAGCATTGTGTAGTTTGCAAGAAGATAATTGTATTTTTTTTGTACTGTCATCCACCACATAAAATATATTTTAGAATATGTTCACATAGATGTTTGGGGCTCTATAAAGACCGTATCATTTAGCAGGAGAAGATATTTTATCTCTTTTATTCATTATTACTTGATGTATATTTGGGTGTACACCAAGAAAAAAAATAGCACAATGGCAAAAAATGAATAATTCGAATAGATCGAATCAGACCCACTTATCGAAGTGTTTCCTGCCAAGCCCACTTGCCGACGTGGTCAGATCGCTGCTAATTATTTTAACTGGTATGATTCAACCAGAGATAACATTCAATCAACCATAAATGTATTTATTAGTTTTCAAAATAACTCTTCTCCCGAGACAAACGTCAAGCATCACATTATTGAAATTGTTTAAGCAAAAAATTCCTGAAAAGGTAAAAAAATCATTATGTCTCGTGTGATAATGAGTTTGAATTTAGAATGTTTCTTACTCAAAATACATTGAGATTCATGCATGATGGGTGCTACAAAATTAAGAAAATATTTATTAAGTTAAAGTAAGAATAAATTTTCTCCCGCATCAAAATTTAAAAGAAAAAAAAAATGTTTCCCGCTTTAAAAAAGAGAGAAACCGAATTGTCCTAATCCATCCAGAAAAAGCATGGGATTTTTTGCTACATTTAAAATAATAATAACAATAATAATAATAATAATAATAATAATAATAGTAGAAGGAGAAAAAGTAAGTAACGGGATATCGTAACAGCTGGCGGACGGAATCGAAATTAGCGTTAGAGATATAATTAATAATTTAATCTATATATACATAACTCTGTATTTGTATTATTACAGTACGTCGTAAGTTATAATTTTGTTGCAAATCCACTGCGGTCTGCGGCCCCCACCTCCACCTGAAGAAGAAGACTGAAGACTCCAGAAACTGAACAGGTATTCAACTTTACATTTATTTCAATTTAATAATTAGTTTTCTATCTTTACTTTAAATAAAGAAAAGTGCAACAAAATATTTATATATGATCCGTATTTGACTTCTCAACACTGTTTTGGATTTACAAATTAATATCGTTAGCTTTTCTTTTTTCCAAGATTGACGAGCGCACTGATTTTCCGCTCAATACTGAAAAAAAATAGAAAAGAAAGATTGTCAATAATATTAGCAGAAAATGGATGCGGGATTATCATTCAAAACTTAAAAGAAAAGAAAACATATAATAAGTAAGAAGAATTTTACCCCAAAAAATTCAATTATTTTTTTAATCCATAAACAAATAATAATATTTCAATTTTTCCCTATTTTCTCTTTTGATATATTATTTTTGTTTATTTGCACAAAAAGCAGAAACTGAAAGTACTCTTCAAGAAAAATAATTTTTTGATATTTATCCAATTTAAATTTTCATTTATAAAATAACATTATATTTTCTTCATATATATTCTACATAATTTTGCTCCGATATTTCTTTTTCTTGATAAAAACGTTTTCTTTTTAATCTTGTTTTATTTAATTTAAATTATATTCTAAATTATAATTTATATTCAAACTTTAAGTTAATTCTTGATAACAAAATCTTATCATGTTTGTTCAAGAATTTAAAATGCTATTGTTTCTTTTATTTAATTTTTAATTAATTTATTTTTACTCTTAGTTGATTATATATAAAAATAATTTAGTTTTAAATTAATTTTTAATCATATTTTATTTAAACTAAATTGTATTTGTAGCTATAATCTATATTGACTTCTTACTCACATTTATGTATTACTTTGCAAATTGAAAAAAAAATAAAAATAATTTACATTTCTATGCATTTTAAAATATACAACTTTTCAAGAGATAAATTTTGTTAGAAAATTTACATACATACCACATAATTCTTATGTAGTTAAACACCCAAAATTTTATATTTACATTTACAATGTCTTGTTGTCATTACTCTATGCATGTAAATTTTCCTTTTTCACTTTAAACAAATAATGATTGTGACATTCTTTAAGTGAAGTTAAGGATTTGAGTGATCTGCATGTAAATATGAATGTTTAGGTGTTAGATATGTAAATACTTTGGAAATATAAATGTCATTTATTTATATTTTTTGTCAACCTGTTCTTCCCTGTTTTATACTAAAAACATAAATAATAAAACTTTGTCAATATCGGCTCTAAATTTGGATAAAATAAATTTAAGATTATATTTTTAATCCAACTATTGCTCATTTGCAAGTTCTTCAATCATCTTTAGCTATTTATCTATTTCTTCTTTTTTTTCCTTTCAATTTCCAGTAATGATTATAATAGTTATAATATTATTTACAGATTAATTTAGAGGTTTCAATTTCCAGTAATGATTATAATAGTAATATTTGTTTCAATTTTTTCACAACGGTATGTGTGAATATTTCTTTTATTCAAACTATCTATAATATTAGATAACAAAAATATAAATTTTACAGATTTAAAAGTTGATATTACCAGATTTTATCAATTAATTTTATCGTTATACATATATATATATATAGTTAATGCAAAGCTTAATTTAATAACGCATAGCTTATAAACTAATTTATTGTGATTTTTGTATGGGATTAAAATTTAATTTTTGTAAACTAAATTCTTCGATCTATTATCTCATTAAATATGAAAATGAATCATAATAACATTTATCCTTCACAATATTCTAAATATAAAGAACCTTTTGCTTTCTCTTTCATTGACGTATTAAATTAATTTATTTTATTTTATTTTTTATACGTAATTCTATAGTTACACAACTAACTTTTTTTTTTTTTCTTTTTAATAAAATCTAAGAAGAGAGGTAGTAACATTTTATTTGATTTTGAAAAAAAAAATAAGAGAAAAAAAATGACAAAGATAAATTTTATCTTAAGAAAATTGTCGGGGAGCATTAAATAAAAGAAAAAAACTTGCAAATTTATTAAAATTATATGTAAATTTATCTGTCGTGTAAATATTTATAAAGAAAAAATAATTATTTTTTTAATTTTTTTGAAATAAAGCCTAACATAAATAATAGAGAATGATAAAATAAAATTATCTTAATTTTTCACTTTTGTAGAGTTACTGTCTAACGTAAAATAGAGTTTAATTAATTCAACTGGGCTCCACCTCTAATTCAAAGACTTGTTTATTTCTTCAAATTTTAGAAGGCTTTGAGGTTTAGTTCATTAATATTACAGTTTATTTTTTATTTTTATTTTAGTTTTGGATCTGCTTCAATAATAATTGGCATTGTAAATCCAATTACTTTTGTTTTGCCTTCTTTCCTTAAAAATACAATGTTAATTATCAAGAAAATTAATTTGTCATGAGATTAAATTTTTAATCATAATATTAAAAAAGAATTCAAATCATTTTTTAAAAATTTGAATTAAAAAATTTGTTACATAGCACCAAAATAAGTTAACTTATGTCAATGAGAACAAAGTAATAAAGATAATAAAATTTTATAATGAATTATCACGGAATGTTAAAGAAATTTAAAATTGCTATTTAATTATCTAGAAAAATATTTTTTTTTCAAGAGATTGTACTTCATAATTTTAATAAATGAATACAAATATAGATTAAAATTAAATAAAAATTCTTTTTTTTATAGAAAATTTAAAAGCTTCATGTTTTTAAAGAAACTAAAGAAAATAATATTATCAAATTCAATGCCGACTAAATTAAAATTTCTAAATCGAGAAACTGTCGATCTGAATTATAATTCTTGTAAAAAATTGTAGTCGACGGCAAAATTATTTTGATTCATATAATTTTCTCTTTTTTCATTTTAATATAAAAATTTCACATTTCATTTGCAAACAGAGATACAAGACTGACAATTCTTTCAAACAAAATTGTAACATAATCTTTCTTATAAATTGACTTCTACAAAGATAATAATGGCTCATAGTTATCCCTACTTTGAGCATGACTTTGTTCATCCCTCACAATAAATCCCTCCACTCGAGTAAGTTTTTCTAATATATTTGATTAGCTACCCTCTCTTTATTTTATTTAAGTCTAACGTGGAAAAATATTAATTGCTCTTGTAGGGTTTGTATTGATAATGAAACGTCCGATGCTTTTACTATTGTCAGGGTATTTCTATTTTTCTTTTATCAATAAAATAATTTTTATTATCTTGCCACACAACATATTTATATATATTTATAAAAAATAAATACATTTTCTATGTTTTAATTGAATACAGATCAACGGTGCAAAAAAGCACGGCATTCTTTTTTAAATAGTTCAAATTCTAAGTGATTTGGATCTTATCATCTCCAAATCATACATTTCATCTGACGGTGATTGGTTCATGGATATCTTCCACGTCACCAATCAACATGGTCATAAACTGAAAGACCCCAATGTTATATGCTACATACAACATTATCTGAATATTGCCCAAAAACAAGATGAAGCTTCTAATCCACCGGAAGTAAAAATCAGCCATGGGAGGATAATGAACTTTAATCATTTCGCTACCACAGCCCTTGAACTTTGTTTCCTTGATCGCCCTGATATTTTCTATGAGGTCATTGTTGTGCTCTCCAAGCACTCATATGTAATTGATTCCGGTGAACTATGGACTCATAATGGTCGTGTCGCATGTATCCTTTACATAAAGGAATATGACACGAATTTACCCATATTTGATCGAGAACGTTTTGACTACTTGGGAGATAACCTCTCATGATTGATGAAAATGCATCACTTCGTTAAAGAATTATGGGAGGTGCAACTACGAAACCCTTCAGCATGTCCGATCCATACAGAGCGGCGATTACACCAGATATTGCAACAGAATAAAGATTATGAGGTAGACAACAAAGATAATGAAACAGAATGTTCACCTCAGGTATCAATTGAGAGATGGAAGGAAAGAGATTATTTGGTTGTCAATGTAAAGAGTAAAGATAGACCCAAGTTAATGTTTGATACATTGTGTGTTCTCATGGATTTAAACTTCGAAGTGTTTCATGGCTCTGTTAGCACCAAAGAATCAGTGGCAGATCAGGTATTTAATCAACTTTGAATTTTGAATCATGAATTGTAAATTTGAACTAAACTTTTAATTTTGTCATTATAGGAAAACTTTGTGCGACGGATGAATGGGCACACAATGCTTGATGAGGCGGTGAAAATGAATATGCTTCAAAATTTGGCAGCAGCTGTTGAGCGAAGAATTTCTCATGTATAGATCCTTGCACTTCTCGATTGATAAAGTATATTTTGTTAGCGTGTTTAACGAATATATATATATATATATATATATATATTATAAGTATATTTGTTAATGAGTGCAGGGGCTAGGGATGAATGTGCGCACTTTTGATCAACCCCGTTTGCTTTCACTCATGAGCAGGGAATTAAGAGAGAATAATATTTTGTTGAAGATGACAAAATTCTCTAAAGATGATTATTTGGTTGTTGGCACTTTTTACCTCACTGACGACTCATCATCGGTCAATGTCGACATTATTGATCAACAAAGACTGGACACTGTATGCAATAAGATCGGTGGAGATGTTTACTTTGAAAAGAGGAATGATCGCAGCATTAGCTCAGTGGCACAGAGAAGATGTAGTCTGTTTTCTAAGTTCTACTGTTTGGGGAGGAGTTTGTGGTCCTACATCAAGAGTTTCTTCAGAAAATTTAGTTTCATTAGATAAAACTTTTTTATCTTCTTTGTTTTTCTCTCTCTCATTGTTTCTTGAGTGAAGATAGTTGCAGTAGTTTATTTATTCTATTTGACAATTACCAAAACTCATAAATCTTTTAGCTACTAATTTTTGTAGTTATAATGTAATTTTTGTTTTGTTTATAGTCTTCAAAGCAAGTGGAAAGTTACGTAGGAGTATGAAATTATGGTTTATCAATTTTAGTATGTGGGATTTTCTATTTGTGCTATAATGACATTTTAAATGATTAGAAAACTTAGATATCAGACATATAGCATTAAGAATTATTTATATTTTAATTTAAATTTTAAACTTCATATAACTTGTACCAAATTTTATTTTATTTTGAATGTCCTTTCAATTTAATACATTACTTCATAGCACAATAATAAGAACTAACTTTTTTTCTTGCGAGGGATCATTATGATCTCTTATTATATAATTTTTACTAAAAGAATATAAAAGATTTATTAAAATTTAATTTAATCATTCTAAAAGAATATGAAAACCTAAAAGAATATAATTTTGATTAAAATTTAGATACGTCGAGTCTTAAAATTATAAGATTTATTTCAAAATGAATACACTGATTAAATGATGAATTAATATTTATGTCTTCATTATTTTAAATAAATTTGATGCTGCAACATCCTATGTGAATAAAAAGTTAAAAATTTTGATTTAAATTAAATCAAATAAATCAAACTAGTATTAAAGCAAATCAAACGAATAATAATCAATTCCCAATTGTAGACTGACGAAATCATTTCAATTACTTCGATTTACATTTAAAATCGGGTATGTTAAACTTTCTTTATTTGTCCATACTTCGACGTTAAATTGGACAGTCCGGCCCGTCTTACAGCATGTTGAATCATCTTATTGTATTTAGTACATAGCATCATCAATCAATATTAAAATGCAGCCCATCAAATTTTAGTCTCGATCTGATCTTGATTTGAGTCAAAATTCAAATAAAATTTAACGGAAGGATATGAAAGGGCGGAATGTGCTTCATGCCTTCATATGTCTGTGATGTGAACTAATTTGGAGATTGTCTAGGAGCTTCTCAAGTTGAGGTAACCAAATTATGAAATAAAATACAAGTTATACCAGGGTAATGTATTCGAAATTTTCTTTAAAGAAATTTGGAAATAAAGAAGATTATCAAACAAATAAAAATAAATAACTATAGAAACAAAACATATTAAAATAATCAGAGACTATTTTGATATTTCTATAAATATTGTAAATAACACTAATACTTTACTCTCAAAATAAATGTGATGGGTTGTAATTATTGTGAGTTCTTATTCACTTTCAAACAATTATCAATATCTTCAAATATAATTATAAAAAAATATTTATCATCATACATATTTTTTAAAAATAAAGAAATAATTATAGCAAAATAAGACTTAAGATAATTCACTTCAATTTTTATTTGTATATAAATTAATATTTATTGACGTTATTTGTAAAACTGCTTCTCCAAAGAGCTAGGTCTCCCTCCACACAGTCAGTCCCAAATAAGAATTTAGAACGCATCTGGGAGAATCATTTTATAAGTATAATACACATTTTATAATACAATTTGCTATATATGTTAATATCAATTTTTGGGTGTTAGAAATGTAATTTTGTGATTATGCGGCATGAATGTAAATTTCCCAAAATTTTATTCAGGGAACAATTTAAACGTGATACTTCTTTCTTGAAAATTATATAGCATTCATGTCATTAGTTACATAACAGTTGATACTCATACAATCATATAAAAAAAATTTAGATTTTAAAGCTAGTCGCATTTCTTCCCAACTGTTAAACAACTGTTAAACATGTATATGCAACTACTAAAATAAAGTTAGATGGTTGACGTTGAATGTGACCAAACCATCTAAGACGACTCTTTCAAATTTTGTTCGTCGCCGGAGCTACACCAATTCTATCACGGATATATTCATTTCGCATTTTGTCTCTAAGTGTAAAGCCACTCATCAACCTAATCATTCTCATCTCGGCAACACTTAACTTAGTATTATGCTGCTCTTTTAATGGCCGACATTCAGCATCACAGAGCATTGTAGGAGTCACCACCATCTTATAAAATTCTCCTTTCAGTTTAAGCGGTACTTTTCTATCTCACAATAGGCCCAATGCATTCCTCCACTTTAACCAACCAACTTGAATTATAATATTAACATCTCCATCAACATCAACATGATTTTGAATAATAGAACTGCAATATCTAAAAAATTCGCACATTTTAATAATTTGATCACCCAAAATAACACTTCAATCACTAGAGCTACTATTACTAAAATTACATACCATGTATTCAGCTTTAGTTCTACTCAAATGAAAGACCTTTAGACTCTAATGTAGACCTCCTTAATTCATGCTTTTTGTGGGCTTAATTTACATTAATTCTCTTGTCCTTCCGATTTCTAGCTCTTGATATTCGAACTTTAATTTTATGAACTTCTAACTCCTTCAAAAAATAAAATGAATAAGAATAAAAAAATGATTGGTGTTCTAAATTTCTACTGTTTGTGCTTCACAGCTTTTGGCCCCCCTTGCCATGCTCCCAATTCCAGTAGTTCCCACCCATCCCACGCGCAATAGATACGTCACCATTAACAATGCAAGACACAAATCTCGAAAAAAACTTTCTGAACATAAAGTATTTAAATTTTGATTAAAAGTCTTTCAGAGTTTTGATTTCAATAAACTTATGTTAGGCTGATGGTTTCAACAAGACGGGCCTAACGCTAACAAAATTAGCGTAATCTGAGTCAATAAATCACCGATCAAGGTATTAAATTACTTCAAGAAGTCTAATACAATAACTTATTAATCACGGAACTAATTAAGTAATTTATAACAAAACATTGAATGTATTTTAGCATACTATTTAATTATCTTGAAAAATAATTATATCATGAGATTATTATTTCATAATTTTAATAAATGAATGCAAATATATATTAACATGAAATAAAAATTCATTTTGTACTAATGAATATTCAAAATGTTATGACAAAGAAGTTTGTTGCTTTAGTTTGAATATTTGTTTCAATTTTTTCATAACGGTATTAATGAATATTTCTTTTATTCAAACTATCTATAATATTAGATCACAAAAATATCAATTTTACGGATTTAAAGTTCATAGAACCAGATTTTATCAATTAATTTTATCGTTATATATATATATATATATATATATATATATATATATATATATATATATTTAATGCAAAGCTTAGTTTAATAATGCATAGTTTATAAACTAATTTATAGTGATTTTTGTATGAGATTAAAATTTAATTTTTATAAACTAAATTCTTTGATCTATTATCTCATCTTGTAAACCTAAATTTGATCAAATAGATTATTTTTAAATATGAAAATGAATCATAATAGCATTTATAAAGAGTTATCACCGAATGATAAAGAAATTTAAAATTGCTATTATTATCTGGAAAAATATTTTTTTTTCATGAGATTGTATTTCATAATTTTAATAAATGAATGCAAATGTAGATTAAAATTAAATAAAAATTCATTTTTTTTTTTAGAAAACTTGAGAGCTTCCTGTACTTAAAGAAACTAAAGAAAATAATATTATCAATCTCAATGCCAACTGCATTAAAATTTTTAAATTAAGAAACATGAATATAATTTTTGTAAGAAAATGTAATTGATGGCAAAATAATTCTGATTCATATAATTTCCTCTTTTTGCATTTTAATATAAAAAGTTCAAATTTCATTTGTAAGCAGAGATATTGACAAAACTAACAATTCTTTCAAACAAAATTCTAATATAATCTTTCTTATAAATTGACATCTACAGAGATAATAATGGCTCATAGTTATCCTTACTTTGAGCATGACTTTGTTCATCCCTCGCAATACATCCCTCCACTCGAGTAAGTTTTTTCTAATATATTTGATAGCTACTCACTCGTTATTTTATTTAATACTAACATAGAAAAAAATATTAATTGCTCGTGCAGGATTTGTATTGATAATGAAACGTCCGATGATTTTACTATTGTCAAGGTATTTCTATTTGTTTTTTATCAATAAAATAATTTTTATTATCTTGTCACACAACATATTTATATTTATTTATAAAAATTAAATATGTTTTCTTTGTTATGATTGAATGCAGATCAACGGTTCAAACAAACACGGCATTCTTCTTAAAATAGTTCAAATTCTAAGTGATTTGGATCTTATCATCTTCAAATCATACATTTCATCTGACGGAGATTGGTTCATGGATGTCTTCCATGTCACCAATCAACATGGTCATAAACTAAAAGACCCCACCGTTATATGCTACATACAACATTATCTCAATATTGCCCAAAAACAAGAAGAAGTTTCTAACCCACCGCAAGTAAAAATCAGTCACGGGAGGATAATGAACTTTAATAATTTTGTTACCACAGCCCTTGAACTTTGTTTCCTTGATCGCCCGTATATTTTCTCCGAGGTCATCGATGTGCTCTCCAAGCACTCATATGCAATCGGCTCCGGTGAGCTATGGACTCACAATGGTCGTGTCGCATGTATCATTTACATAAAGGAACATGACACGAATTTACCCATATTTGATCGAGAACGTTTTGACTACTTGGGAGATTACCTAGCAAGTTTGATGAAAATGCATCACTTCGTTAAAGAATTATGAAAGGTGCAACTACGAAATACTTCAGCATGTCAGATCCATACAGAGCGGCGATTACACCAGTTATTGCAAGAGAATAAAGATTATGAGGTAGACGACAAAGATAATGAAGCAGAATATTCACCTCAGGTATCAATTGAGAGATGGAAGGAAAGAGATTATTTGGTTGTAAATGTGAGAAAAGGAATATGATTCAAAATTTGGCAGCAGCTGTTCAGCGAAGAATTTCTCATGTATAGATTCTTGCACTTCTCGATTGATAAAATATATTTTGTTAGCATGTTTAACGAATATATATATAAGTATATTTGTTAATGATTGTAGGGGCTAAGGATGAACATGCGCACTTTTGATCGACCCGGTTTGTTTTCACTCATGAGCAGGGAGTTAAGAGAGAATAATCTTTCATTGAAGATGACAAAATTCTCAAAAGATGATTATTTGGCTGTTGGCACTTTTTACGTCACTGATGACTCATCGTCGGTCAATGTCGACATTATCGATCAACAAAGACGTGACATCGTATGCAATAAGATCGGCGAAGACGTTCATTTGAAAGAAGAATGATTGCAGTCTTGGCTCGTGGTACAGTAGAAATGAAGTTTGTTTTCTAAGTTCTACTCTTTTGGGAAGAGTTTGTGGTCCCACATCAAGAGTTTCTTCAAAAAATTTAGTTTCATTAGATAAAACTTTTTTATGTATTCTTTGTTTTTTTTTTTCCCGTCTCAATCCTTCTTGAGTGTTTTTCTCTTTCATTCTTTCTTGAGTACTGATCAATTTTATTAGTTTGCTTTTTCTATTTAGTAATTACTAAAAGTTATAAATCTTTTATCTACTAATTTTTGTAGTTGTAATACAAATTTTGTTTTGTTTATAGCCTTCAAAGCAACAGGAAAGTGATGCAGAAGTATCAGAATTTTAGTAATTGTTGTATAATAAGAATTTAAAAAATTAGGTTTTGTTTTTATATCGTAGGTCTCATAAAATAACTTAAATATTAGACATACAACATTAAGGATTATTTATATTATAATATAAATTTTAAGTCTCATATAATTTGTAGGAGGCTTTATTTTATTTTGAATGTCCTTTCAATTTAATACATTAATTTGTAGCACAATAACTAAATACAACTAATTATAACATAGGTGATGAAAAAACTAAGAGAATTTAATTTTGATTAAAATGTTGATACGTTGAATCTTAAAATTATAAGATTTATTTCAAAATGGATATACTGAATAAATGATCAATTTAAATTTATGTTTTAATTATTTAAATAAATTTGAGCTGCACTAAATAAAAAGTTCAAAAGTTTGATTTAAATAATAATACAAAAATTATTCTAATCCAAATCAGATCAAAACCGGATCAAGCCATTAAACTTAATTTAAAAAACATTAATAACACCATTATTTTAACATTTAAACAATGAAATACATCTTTTCATGCACATGTATGGTGGTATGCATATAAAATTGTAGTATTGATGTAAAGATATGTAAATACATAGAAATTGAGTGGCATGTTTGTAAATCTTCCCATCTAATTTCAGTTCACCAATATTTGCTTTTGTTAGATTCAAAATGCAGTGTTATCTGTTCTCGATCAAAATGAAGAGGCAATGTTACTAGATGCTGTGAGGGATCTTCTTAATGCTAACCCAAAACTCTGAATGATTGTGCCGCAGCTCATGGACACATCATTGTCGAAAATCTTCTTTTGGAATTCGATACGAGCCTAAGGCTTTTAAAGCTCTAATGTCGCGCTGAGCAGAGGAAAAGATTTTGGTTCAAAATTTTGGCTCGTAGCCCGGCTCGTTTATATCTATTCTGTCTCAATCCAAGACAAAATTCAAATTAATTTTCGAGCGATTAACGATCTTTGAGCTAAAGTTGCTAAAATTTTGGTTTCTAGCTCGGCTCTTTTATATCTCTCTAATCTTTATTCGAGCCAAAATTTAAATAAATTTTTGAGGGAGGATATGAAATGGCAGAATTGCTTCATGCCTTCATATGGCTGTGAAGGGAACTAGTTTGGGGATGGTTGAGGAGCTTTTCAAGGCTGAGTCAGTTCGGTTCATCCAAATTATGAAATAAATTACAAATTACTTTATATTAATGTATTTGAATTTTTCTTTAAAAAAATTAAGAAATAAAGATAATGATCAAATAAATAAAAATTAATATAAAATAAATAATTATGGAATCAAAACATATTAAAATAATCAGAGGCTATTTTGATACTTCTATAAACTCTATAAATAACATTAATACTTTAAGCTCAAAATAAATGTACGATGCTAGTTATTTCTTATTCACTTTTCAACAATCATCATTATCATCAATATAATTATAAAAAAAAATGTTTATCATCATACATATTTAAAAAAAAATAAAGAAATAATTATATCCAAGTAAGGCTTAAGATAATTCAAACGAAAGTAGTCTATTTTTATTTCTATATAAATTAATATTTATTGACCTTATTAATACAATTTAAAAATAAAATATTCACATAAACAAACATAAAACTTATTAAGGAATTAAAAATTGAACTATTATAAGGGTATGTTACAGCTTCCTCATCTATTTTACCATACATGAGAGAAGAATTTCTCATGATGCTTGCACTTCTCAATTGATAAAGTATATTTTGTTAGCATGCTTAATAAATAAATATATATATATATATATATATATATATATATATATATATATATATATATATATATATATATATATATATATAAGTATATTTTTTAATGAGTGTAGGGGTGAAGGATGAAAGTGCGCACTTTTGATCGACCCAGTTTGCTTTCACTCATGAGCGGGGAATTAAGAGAGAATAATCTTTCATTGAAGATGAAAAATTCTCTAAAGATGATTGTTTGACTGTTGGCACTTTTTACGTCACTGACGACTTATCGTCTGTCGATGTCGATATTATTGATCAACCAAGACTAGACACTGTATGCAATAAGATCGGTGGAGACGTTTACTTTGAAAAGAAGAATGATTGCAGCATTAATTCTGTGGCACAGAAGAGATGAAGTTTGTTTTCTAAGTTCTACTCTTTGTGAAGGAGTTTGTGATTTCATATCAAGAATTTATTCAGAAAATTTAGTTTCATTAGATAGAACTTTTTTATCTTCTTTGTTTTTCTCTCTCTCGTTGTTTCTTGAGTGAAGATTAGTTACAGTATTTTATTTATTCTATTTGACAATTACCAAAAACTCATAAATCTTTAAGCTACTAATTTTTGTAGTTATAATGCAATTTTTGTTTTGTTTATAGTCTTCAAAGCAAGTGGAAAGTTATGTAGGAGTATGAAATTATGGTTTATCAATTTTAGTAAGTGGGATTTTCTATTTGTGCTATAATGACTTTTTAAATGATTACGTATTGTATACATATTGTATAGGTCTCATAAGAAAACTTAGTTATCAAGACATATAGCATTAAGAATTATTTATATTTTAATATAAATTATAAACTTCATATAATTTGTAGCAAATTTTATTTTTTTTTGAATGTCCTTTCAATTTAATACATTACTTCGCAGCACATTTTTTTTTCTCGCTTGGGATCATTGTGATCTCTTATTATATAATTTTTACTAAAATAATATAAAAGATTTATTAAAATTTAATTCAATCATTCTAAAAGAATATGAAAACCTAAAAGAATATAATTTTGATTAAAATTTAGATACGCTGAGTCTTAAAATTATAAGGTTTATTTCAAAATGAATACACTGATTAAATGATGAATTAAAATTTATGTCTTCATTATTTTAAATAAATTTGATGCTGCAACATCCTATGTAAATAAAAAATTTAAAATTTTTGATTTAAATTAAATCAAATAAATCAAACTAGTATTAAAACAAATCAAACGAATAATAATCAGTTCCCAATTGTAGACTGACGAAATCATTTCAATTACTTCGATTTACATTTAAAATCGGGTATGTTAAACTTTCTTTATTTGTCCATACTTCGACGTTAAATTGGACAGTCCGGCCCGTCTTACAGCATGTTGAATCATCTTATTGTATTTAGTACATAGCATCATCAATCAATATTAAAATGCAGCCCATCAAATTTTAGCTCCTAATCCGACTCTTTTATATCGTCTGATATTGATTTGAACCAAAATTCAAATAAAATTTTGCGGGTGGATATGAAGGGGTGGAATGTGCTTCATGCCTTTATATGGATGTGAAGTGAACTAGTTTGGAGATTGTCGAGGAGCTTCTCAAGTGAGAGTTAACCAAATTATGAAATAAAATACAATTTACACCAGGTTAATGTATTTGAAATTTCCTTTAAAGAAATTAGGAAATAAAGAAAATTATCAAACAAATAAAAATTAATAAAAAATAAATAATTATAGAATCAAAACATGTTAAAATAATCAGAGACTATTTTGACACTTCTATAAATACTATAAATAACACTAATACTTTACTCTCAAAATAAATGTGAAATATTGTAATTATTGTAAATTCTTACTCACTTTGAAAGAATTATCATTAACAAAAAATATTTATCAACACACATATTTTTTTAAAAATAAAGAAATAACTATAGCCAAAATAAGACTTAAGATAATTCATTCAAAATAATCTATTTTTAATTCTATATAAATTAATATTTATTGATCTTATTACACCACTGCTTCTCCAAAGAGCTAGCTTTCCCTCCACGCAGACTCAAATAAGAATTTAAAATGCTTCTGGAGAATCAGTCATCGATCTTTCTTCTCCAACATTCCCGACTCCATCGAATTTGAATCCCCATCTTTTCAAATCCTCCCTGCTAATGGGCGCAAAGCATCCGACGCCGACCCCGATCGGAAGCTCTATTCCTCTGCCGTTCAACGGCGGCGATTTGCAGGGAGGAGCATGGGTTATGGACACCCCGATGATACCTCAACCACATCCGGTTAACCAGAGCACCGACGCTTGGATCCCCGTCGATTACAATCAGAGCTCTTCTTCCGCCGCTGATAATCCGAGCTACGGGATCTACTCCAGTGCATCTCATGCCATCTCCGATAACCCTTATGTGCATGTCTATCCTGTCCCCGGATCCAGTGATAAGAGTAAATTTTTAGTGCAATTTCTAGAAGTTATTGGTTTGAGATTAGATTGAGTTGTTTAGGGTTAGTAGGCTTTAGATAATATGGATGGGGATTGAGAGGATGAGAGTTTAGGAGAGTTTTGGAGAGTTGAGGGACTTGGAGAACTTAATCTAATGATCCCAGCAATTTCGTTAATTATAATTAGAGGGAGAGTTGGTTTGAAATCGTCTGGGTTGGGCTCGGATTTAATGATATTTAGATTACGTAAATCCGGAAATCCTACTTAACTTAAATCCTTTTTGAAGCCAAATTAGATTGTGAAGGTGATTCTTCGGAAAGATTAAGTGTAATGCATTGAATATTTTTATGAGATTTTTGGCAATGGATTTAGTAAATCCTCTCATTCAGATTTATGGCAAAACAAGAGGAAATTTAGAACAAATTGGATTTACTAAATACAAGATTTAATATTATTCATTTTTTGTACGGCAAGATTTAAGTTAAATCCACTTAAATCTATTACCAAACAACCCCTTAGAGGGTTTTTTTCTATGTAAAACGTAATTTAGGTTGAAACTTACCAAACATGTAACAAGGGATCTTTAAATGTTATCTCCCTTAAATTTTGGGTCTTGTAGGTATTTGATAAAACTTGTCTTGAAATAAGGGTATGCAATGATTTGATGAGTCGATTCACAATTAGTCAAATTAAGTAAAATCAAAATCTAAAATTCAAAAACTTGAACTGAACAAATTTTTACTTAAATTGATTCAAACTAAACTGAATCGTAATTTGATTTAATCAGTTCAGTTTTGAGCAAATTGAAATTTAACTTAAGGCTTAAAATTACTAAAAATCAAGGTTATACTTCAAAATTAAAAAACCCACATCTCTTCTTTATCTTTTCACAATCTCTTCAAAATTATAAATTTCAAACTAAATCAAAACAAACATATTATGTGCTCAATTAATTTTTTTTCCAAATAAATTTAATTTGATAATTCAAAAACCATTAAGTCTTTGTTTGAGAACGCATTGAACTTCAGTTCAGTTGCATGGAACGTCGTTGCCAGAAAAAATTTATAGGTGCAGGAGCATTTTCAGAATGTCTTTGAACGCTGCATCACAAGAACTATAAGTGTTTGTCGTTCAGATTGTAGTTGGACTCTTCCATTTGGCGGACATAACTCCTAAGTTAGATTTCTTGAACGGGAATGCTTCTTTAAATCAAATCTAAGTTGTTTTTTTTTTTTTTTGTTTGGTTTATCAAAGATCAAAACCAATCCAAAAATTTAAAACTGAATATTGATAATTTTAAAGCCAAAATCAAATTATTATTTCAAAATCAAACCAAATCAATCAAAAGACTTTAGTTTGATTCGATATTTTGTTTAGACCAAATAATGCACACCCCTAGCTCAAAATTAGGATTTATCAAAATCGAGTTTTAGCTGAGTTAGTTTCTCAACTTCAACTCTAAATGTTATTTAAGAAACAACAACTAAACTTGCAGTCCATTGTTTTCATTCACAGCTCTTATGTATTAACCTAATTTTCTTACTGTAGTTCTTCGTTTTTCCTTCCACAGGGCCAACGAATTCAATTTTCAAAGTACTTGACCATTGTGGAAAGAAGTTTGAAGAGAACACCAGAAAGGCAGATAATCTTGCTTGCAATGTTTGGCAACATCGTATGTATCACTTCCTCTTATAAATTAAATTTTAATTATTTCAAGGACATCTTTTGCCTTGCGATTTAAAAAAAAATAGTTTAATAAATTTAATTAAATCATATGTAATTTGCAATCATCAATTTTGTAGAAGATTGTTGATGGAGCAGGGTAATTTTCATTTATTTTTTTCAAAAATTAGATGTATGTTTGGAATAGCTTCTATCTTCTTTGTGTCTCAGATTGCCATCACAATTTTGATTGCGTAATTGCTTTCTTGCTGTTTTGTAAAATTTATGTGTGGTCAGTTTTTTTCAGCACCTTTTAAAGTGAGGTGGCGTTCACGTTACTCTTTTAAATTCCTTCGTACATTTCTAATTATCAGTGAATACATTCTAGTCAACATGCATGAAATCTAAATTACGACGTATACATTTTTTTTTCTTCAGCAGGTTAATTCTCATAATATACTATGTTCTTAGAATTATTATTAATCATATAACCTTGCAATTCGGATTCTATCAATTTAGGAAATTTTGTAATTTTTTGCATGATGAAACTTCGTATCATGCGTCTTGATAATCTCGCTAATTTCTATAGTTACCAGTGACCACATATGTTGTCGATTATTGGATTACTATTTATTGCCTTTAGTTTACTTTTAGGGATTAAATCACATTAAAATTATGAAACGTAAAGTTGATTCTGGTTGTTTGTGTATTGCTACAATTGAAACTAGTTATTTTTTTAAGTAGAAGTAGGAGAATTATAAGATATTCAATTTTTTGTCTATCATTGGCTATTCATATATGAAATTGATCCCAGTACTTTGCGCTGAATTGATAATAATTTTGTATAATTAAGAGATGAGATTGGGATCATTTTTGTTTCAGGATTGCTTTGGATCAATTTTCAATAACATGAGGCCAAAGTTAGATAGATCATTGACCAAAATCATGGAACTAAATTGGCCAATAATCCTAATATAGACTTACTAAAATTTTGGGGCATTTACATACATACTATTCAATTCTTATGTATTGTATATATCTAACACTTAAACACTCATAGTTACATGCAAACCACTCAATTCCTTGACATCATATCAAAAAGATCACCATCACTATCATTTTAAAAGCAAAATACACATTTTATAACACCAATGTGCTATAAATGTTCAAATCAAATTTTGGGTGTTAGAAATGTAAATACATAAGAATTGTGTGGCATGATTGTAAATTTCCCAAAATTTTATTCAGGGAACAATTTAAACTCGAGACTTCTACCTTGAAAATTACACAGCATCCATGACATTAGTTTCTTAATAGTTGAAACTCAAAACAACATATAAAAAGAGTTATATTTTCAAGCTAATCACAATTCTTCCCAACTGTTAAACATTATTCGAGAATTATAAATTTGATTTTTAATATGTGTAATTACTAAAAAGTGAGTACATAAATAAAATTTTCTTATTTTTAATTTGTCTTTTCATTATATAGTTAAAATAGGGCCTAGCATCACGGATGCGGCCATGGCTAGGCTTGCTCATGGAACAAGGGTGTTTGCAGAGAGGGGAAACGATAAAGTATTTCAGCAGAATTTTGGTCTTTATGCTGGGGAACAACTTCGAAAAGCATTTGCTTGTTATCTTTCCACCTCTACAGGTCCTGTAATTGGGACATTATACCTTTCTTCGCTAAGACTGGCGTTTTGCAGCGACAACCCTCTTTGCCACTACACACCATCAGGTCAACAACAGTGGATATTCTACAAGGTACGGCTGTATTTATATAATTTCCAATATCTGTTGGGTAGCATCCAATTCTTGTGTATTTACATATCTAAAGCCTAAACTTTAACTTTTACATTTATACCAACCAAATCTTTCATGTCACTAAATAATATCACTATTACTGAAATATACATTTTCATGCATGTGTGGAGGTGGCAGATATATGTAAAAATTAAAGTTTGTATGTTAGAGATGTAAATACATAAGAATTGAGTGGCATGCATGTAAAATTTCGAGACAACAAAATCATGAGCAAGTCTTGAGAGGAATTATTATAAGAAGCCGCAAAAATGTTGTACAATGTAGCTGAAATTTGATTATAATCAGATTGAAAACTTACTATTTAATGGGCTATTTGGTTTACTTAAAAAATAACGTAATTTGAGGTTTTTTTTTTTTTTTTGTTTAGGTTTGAAGTAAAATAGATTATTGATTTCTTTATTTTAGTGTCTGAAATCTTCATTTTAGATTTTGACCCCTAAATTTACAAGGCATGTAATTTGCAGGTAGTGGTACAATTAGACCAGCTAAATGGAGTTAATCCTTCTTTCAACACAAAAAACCCTACAGAGAAATACATTCAAATTGTCACCTCAGACAACCATGAATTTTGGTTTATGGGTTTTGTGTCTTATGATAAAGCTCTCAAGCATCTGAGGGATGCCTTACACCACGCACATAAGAAATACAGTAACCAGATATAGCTGCTTTCACAGTACTTCTGTACAAATTCCATATAAATGTTTAACTTGCTACAATAAACATTACATAAATCATAATGGAATATATTATATTTTATATGTTTAGGAAAATGTTACTCTAGTTATTGCTTAGAAGAGGATTTCCTGTTTATAAACTTATAATAATATGCTGGGCCGTAGAACATGTTGTGCAACAACAAAAGAATTCAAAATTATGTAATTAAAGAGAGAAGGTAAGGCAAATGAATTACTTGGATACCCGGCTTAGGGGTGTAAACGAGTATATCGAGTGAAGTCAAGCTCGAGCCACCCTCAGCTGAGCTTGAGCTTGATTAATCAAGTTTAAGCTCTAGCTTAAGCTTAATTCTATGAGTTCGAGCTAACTCATGAGTCGGTCTGTTTATTATGCAAAAAAGAGATGAATATTAATGATTCAAGTCAGGGCTAGCTTGAGCTTGGTTTGTTTGCTCGTTAAGCTCGGCTCATGAACCACTTAGCGAGTTGAGCCAGGGTTGGCTCACAGGTCGGCTTGACTCAGTTTCACCCCTCATTGCACCATATTATTTACCTTAATCTGCGTCCCGTTGTACGTGTAGGTGATATGGACTAGCTCGTCAATTGTCTGGATCGCAGCAGGGTAAGAGAATTCCATCACTTCAGTTTCTTCTAGTGTTAATATATCATACCAGTTATCACCATCATCCTTAGAGCAGACAACTCTGATCTCTGCTCTAGATATGGTATTGTAAGCTAGAATCAAACAACCATCTCTCGCCTTTACTCCATCAATCTCTGGTGTATATAGAAGCTTCTATGTTAAACATTTGAAACTTTAAAAAAACATGAACTTTTGTTTAATGATAGTTTCCGAATAAGGTGATGATGACCTTATTATTATGATTTAACCATATGATTGTGAAAATTAGATTGAACTTGATGGTTCAACTAGTCAAATTGTGAATCAATTCGCAAAATAGTTCAATTTAGTTAATAACTAGATTTAACGGAAACCGTGATTGACTAGTAAAAATCGTTGTTCATCTCTTAAACTGGGAGGGGCTAAGATGGTAGACTTGTGTTTTTGCACTATATTTTATGAACTATATCGTTATACATATCTTGTCTCTCATCAGTGCAACTCACTTAGCTTAGTGACTGAGAACTTTACTTCTAACCACAATTATCCCGAGTTCAAGGCTCATCACATATGGGTGGGTGTTTGTGTGAGTTAAAAAAATACATATTACTAGTTATCATCATTATTAGAAATATTATATATTTTAAATAATTTTAATAATATTTACATCATCATGATTGATTACCTGGTTGGATCCAATTAAAGTTTTCAGTCTCTCTCCTTTGATTCAATATCAATATAAAGTTGGATTGTTTTCTAATCTAGTGTGAGTAATAGTCATACAAATGGTTTGAAAGTGAGATAAAAAACCTGAATTTGGATTTAGAAGTTGAGTGGGTTCCGCCAAGCTCCAATTACAACCCCCATCAACTGATTGAGACATATAAACTTTGGAGATATTTCAAAGGACCTGAGCAACATTTTTAAATCACCACTTGCAGTCTGGTATGACACCGGTTGAATAACTCCTAGGGTTTCATTTTCAATATATATAGGTCCATATTTCTTCCATGAATGATCCTTGTCAGCTTTAATCTGCAAAACAATGGAGAGGTCTGAAATTGCTTGTGAATACTTGTTAGAATAATAGTTAACGCATGTTATGAAGTGCCCAATGCCTCCATCCGGGCTCCCCAAGAGTTCCAGTTCTCCACAGAGGATCTGTAAAGCAGCTGGCCATCGTCAAGCAATGTATGTTGTTTGATTAAAGAGGTGAGTTGGCTGGAATTATTCAACTTCCTATAATTCTATTCTTCAGAGAGTAAGAGGAATAGAGAAAGATGTTAGTCTATAAAAATGCAAATTTAGTCACCAAACTTTTTAAATAGGATGCTAAAGTATTTATCGTTGGGGAATATTTCAGCGCATATTAAACGAGTTGAGGATAATTTGTTTAGTACTATGAGGATAATTTGTTTTTTTAGACTATGAGATTACATTAATCCCATGTAAATAGTTAGGAGGCTATCTTGGCACTTCAATAAAGAGGAATATATTGTAAGCTTAATTATTTGTTTAGTACACTATAAATGTAATATATTAATTTTTATGTATGGTTTGAAACAAAATTAATTGAATGTAAATCACAACGGAGATGGGTGCTGGCCGTTGGCTGGTGGTTGAGGGTGGTTAATGCTTGAGGCAGCGACAAACGGTTGACAGCAATGATGGTGATGGCTTGGGGGCTGTGAAGCTTCACACAAACGCGCATTCCCCGACTTTTTGTTTAGCATCTGCTATGTCAGTTCCAAGTGTGGGGTCGGGGGTTCGATCCCGCTGGTGTGTGGATCCGTCAAGTTATTAGGCACATTAGATTGGTTGGGGTTTCGTATTATAACCTCTGGCCAATCTTTTTAAAACTATACACCAACACACACACACACGCATGCATGCATTCATGAAAAAAATGATAATTTAATTCTCCTATATTTAAGTTAAAGCCAAAACAACCTTGTTTTTGCTTCGACTCACCATGTTCTTCGATGAACCAACAATTCCAGGGGAAAGTTGTTGTCCTTCTGACCAAGTAATTCCACATCTAGCGATGGCTTCATGCATCCACTCCATCTATAATTTCAGCATATGGTGAGAGATATAGAAACAATAGAATAAAAGCTTGGAAGTTAGAGAGGATTTACATGCATGTGTATATAAACTAAACTCTTATGCATTTATATATTTAATAATTAATTCTTTTTATTTATTTATATTACATCCTTTTTTCTAAATGACATAAAAAACAGGAAGATTTACATACATTCAGCACCATAGAGCATTGTAGGTCTCACCATCATCTTATAAAATTTTTCTTTCAGTCTAAGCAGTACTTTTCTATCACACAATAGGCCCGATGCATCCCTCCACTTCAACCAACCAACTTGAATTCTACTATTAACATCTCCATCTATATCACCGTGGTTTTGAACAATAAAACTGAGATATCTCAAAAGTTCACACATTTTAATAATTTGATCACCCAAAATAACACTTCTGTCACTAGAGCTACTATTAGTAAAATTACGTACCATGTATTTAGCTTTATTTAGACTCTAATGTAGACCTCCATAACTCAAGTTTTTTTGTGGGCATAATTTACATTAATTCTCTTGTCCTTCCGGCTTCCTGCATTTGCTATTCAAACTTTAATTTTATGAACTTCTAACTCCTTATACAAATAAAATGAATAAGAACAAAAAAATGCTTGGTGTTCAAAATTTTTGTTGTTTGTGCTTCACAGCTTTTGGCCCCCCTTGCCATGCTCCCGATTCTAGTAGTTCCTACCCATCTCATGCGCAATATATACGCCACCATCAACAATACATGACACAGATCTCGAGAAAAATTTTTGGATAAAAAATATTTAAATTTTGATTAAAAGTCATTCAGAGCTCCGATTTCAATAAACTTACATTCAAACTGACGGATTCAACAAGACGGGCCTTACACTAACAAAATTAGTGTAATCTGAGCCATTAAAGCACATATCAAGGCATTAAATTACTTCAGAAAGCCTAATACTGTAACTTATTAATCACGTAACTAATAATGTAATTTATAACAAAACATTAAATGTATTTTAGCATACTATTTAATTATCTTGAAAAAGAATTATATGATGAGATTATTATTTCATAATGTTAATAAATGAATGCAAATATATATTAAAATGAAATAAAAATTCATTTTGTCTTATAAAATTTAAAAGCTTCATGCATCTAAAGGAACTAAAGAAAATAATATTTTCATTAAATTATTATTTAGTAATATTGGAAAAAGAATGTGATAATTTATTCAGGTAGAATAAAATTTTGAATTTGTACTGAAAAATTAACAAATAAATGAAATCACGCTTTCAAAAAATTTGAAAAAAAAAATCTTATTAATCATTATGAGCTCTAATTTTAATAAATTTATAGTCAAACTAATGTATTCAACAAGACGGGCCAAATGATCTGAAAATTAGTCCAATCCAAATTAAATAAAGCACCAACCAAGACATTAATTGCTTTTGGAAATCTAATACAATAATTTAATAATCATGTATCTAATACAGTAATTTATAACAGAACATTAAATAAGTTTAAAATTTCTATTTAATTATGTTGAAAAATAATTATATGATGAGATTATTATCTCATAATTTTAATAAATGAATGCAAATACATATTAAAATGAAATAAAATTTGATTTTGTCTTAGAAAATTTAAAAGCTTCCTGCATTTAAAGGAATTAAAGAAAATAATATTTTCATTAAATTATTATTTGATAATATTAAAAAAAAAAGTGAGAATTTTTTCATATAGAATAAAATTTTGAGATTGTATTGAAAAAAATAAATTTGAAATCACGCTTCTAAAAATAAAAATAAAAAAAAGATCCCCATTAATCATTATCATAAAATAAAGCGCATTTTATGCAGTCTAAAAATCAGCTAACGGATTTGCGAGAAGATGATGGATGGAATCGAAATTACCGTCAAAATTAAATTAATTATTTAATCTATAAATAATAGAGCACGTTATCTAACTTTTACACACGCTTACATAGATTTAACAGTCTCTCCTTAGGCCTCACACCAAGAAGAGTTTAATTAAATCAGCCGGGACCCACTTCCCTACCACTCACAATCGTCTTCCCTTCTCCTCCAAATTTAAGAAAGCTTTCTTCAGGTTATCACTATTTTAATTTGAGTTTCCGATCCATATATTTTTCCTCTCTGCATTTATGTTTTCCACTTTTCATTTCTTTTTTAATTTTTGAATTTAATTTTACTGTTTTTATTTTTTTGCAACAGAAAAAAAAAAAATTTCACTGCGGTGATTCATTTTTCTTGACTTCTTGATGAATAACTATTTTATTTTATTTATTATTTTATGACATTGAAATTTAATATCTTAAATTAAATTAAATGCTTTGATCTTTGCTTTTATGAATCTGCATCATCCTCTCATCTTGCAAAATCAACGTTGCTCAAATAACTAATTTTGCAATAAGAAAAATATTCGTTAATATAAGACCATTTATTCATATGTTTTGATTCACATTCATTAAGTACTTAATTGATATAGAGCCTTCTGTATGTTTGATTTCTATTTCAATTTATTTTCTTTTTTTTTTTTTTTGTTCTTTCATCCCTTAATTCAAGCGTTAAATTTAATTTTTCATTATTTTATATATATATATATATATATATATATATATATATATATATATATATATATATATATATATATATATATTCAGAAACAGAAAATAATAAAATGCTCTTTTGTTTACCTCCTATTCGTTAAAGATCGGCAGAAAAATAATAATTAGCATATTATCTAAAAATCCATTATTATTTTTTAAATGATATTATTTTACTTTTAATTAAATTGTCAGAGTATTAATTTGGTGAATTGATGGAAGATAAATGTGAATAATGATAAATATATTTGACATAGATTTATTTTTTTATTATATCTGACTTAAGTTTATTGTTTGGTAATGACTCTATTAACAATTTAAGCACTCTTCAATTTTAATTAAGATATGAAAAGGAAAAAATGTAAATATTTTCTTAATGTTAGCAGAAAAAGAAGTGAGGGATTCGAAATTTGTAACAGAAATCAAAATAAACTGCAGATAGTAACAGAATCGAAATAACTTGCAAATATTTGTAACTATAATTTATATTGACTTCATGGTCACATTTATTTATTACTTTGCAAATTGAAAAAAAAAATTTATATTTCTATGCATTTTCAAATGTACAACTTTTCAAGAAATATTTTTTTAGGAAAATTTTCATACATACCACAAAATTATTACGTAGTTAAATACTCAAAGTTTGATATTTACATTTATAACACCGTATTGTCATAACCTTATCCATGAAAACTTCCTTTTTTCACATTTTTAAAAAATAATAATTTTGACATTCTTTATGTGAAGTTAAAATGTAAATATGAATGTTGTAGGTGTTAGATATGTAAATACTTGAGAATTGTATGGTATGCATGTAAATGCCCTTTTTTAATATTAAGAAATTTGAATTTAATTAATTATAAATAATCTATTAATTGATTTATTGTAAATTTAACTATAAAATTAGAATAATTTAATGAATAATTAAATTTTAATTTGAGATCAAAAAATTTGAAAATTTTATGATGCTGGGTAACTTAAATATTATTAAAGATTATTAACTAATACAGTAATTTAATAATCACTTTAACTAATCCAGTAATTTATAACAGGACATTAAATAAATTTTAAACTGCTATCAAATTATGTTGAAAAATAATTATATCATGAGAATATTAATTCATAATTTTAGTAAATGATTGCAAATATATATTAAAATGAAATAAAAATTCATTTTGTCTTAAGAAATTTTAAAGCTTCCTGCATTTAAAGGAAATAAATAAATCCCCGTTAATCCTTATCCTAACAGAAAGCGTGCATTTTATGAAGTTTTAAAATGTGCTAACGGATAGCGCGAGAAGAGTGGACGGAATCGAAATTACCGCCAAAAATAAAATTAATTATTTAGTCTATTAATAAGAGAGTATGATACCTATGTTTTACGCAGTTACACTGAGTTAAAACAGTCTCTTTCGGCCGATGCAGAGAAGGGTTTGATTAAACAAGCCGGGCCCCACCTCCCGCTAACAGTCGTCTTTTCTTCTCCTCCAAAATTTAGAAGGCTTTCTTCAGGTTATTATTATTTATTCCGTATTTTAATTTGAGTTTCCGATCGATATATTTTTTCTCTTTGCATTTATGTTTTCCACTTTTTTTTTTTTTTTTTTTTAATTTTCCAATTTAATTTAACTTTTATTTTTTTTGCAAAAGAAAAAAAAATTCACTGCTCTGATTCGTTTTTCTTGACTTCTTGATGAATAATACTATTTTATTATATTTATTGTTTTATGACATTGATATTTAATATGTTAAATTAAATTAAATGCTCTGATATATATATATTTATATATATATATATATATATATATATATATATATATATATATATATATATATATAAAAGTTAATTACTTATTTAACTAAGAAAATGGAGGTTAAGAAACATCTCCGATCATACTATTCTACACTTTTTCAAAATTAAAAAAAAACAAAGAATTTTCTGTTTTAATTTGGATATTTGTTTAATTATTTTCATAACGGTATGTATGAATATTTCTTTTATTCAAAGATCAGAAAAAAATTAATTTTAAGGATTTTACCTTAATTTTCTCATTATTTATTATTTTTTTTTCAAGCAAAACTTAATTTAATAATGCATAGTTTATAAAGCAAGTTAATTTCAATCCATCGATGTATTTTTCATCTCTGCATTTATCTTTTTCACTATTCAATCTTTTAATTTCAAGAAAAAATTATTAATTTTTATTTTATTTTATTTATGCAAGAAAAGATTTCATCTTCCTCCTGATTCCAATCTTTTAATTTCAAGAAAAAATTATTAATTTTTATTTTATTTTATTTATGCAAGAAAAGATTTCATCTTCCTCTTGATTCTGCTCCGATTCTTTTTTATAGGTTAATAACTATTTTATTTTATTATACTGAAATTTAATTTCTCGTCTCAAATTAAATACTTTCAATGTGCATCTTCCTCTCATCTTGCAAAATTAAAGTTAATTTTGCAATATCAAAAAGATTCATTAATACGAAAACATTAATTCATATGCTATGAATGTAACCAATTGATACAGAGCCCTTTGTTTGTTTGATAGCTGCTTCAATATATTTTCTTTTTTTATCTTTCTCTATTAATTTTCTATTTCATTTTAACTTTTTATCTTAAGTTTCTTATTTTCAGAAATAGAAATTTAATGATCAACAGATAAATGTATTTTACATATTATTCTAAAAATACAGCATTATTATTATTTTTTTCTTTCATAAACTCTAACAAAAAATACAGTTAATTTACATGAATATGTATTTTAATAATTTAATGTAGGGATAACTCCTCTAATTCGCGTTCAATGAGAAAGTATGTATGTAATTACTAATTGGAAGCTATTTGTTCCAAAGCTACTTCAAATAAACAGTTCAAAAAAATTTATTACATAGCACCAAAGTAAATTAACTTATATCAATGAGAATAAAATAATAACGATAAATAAGATTTTATAAAAAATTATCACAGAATGTTAAACAAATTTTAAATTGCTATTTAATTTTCTAGAAAAATATATTTTTTTTTTCATGAGATTTTATTTCATAATTTTAATAAATGAATACAAATATAGATTTAAATACAAATAAATTTTTTTTTTCTTTTGAAAAATTAAGAGCTTCCTGCATTTAAAGAAATAATAGAAAATAATATTCTCAATCTCAATGCCGACTGCATTAAACTTTTTAAATCAAGAAACCGTCAATCTGTACTATAATTCTTAGTAAGAAAATGTACATTGATGACAAAATAATTCTAATACATATAATTTTTTCTTTATGCATTTGAATGCATAGATTCTACATTTCATTTATAAGCAGAGATTGTGACAAGTTGACAATTCTTTCAAAAAAAAAATTATAATATAATTTTTCTTATAAATTGGCATCTACAAAGATAATAATGGCTCACAGTTATCCTTACTTTGAGCACGACTTTGTTCATCCCTCACAATACATCCCTCTACTCGAGTAAGTTTTATCTAATATATTTGATTGACTACTCTTTCCTTACTTTATTTAAGTATAACTTATAAAAGTATAATTATTGCTGTCGAGGTTTAGTATTGATAATGAAACGTCTGACGATTTTACTATCGTAAGCGTATTTCTATCGGTAGAATAATTTTTATTATCTTGTCACACAATATATTTATATTTATTGTTCTTTGTTATGATTGAATGCGATCAACTAGTGCAAACAAGCACGACATTCTTCTTAAAATAGTTCAAATTTTAAGTGATTTGGATCTTAGCATCTCCAAATCATACATTTCATTCGACGGTGATCGGTTCATGGATGTCTTCCATGTCACCAATCAACATGGTCATAAACTGAAAGATCCCACCCTTGTATGTTACATACAATATTATCTCAATATTGCCCAAAAACAAGAAGAAGCTTCTAACTCACCCCAAGTAAAAATCAGTCATGGGAGGATAATGAACTTTAATAATTTCGCTACCACAGCTCTTGAACTTTGTTTCTATGATCGCCTTGATATTTTCTCTGAGGTCATTGATGTTCTCTCCAAGCACTCCTATGTAATTGACTCCGGTGAGCTATGGACTCACAATGGTCGTGTCGCATGTATCATTTACTTAAAGGAACATGACACGAATTTACCCATATTCGATCGAGAACGTTTTGACTACTTGGGAGATTACCTAGCAAGTTTGATGAAAATGCATCATTTCGTTAAAGAATTATGGAAGGTGCAACTACGAAACCCTTCAAGCATGTCGTATCCATACAGAGCGGCGATTACACCGATTATTGCAAGAGAATAAAGATTATGAGAGTAGACGACAAAGATAATGAAGCTAGAATGTTCACCTCGTATATCAATCGAGAGATGGAAGGAAAGAGATTATTTGGTTGTCAATGCGAAGAGTAAAGATGGACCCAAGTTAATGTTTGATACACTCGTGTGCTCTCATAGATTTAAACTATGAAGTGTATCATGGCTCTGTTAGCACCAAAGAATCAGTGGCACATCAGGTATTTAATTAACTTTGAATTTTGAATCATGAATTATAAATCTGAACTAAACTTTTAATTTTGTCATTGTAGGAATACTTTGTGCGGAGGATGAATGGACACACAATGCTTGATGAGGTTGAGAAAAAGTATATGATTCAAAATTTGGCAGCAGCTGTTGAACGAAGAATCTCTCATGTATAGATACTTGCATATCTCGATTGATAAAGTATTTTTTTTTGCATGTTTAACGAATATATATAAGTATATTTGTCAATGACTGCAGGGGCTAAGGATGAACGTGCGCACTTTTGATCGATCCGGTTTGCTTTCACTCATGAGCAGAGAATTAAGAGAGAATAATCTTTCATCAAGATGGCAAAATTCTCTAAAGATGATTATTTGTACTGTTGGCACTTTTTACATCATCGACGGCTCATCGTCGGTCAACGTCGACATTATCGATCAACAAAACCTGGACACTATATGCAATAAGATCAGTGGAGATGTTTTCTGAAAAGAAGAACGATTGTAGCATTAGCTCGGTGGCACAGTAGGAGATGGAGTCCGTTCTCTAAATTTTACAAGTTGGGGAGGAGCTCATGGTCCCGCATTAAGAGTTTCTTCAGAAAATTTAGTTTCATTAGATAAAACTTTTTTATAAGTTCTTTGTTTTTTTTCTTTCTCATTCCTTCTAGAGTGTTTATCTCTCTGACTCATTCTTGAGTAAAGATCACTTGTAGTAGTTTGTTTTTTTCTATTTGGTAATTAATTTATTTTATTTTGAATGTCCTTTCAATTCAATACATTAATTTGTAGCACAATAACTAAATATAATTTTTTTTTCTTGCAGGAGATTTTTGTGGTCTCTTTATACAAGCATACAACTTATTATAACTAAAAGAATATAATTTTGATTAAAATGTAGATACGTTGAATCTTACAATTATAAGATTTATTTCAAAATGGATATACTGAATAAATGATCAATTTAAATTTATGTTTTAATTATTTTAAATAAATTTGATGCTGCACTAAATAAAAAGTTCAAAAGTTTGATTTAAACAATAATACGAAAATTAGTCTAATCCAAGTCATATCAAAACCGGATCAAGCCATTAAACTTAATTTAAAAAACATTAATAACTCCAATATTTTAACATTTAAACAATGAAATACATCTTTTCATGCACATGTATGGTGGTATGCATGTAAAATTGTAGTATCGATGTTAGATATGTAAATACATAGAAATTGAGTGGCATGTTTGTAAATCTTCCCATCTGATTTCAGTTCACCAATTGTATTTGCTTTTGTTAGATTCAATATGCAGTGTTAGCTGCTCTCGATCAATGAAGTGGCAATGTTACTAGATGTTTTGAGGGATCTTCTCAATGCCAACCCAGAACTCTTGGATGATTGTGCCACAGCTCATGGACACATCATTGTCGAAAATCTTCTTCTAGAATTCAATACAAGTCTACGGCTTTTAAAGATCCAATGTCGAGCTGAGCTGAGGAAAAAGATTTGGTCCAAATATTTGGCTCGTAGCCCGACTCGTTTATATCTATTATGTCTCAATTTAAGACAAAATTCAAATCGATTTTCGAGCGACTAATGATCTTTGAGCTAAAGTTGCTAAAATCATAGCCCTAACATCATTAGGGATGGTTATCGATATGCTTTCGAGCCCACCTCAACTCAAGAAAATTCAATACAAAATTTTGGTTTGTAGCTCGGCTCTTTTATATCTATCTAATCTTGATTCGAGCCAAAATTCAAATAAATTTTTGAGGGGCGGAATTGCTTCATGCCTTCGTCATATGATTGTGAAAAGAACTAGTTTTGAGAAGCTTCTCAAGGTTGAGTCAGCTCGATTTATCCAAATTATGAAATAAAATACAAATTAATCTAGATTAATGTATTAGAATTTTTCTTTAAGAAAATTAAGAAATAAAGATAGTGATCAAATAAATAAAAATTAATATAAAATAAATAATCAGAGATTATTTTGACGCATCTATAAACTCTATAAATAACACTAATATTTAAGCTCAAAACAAACGTATTGTGTTAGTTATTTCTTATTCACTTTCCAAAAAATATCATTATCTTCAATACAATTATAAAAAAAAAAATATTTATCATCGTACATATTTTAAGAAAATAAAAAAATAATTATAAGGCTTACGATAATTCACTAAAAGTACTCTATTTTTATTTCGATATAAATTAATATTTATTGAAGTTATTAATACAATTTAAAAATAAAATATTCACATAAACAAACATAAAAATTATTAAGGAATTAAAAATTAAATTTTTAAAAATGTATGTTTAAGACAACTTCCTGATCTATTTTACTTTTCAGACCACCATCACAGTTTTGTATGAGAATTATTATTATTATTTTTTAATTTTTTGTAATGGAAAATTAATTTTTTTCAATCTAAAATAATAAAATGTGATAATTATAAGAAAATAAATTAAATTTTTAAAAATAAAATAAATTTATAATAGCTGAGATGCCCCTCCACAGATACTCCAATAAAAATTTAGAAGGCGCAACAAGAGTTAGCCCTCTGTGAGAATCATTCGTCAATCTTTCTTCCACAACATTCCAAACTTCATCGAATTCAAATCCTTATCTTTTCCAATCCCCACCTGCTAATGGACAAAAAGCATCTGACGCTACCCCCGATCGGAAGCCCTATTCGTCTGTCGTTCAAAGGCGGCGATTTGCATGGCGGAGCATGCGTTATGGGCACTCCGATGATACCCCAACCACATCTGATTAACCAGCGCCGCCGCTTGGATCCCTGTCGACTACAAACAGAGTTTTTCTTTTGCCGCAGATATTCCGAGCTACGAGATCTACTCCGCTGCATCTCATGCCGTCCCCGATAACCCTATGTGCATGCCCTCAGATCGAGCGATAAGAGTAAGTTTTAAGAGTAATTTCTAAAGAGTATTTGGCTTCAGATTAGATTGAGTTGTTTAGGGTTGGTAGGTTTTAGATAATATGGAGGAGGATTAAGGGGATGAGAGTTGAGAGACTTAGAGAACTTAATCTAATGATCCCGGCGATTTCAATAATTATAATCAGAAGGAGAGTTGGTTTGAAATAGTCTGGATTGGGCCTCTTGAATCCCAAACTTATTAATTCTTAGGTGTATTTGGTACTATACCTTTAATCGGTAACTTAAATCTACCCAAATCCCATAAATATGTTAGATATATCTGCTGTTAAGTTAAATTCAATTTTTATTTGCTCTAGATTTATTAAATCCACTTATTAGTTGGATTTAACGAATTCAACAGAAAAAATATTTCAAATAGACGTATGCCAAATGTCTCAAATGGATTTAATTGGATTTAACTTTAATTGCACGGAAAATTTAAGATTTAATAATATTTAGATTTACTAAATACTATTTAACTTAAAATCCTCGTTGCAGTCAAATTAGATTGTAAAAGTAATTGTTAGGAAAGATTAGGTGTAATATATTGAATATTATTATGGGATGTTTGACAATGGATTTAGTACATCCTCTAATTCAGATTTATGGCAAAATGAGAGGGATTAAACTGAGATTAGATTTACTTAAATACAAGATTTAAAAGTTATCACTTTATGTTTGGCAAGATTCAAGTTAAATCCACTGAACTGTTAGTAGAAGACCCTTGTCTCAATGTAAGGGCCCATTTGGGGCAGCTTATAAGTGCGGTGGCGTTTTTGAAAATACTGTCTAATCGTTTGGCTTGCGCGTTTTTGAAAACGCTGCCTGTTGCTTTTGGGTAAACTAAATGCAGGTCGCAGATCTACCCCCGAAGTTGACCCTCGGGCCGCGTTTCAGGATAAGCTGCTTATTCTGAAACGCACAAACTGTCCCAAACAGATTCTAAATTTAAATAGATTCTAACATAATTTAGTTGAAACTTGCCAAACATGTAGCAAGGGACCTTTAAAAGTTGTCTCCCTTAAATTTCGTAGGTATTTGATGAACTTTATCTTAAAACAAGGGTATGCAATCAAATCGATGAATTGATTCACAAATTAGTCAGATTAAATAAAATCAAATTTTAAAATTCAAAAACTGGAACTAACCAAATATTTACTTAAATTGATCCAAACTAAACTGAATCATATTTTATTTAATTAGTTCAATTTTGAGCAAATTGGAATTTAACTTGGGGCTTAATAGTATTAAAAATGAAGATTGTACTTCAAAATTAGAAAATTTGCGTTTCTTTCTTATCGTCTCCAATCTCTTCAAAAAAAAAAAAAAATAGAAGTTAATCAAATAACTTATTATGTGCTCAATTAATTTTTTCACAAATAAATTTAATTTCATAATAAAGAAACCATTAAGGCTTTATTTAAGAACGCGTTGAACTTCCGTTCAGTTGCACGGAACGCTGTTGCTAGAAAAATTTTGTTTGGTGCAGGAGCGTTTTTAGGACGTCTCTGAACATTGCATCACAAGAATGATAAGTTTTTCCGTTCAGATTGTAGTTGGACTTTTGCGTTTGACGAACACGACTTTTAAATCAAGTTTGTACGTGGGGTCGGCTACATGAATCC
This sequence comes from Papilionanthe hookeriana x Papilionanthe teres, assembly GCA_022702705.1. NCBI lineage: Eukaryota > Viridiplantae > Streptophyta > Magnoliopsida > Asparagales > Orchidaceae > Papilionanthe > Papilionanthe hookeriana x Papilionanthe teres. The sequence goes on along the minus strand of CM040433.1, from coordinate 30,534,608 downwards.
TTTATCTCCAATGCGTCCTATTGAGTGCCATACTTTCATTTAGTTTTAATAAATTAAGATAATTTTTTTATACAATAAGCCCAAATCTTCATAGATCTACCTCTGCCTTTCTTAACATAAGTTGAAAATAATTATTTTAAATTAATCTAACTAATTGTTATAAATATTTAATCACCATCTTCTTGAAACTTGAAGAAGTTAAACTACTTTATTCAGGATCATTTCAAAATAATTTAATTGATAGTTGAACACTTCAAATATTTGAAAAATATTAAATTTTTGATGAGAACTTTATTATTTAATTTAGGAAAATTTACATACATAGCCCACAATTCTTATGTATTTACATATCTCGCCCATGAGCTTTTATGTATGCATGCATTCATTTTGGTGCTTAAATTATGTGCATGAAAAGGTGTATTTTACTTTTAAAAAGCAGTAGTAGTGTTATTAGTGCTACTTTGTAGGTGATATTAAATATTTGACTGCTATGTGTATAAATATAAAAGTTTAGGTGTGAGATATGGAAATACATTGATTGTTTGCTATATATGTAAATGCCCCTTTAATTTAATGGAAGTTGAATAGAAAAGTTAATGTAGGTGAGTTATTTAATATTTTGGCTAAATCTCATTGGGATATGTAATAGATTAATTATTAACTAAACCCCTTACTAAAGTTTCAATCAAATGAGATCTCACAGTCAAAAGAATATTTATTTCATTTTAAAGTAGAGCTCTCTTATCGGCTATTGCTGTGCTTGTAGTTTTAAACTATTTCAAATAAGGGATTTCTGTCATTTTGTCACACATGAATGGCCCACACTAATGCTAAAATAAAATCATGTACATGTCTACTTTAAGCTTGCAGGATAAGATCTTCTGGCTTAAATAGTGCAGCTATGTCCTGTCCACCATCGCATTTGGTGGTCTAAGCCACGGAAAAAAATTGCGTACGTCAACCGTACACAGGAGCTGCGTACGTAATACATTACACGGGGGTTACAAGAGAATTACAAGCGTGTTATAACCTCATTGTAACTCCCGTGTAACTCACTTGTAACCCGTGCGGTTCTTATTTCATCCATTTGTAGGTTACAAAGGTTACAAGGTTACAGGGGGGTTACACGAGAGTTACACGGAGGGTACAAGAGGGTTATAACCCTCTTGTAACCCCCGTGTAACCCCTGTGTAATCTATTACGTACGCAACTCCTGCGTATGGTTGACGTACGCAATTTTGGCCCACACATAAAAATGAAACTGCAAAAGAATTTATTATTATTTCTTGAACGGGCTAAAAATATATGTTCAGCCTTATTGTGTGTTTATAATTCTAGAAATAATAAAATTGAAATATTTTTGAAACTATAGTGTAGATATTGAATAAAATATGATGTTAATGAATTCAAACTCTTGGTGGTTGGAATTAGTAAAACATTATTTGCATTGAAATAAATAAGACTTTGTTTTGGGCAGTTGTTGTTTGAAGAATGTGGTGAGAAGTACAGGTTAAATAGATTATTGTGAAAAATTATACATAATTTAAATGTAAAATACACATTTCATAACACCAATGTGCTATAGATGTTAATATCAATGTTTGGAGGTTAGAAATGTAAATATATAAGAATTGTGTGGCATGAATGTAAATTTCTCAAAATTTTATTCCGAAAACAATTTAAACTTGAGACTTTTACTTTCAAAATTACATAGCATTCATGCCATTAGTTTCTTAATAGTTGAAACTCATATCATCATATAAAAAAAAAAAAAATAGATTTTAAAGCTAATCACATTTCCTCCCAACTGTTAAGCATGATTTGAGAAATATAAATTTGGTTTTAATACGTGCAATTACTAAAACGTGAGAGTACATAGCAAAGTTTTTATTAAATGACAAGAAATTTTCTAAAAGCTTAAAAATTATCACTTAATTGATCAATTAGTAATATTCTATACATAATTAAGTAAATCATCGACCCCACTTAGTCTCATGGACCCCACTTATTTGGAAATTTGGATGAGGGATGATTGTTTAAGATAAAAAGAAGAACATATTATAATATGATTGATTATAATGCTATTTGTCCCAATAAGCATGACGTAGTTTTACCAAAAAATAAAAATACATCAAATTTAGGAAGCCTCATCAAATAGAGATCTATGTATAGTCATTTGGCCAGTCTTGATGTATGTGAGAATGGTTTGCTCAAAATTAACTATATGCAGCTGCAAGTAAACTCTACATTCTTAACTCAACAGGAGCAGAAATTGAAATTTTATTCTATTTGATTAGTTTGAACAATCCTTTTTGGACCTTATGATCTTCTGATTAGTTTTGCATCTATTTGACATAATGTTTCTAGGATTTTCTTATAAAGATTCCAATCTCTCATGGGAAATGCATGAGCCTTTTTAAATTGTTTTTATGAATCTCCCCATGTCATGAGTGCAATTCTCTTCCAAAAATTTGTTAGGAGCAGTCAATCTCAAATTGATTGATTATTTATAAATTGCACTTATCATATTGTAAATTTAGGGATTGTAAAATCAAACATAAATAACTCATCGTTTTTGTGACATAATTCGTTTTGCTTATTTATTAAATAGGATGTTTTCTTTTGTAATATTTTATTTTTAGATCTTTAACTTATTTTTTGTATTGTTTGAAGTCGTTTTTTGTTTTTCAAATATTAAATATATTGTTATGACAGTTTTGTTGCAAATAGCATTATTGCACAGAGGCAAAATTGTCATTTATCCAAAAACAGTTGCAAACTAATTGTTTTCCAAACGCACAAACCAAATAGCCAGCCAACTTATCCGGATTAGCTGCTGATCAGTAGCTTATCAGGATAAGCTACTTATCTGGATAAGTTGCAGCTACCCCAAACAGACCTTAAATCAAAATAAACATATTATGTTTTCAATTAATTTATTTTCAAATAAATATAATTTCATAATCCAAAAACCGTTAGGCTTTATTTGATAATGCATTGAACTTCCGTTCAGTTGCACGAAATCCTGACGCTAGAAAAATATTATTTGGTGCAGAAGCATTTTCAGAACATCTATGAACGCTGCATCATATGGATGATAAGTTTTTGTCGTTCATATTGTAGTTGGACTGTTGCGTTCAGCGGACGTGACTTTTAAATCAGAATTGTTGAACAGAAATGTTTCTTCAAATTAAGTCTAAGTTTCCTTTTTTTTTTTTAATTGGTTTATCAAAGATCAAAACTAACCCAAAAAATTGAAAACTTATTATTGAAAGTTTTAAAGCCAAAAATCAAATTATTATTTCAAAACCAAAACAAATCAATCAAAAGAGTTCGATTTTTAATTCAATATTTTATTTAGATTAAAAAGTCCACAGCACTAGCTCAAAATTAGGATTTACGAAAATCTAGTTTTAGCTGAGCTAATTTCTTAATTTCAGCTCTAGATGTTATTAAAGAAATGACAATTATACTTGTCGTCTTTTTTTTTTTTTCTTCACGGTTCTTATTTAATAACCTAATTTTCTTACTATAAATTTTTGTCTTTCCTTCCATAGGGCTAATAGATGCAATTTTCAAAGCTTTTGACCGTTGTGGAAAAAAGTTAGAAGAGAACACCAGAAAGGTAGGGAATCTTGCTTGCAATGTATGGCAACACCGTATGTATCATTTACTCTTATAAATTAAATTTTGATCATTTTAAGAATATGTTTTGCCTTCGATTAAAATCTTAATAGTTTAATGAATTTAATTAAATCATATGTAATTTGAATCATTAATTTTGCTAGAAGATTGTACGTGGAGTAGAGTAATTTTCATTTATCTTCTTCAAAATTTAAGGGTTGTCCCACCATCACAATTATGTTTGGGGAATTACTTTCTTGCAGTTTTTTTAAAATTTATGTGGTGGCTATTTTTTTTTAACCTGACTTGTAAAAGTGCAGTTGGCTTTAAAAAAATTGTTATCTGACTTAAAAAAAAAAAATTATAATTCTCACCACAACTTTCTAATAATTTATTTATTCACCACAAATTTACAGTTACCATCTTAAAAAAACTAAAACCACCCCAAACAGTCCTTAATTGTCTATCTTATTGCACCTTGATATTCGACAAAAAAATATTAAATATCTCACTTATGCTAATTTTTTCATCTATCTTTTGTTGAACATGCGATTAATTAGTCATTTAGCATTAAGAAGCCTAATGCTAAAACCTAAATCAACCTTGCCGTTAGAGTTGATTTTCATGATTTATCTTTACCATTTTCTTCAATTTTATCGTGTAAAATGTCCAAGATTTTTTTTTTAATTATTGATTTGATAAATCATCTTGATGTAGGGGATTTAACCTACTTAGTAATTATTTTAAATTAATCTAAATAATTGTTATAAATACTTAATCACTTTCTTCTTGAAATTTGAAGAAGTTAAATTACTTTATTTACGATCATTTCAAAAAAAAATTAATTTATGATTGAACACTTCAAAAAATTTGAAAAATATTAAATTTATTCTGAGAAGTTGATTATTTAATTAGGGTAATTTACATACGTAGCTCACAATTCTTATGTATTTACATATCTCACGACTGTGCTTTTATGTCTGCATGTATGTTATTTTGGTGCTTTAACTATATGCATGGAAAGGTGTATTTCGCTTTTAAAAAGTGATAGTAGTGCTATTTTCTATATGTGTAAATGCCCCTTTTGATTTAATGGAAGTTGAATAGACAAGATAATATAGGGAAGATTGATTGTTTTGCGAAACCTTTGGGAATATCTAACAGTTAATTAAATCTCATGATACTTTAAATGATAAAATAAGCTTACTAAACTTTTAATCAAATGAGGTCTCATAATCACTATAAATTTTAAAAAAGAAGCTTAAATAAAATTAATTAGTTTTGTAGCCGTCACTTAAAAATAAAATAATATAAATTTTAAACAAATTTAAAAAATGAAAAAAAAAAATTAAAGCTTAGTTGGCTAACATACAATTTGCTTTAATGGAAGCTGGTTGAAAAAGTTAATATAAGTGAGTTATTTAATGTTTTTGCTAACTGTCAGTGGGATATCTAATAGAATAATTCTTAACTAAACCTCAGGTTATGTAAATAATATTTACATTAAATGAAACACATTACATTTTGTTAAAGGTTGAATCAAATGAGATCTCACACCATAATCTCAAAAGAATATTTATTTCATTGTAAAGTAGAGCTCTCCTATCGCATTTCTTCCCAACTGTTAAACATGTATGTGCAATTACTAAAAAGTGAGAGTATAGAAATAAAATTTTCTCATTTTCAAATTGTCTTTAGATTATGTAGTTAAAATAGGGCCTAACATCACGGATGCAGTCATGGCTAGGCTTGCTCACGAAACAAGCAGAGAGGGGAAATGATAAAATATTTCAACAGAATTTTGATATTTTTGCTGGGGGAACAACTTCGAAAAGCATTTGCTTGTTATCTTTCCACCTCTAAAGGTCCGATAATTAGGACATTATAAATTTCTTCGCCAAGGCTGGCGACAACCCTCTTTGCAACTACACACCCTCAGGTCAACAACAGTGGATATACGACAAGGTGCGGTTGTATTTATATAATTTGCAATAACTACTGGGCATTTACTTAAATAGCATCCAATTCTTGTGTATTTACATATCTAAAGCCTAAAATTTAATTTTTTACATTTATACCAACCAAATCTTTCATATCACTGAATAATATCACTATTTTAACTTTTTAAAGTGAAATATACCTTTTCATGCGTGTGTAAGGTAGCATAAATAAAAATTTCCCCGCATCAAAATAAAAAAAAAAAAAAACAAGAAAAGTTCCCGCTTTAAAAAGGAGAGAAACCTAATTATCCAAATCCATGCAGAAAAAGCGTGGGATTTTTTGCTGCATTTAAAATAATAATAATAAAAATATTAATAATAATAATAAAAAGAGAAAAAATAGGCAACGGAAATCGGAAGAGGTGACGGACGGAACCGAAATAGCGTTAGAGATACAATTAATAATTTAATCTATATATACATAACTCTGTATCTGTATTATTACAGTACGTCGTAAGTTATAATTTTGTTGCAAATCCACTGCGGTCTGCGGCCCCCACCTCCACCTGAAGAAGAAGACTGAAGACTCCAGAAACTGAACAGGTATTCAATTTACATTTATTTCAATTTAATAATTAGTTTTCTATCTTTTCTTTAAATAAAGAAAAGCGCAACATAAATAATTTATTTAAGATCCGTATTTTACAATCGATGTGTAATTACTTCTCAACACTGTTTTGGATTTACAAAGAGAGAGTTGATATATCCTCAATCTTTTCGATTTGCACTGATTTTCCGCTCAAAAAATTCAATTATTTTTTTAATTTTTAATCCATAAAAAAATAATAATATTTCAATTTTTCTGTATTTTGTTTTTTTTTTTATATATATATTTTTTCATTTGCACAAAAACTGAAACTGAAATTATTCTTCAAGAAAAATATCTTTTTGATTTTCATTTTCAATCATAAAATAACATTATATTTTCTTCATATATATTCTACATAAGTTTGCTCTGATATTTCTTTTCTTGATAAAAACGTTTTCTTTTTAATCTTCTTTTATTTAATTTAAATTATAGTCTAAATTATAATTTATATTCAAATTTAAATTTAATTCTTGATAACAACGTCTTATCAAGTTTGTTCATATATATTCTTGATAACATCTTATCAAGTTTGTTCAAGAATTTAAAATGATATTTTTAATTTGTAATTAATTTATTTTTACTCTTAGTTGATTATATATAAAAATAATTTAATTTGAAATTAATTTTTAATCATATTTTATTTAAACTAACCTATATTGACTTCTTACTCACATTTAAGTATTACTTTGCAAATTGAAAAAAAAAATAATTTACATTTCTATGCATTTTAAAATATACAACTTTTTTTCAAGGGATAATTTTCGTTAGAAAATTTACATACATACCACATAATTCTTATGTAGTTAAACACCCAATGTTTGATATTTACATTTACAATGCCTTGTTGTCATAACCCTATGCATCTAAATTTTCCTTTTTCACTTTTTAAAAAGATAATGATTGTGACATTCTTTAAGTTAAGTTAAAGATTTGAGTGATATGCATGTAAATATGAATGTTTTGGTGTTAGATATGTAAATACTTAGGAAATATAAATGTCATTTATTTATATTTTTTTGTCAACCCTGTACTTCCCAGTTTTATACTAAAAATAAAAAAAATAAAAATTTGTCAATATCGGCCCTAAATTTGGATAAAATAAATTTAAGATTATATTTTTAATTCAACTATTGCTCAATTGCAAGTTCTTCGATCATCTTTAGCTATTTATCTATTTCTCCTTTTTCTCCTTTCAATTTCTGGTAATGATTATAATAATTATAATATTATTTACATATTAATTTAGAGATTTTATTTTTATTTTGTTTCCTAAAACGCGACATAAGAATTCGCTATAATCTTTATAAGGAAAAAGTGAGCTAAATTGAATACATTTTCCTAGCAAGTTTATAGATATGTAATTTTTTTGATCATGTAAATACTTATTAAAATTATATATATATATATATATATATATATATATATATATATATATATATATATATATATATATATATATATATATATATCTATATATGTAATTTAACAGTCAATACTTTATAGCTTATTAATAATTTAATCATATAATTCATAAATTATAGGTATGATATTAAATTTGTAATTTTTTGAAAAGAAAATATGTCAGAGTATTAATTTGATTAATTGATGGAAGATAAATTTGAATGATGACAAACAGATGTAGTATAGATTTATTTTTTAATTATATGAGACTATAAATTTATTGTTTGATAATAACTCCATTAACAATTAGCGTCTTTAATTTAAGCACTCTTCAAGTTTAATTAAGATATGACAATGAAATAATGTAAATATTTAACAAAGGTAAAATGAAAGTTAATTTTGTTCTGAAAATAAAAAAGAAATATTTATCAAACTATCGTAATGTTAGCAGAAAAAGAAGCGAAGAATTTAAAATTTGTAAAGGAAAGCGAAATAAGCTGCGGCAGATATTGGACGGAATCGAAATTTGGGTTATAGACTGAATTAATATTTTAATCTATAAATATCTGAATATCTGTATTACAGTGCGTACTGTTCTTTGGCTTCTTGCTATTAAGGAGTTTTAAAGTAATCAATCCACTGCACAGCGGCCCCCACCTATTTCCACATATTGTTGGTAATATTTTTCCTTGTGCCGGTAATATTTTTGGTAAAATTTTGATTACTTATTGTTAAATTAGCAGCAGTAGCATGCACTTTCTTTTTATTTTCAACGTCGACTGCATTAAAATTTTTAAATTGAGAAAAATGAGATAATTATAGTTTTTCAAGAATAGAAAGTGGCAAAATAATTAAGATTTATTTTAATTTTATCCTTTTGCATTTCATTTTTTTTCCCCTTGCTTTAATTCAACTTTCAAGAATATCATTTAATATGTAAATCAAAGATGTTCAAAAGAATAAAACCTTATGAATGGGAGCCGGTGTGCGGATCAGCAGGAAAATAATATCTTTGATAAACATTGCTTTTCAATTTTCTTTGAAAAAATCTTAAAGCATTCTTTTTTTTTTAAATAAATTGCACGTAACGTTATTCAAAATGTTATGACAAATTTTTTTTTTTTTTGTTTTAGTTTGAATATCTGTTTGAATATTTCTTTTATTCAAACTATCTATAATATTAGATCACACAAAAATCAATTTTACAGATTTAAAGTTGATATAACCAGATTTTATCAATTAATTTTATCGTTATATATATATTTAATGAAAAGCTTAGTTTAATAATGCATAGTTTATAAAGTAATTTATTGTGATTTTTGTGTGGGATTAAAATTTAATTTTTGTAAACTAAATTCTTTGATCTATTATCTCATCTTGTAAACTTAAATTTGGTCAAGTAAATTATTTTTAAATATGAAAATGAATCATAATAACATTTATAAAGAGTTATCACGGAATGTTAAAGAAATTTAAAATTGCTATTATTATCCGCAAAAATAATTTTTTTCATGAGATTGTATTTCATAATTTTAATAAATGAATCCAAATATAGATTAAAACTAAATAAAAATTCATTTTTTTTAGAAAACTTGAGAGCTTCCTGTATTTAAAGAAACTAAAAAAATAATATTATCAATCTCAATGCTAACTGCATTAAAATTTTTAAATCGAGAAACATGAATATAATTCTTGTAAGAAAATGAAGTTGACGGTAAAATAATTCTGATTCATATAATTTTCTTTTTTTTGCATTTTAATATAAAAATTCCACATTTCATTTGTAAGCAGATATATTGACAAACTAACAATTCTTTCAAACAAAATTCTAATATAATTTTTCTTATAAATTGACATCTACAGAGATAATAATGGCTCATAGTTATCCTTACTTTGAGCATGACTTTGTTCATCCCTCACAATATATCCCTCCACTCGAGTAAGTTTTTTCTAATATATTTTATAGTTACTATCTCTTTATTTTATTTCATTATAACATAGAAAAATATTAATTGCTCGTGCAGGGTTTGTATTGATAATGAAACGTCCAATGATTTAACTATTGTCAAGGTATTTCTATTTGTCTTTTATCAATAAAATAATTTTTATTATCTTGCCACAAAACATATTTATATTTATTTACAAAAAATTAAATATGTTTTCTTTGTTATGATTGAATGCAGATCAACGGTTCAAACAAGCATGGCATTCTTCTTAAAATAGTTCAAATTCTAAGTGATTTGGATCTTATCATCTCCAAATCATACATTTCATCTGACGAAGATTGGTTCATGGATGTCTTCCATGTCACCAATCAACATGGTCATAAACTAAAAGACCCACCGTTATATGCTACATACAACATTATCTCGATATTGCCCAAAACAAGAAGAAGCTTCTAACCCACCGCAAGTAAAAATCGATCACGGGAGGATAATGAACTTTAATAATTTCGCTACCACGACCCTTGAACTTTGTTTCCTTGATCGCCCGCATATTTTCTCGAGGTCATTGATGTGCTCTCCGAGCACTCATATATAATTGACTCCGGTGAGCTATGGACTCACAATGGTCGTGTCGCATGTATCATTTACTTAAAGGAACATGACACGAATTTACCCATATTTGATCGAGAACGTTTTGACTACTTGGGAGATTACCTAGCAAGTTTGATGAAAATGCATCACTTCGTTAAAGAATTATGGAAGGTGCAACTGCGAAACCCTTCAGCATGTCAGATCCATACAGAGCGGCGATTACACCAGTTATTGCAAGAGAATAAAGATTATGAGGTAGACGACAAAGATAATGAAGCAGAATGTTCACCTCAGATATCAATTGAGAGATGGAAGGAAAGAGATTATTTGGTTGTAAATGTGAAGAGTAAAGATAGACCCAAGTTAATGTTTGATACTTTGTGTGCTCTTATGGATTTAAACTACGAAGTGTTTCATGGCTCTGTTAGCACCAAAGAATCAGTGGCAGATCAGGTATTTAATCAACTTTGAATTTTGAATCATGAATTGTAAATTTGAACTAAACTTTTAATTTTGTCATTATAGGAATACTTTGTGCGGCAGATGAATGGGCACACAATGCTTGATGAGGTGGAGAAAAAGAATATGATTCAAAATTTGGCAGCAGCTGTTCAGCGAAGAATTTCTCATGTATAGATTCTTGCACTTCTCGATTGATAAAATATATTTTGTTAGCATGTTTAACGAATATATATATAAGTATATTTGTTAATGATTGCAGGGGCTAAGGATGAACGTGCGCACTTTTGATCGACCCGGTTTGTTTTCACTCTTGAGCAGGGAGTTAAGAGAGAATAATCTTTCATTGAAGATGGCAAAATTCTCTAAAGATGATTATTTGGCTGTTGGCACTTTTTACGTCACTGATGACTCATCGTCGGTCAATGTCGACATTATTGATCAACAAAGACTGGACACTGTATGCAATAAGATCGGTGGAGACGTTTACTTTGAAAAGAAGAATGATTGCAGCATTGGCTCTGTGGCACAGAGGAAATGGAGTTTGTTTTCTAAGTTCTACTCTTTTGGGAAGAGTTTGTGGTCCCACATCAAGAGTTTCTTCAAAAAATTTAGTTTCATTAGATAAAACTTTTTTATGTATTCTTTATTTTTTTTTTCCCGTCTCATTCCTTCTTGAGTGTTTTTCTCTTTCATTCTTTCTTGAGTACTGATCAATTTGAGTAGTTTGCTTTTTCTATTTAGTAATTACTAAAAGTTATAAATCTTTTAGCTACTAATTTTTGTAGTTGTAATACAAATTTTGTTTTGTTTATAGCTTTCAAAGCAACAGGAAAGTGATGCAGAAATATCATAATTTTAGTAAATGATGTATAATAAGAATTTAAAAAATTAGGTTTTGTTTTTATATCGTAGGTCTCATAAAATAACTTAAATATTAGACATAAAACATTAAGGATTATTTATATTATAATATAAATTTTAAGTTTCATATAATTTGTAGGAGGCTTTATTTTTTTTTGAATGTCCTTTCAATTTAATACATTAATTTGTAGCACAATAACTAAATACAACTAATTATAACATAGGTGATTAAAAAACTAAGAGAATTTAATTTTGATTAAAATGTTGATACGTTGAATCATAAAATTATAAGATTTATTTTAAAATGGATATACTGAATAAATGATCAATTTAAATTTATGTTTTAATTATTTAAATAAATTTGAGCTGCACTGAATAAAAAGTTCAAAAGTTTGATTTAAATAATAATACAAAAATTAGTCCAATCCAAGTCATATCAAAACCGGATCAAGTCATTAAACTTAAGTTAAAAGACATTAATAACACCAATATTTTAACATTTAAAAAATTAAATACATTTTTTCAGGCACATGTATGGTGGTATGCATGTAAAATTGTAGTATTGATGTTAGAAATGTAAATACATAGAAATTGAGTGGCATGTTTGTAAACCTTCCCATCTAATTTCAGTTCACCAATGATATTTGCTTTTGTTAGATTCAAAATGCAGTGTTATGTACTCTCGATCAATGAAGTGGCAATGTTACTAGAAGTTGTGAGGGATCTTCTCAATGCCAACCCAGAACTCTGGATGATTGCGCCGCAGCTCCTGGACACATTATTGTCGAAAATCTTCTTCTGGAATTCGACACGAGCCTAGGGCTTTTGAAGATCCAATGTTGAGCTGAGCTGAGGAAAAATTTTTGGTCCAAAATTTTGGTTTGTAGCCCGGCTCGTTTATGTCTATTCTGTCTCAATTCAAGACAAAATTCAGATCAATTTTCTATCAATTAATGATCTTTGAGCTAAAGTTGCTAAAACGATAGTACTAACATCATTATGACGGTTATCAATCAGATTTCGAGCCAACCTTGATTGGAGAAAATTCGATCCAAAATTTTGGTTTGTAGCTCGGCTCTTTTATATCTATCTAAACTTGATTCGAGCCAAAATTCAAAAATATTTTAGAGGGAGGATATGAAGGGGTGGAATTGCTTCATGCCTTCGTATGGCTGTAAAGGAAACTATATTGGAGATAGTCGAGGAGCTTCTCCGGGCTGAGTCAGTTCGGTTCATACAAATTACTCTAGATTAATGAATTTGAATTTTTCCTTTAAAAAATTAAGAAATAAAGACAATGATCAAAATAAATAAAAATTAATATAAAATAAATAATTATAGAATCAAAACATATAAAATAATCAGAGACTATTATCACAATTCATAAACTCTATAAATAGCACTAATAGTTTAAGCTCAAAATAAATGTATCATATCAGTTATTTCTTATTCACTTTCCAACAATTATCATTATCTTCAATATAATTATAAAAAAAATGTTTATATTCATACATATTTTAAGAAAATCAAGAAATAATTATAGCGAATAAGACTTAAGATAATTCAAAAGAAAGTAGTCTATTTTTATTTCTATATAAATTAATATTTATTGACCTTATTAATACAATTTAAAGATAAAATATTCACATAAGCAAACATAAAAATTATTAGGGAATTAAAAATTGAACTATTAAACCGGTATGTTTAAGAAACTTCCTGATCTATTTTACTTTTCAGACCACCATCACAATTTTGTATGAGAATTATCTTTTACTTTTTTTTTTTTAATTTTTTGTGATAGAAAATTAATTTTTTCAATCTAAAATATTGAAATGTGATAATTATATAAAAATAAATTTTAAATTTTTAAAAATAAAATAAATTTATAATAGCTGAGATGTCCCTCCACAGATACTCCAAAAAGAATTTAGAAGGCGCAACAACAGTTACCCTTTTGTGAGAAGCATTTGTCGATCTTTTTTCCACAACATTCCCGACTTCATCGAATTTGAATCCTTATATTTTCAAATCCCAACCTGCTAATGGACGCAAAGCATCTGACGCTACCCCCAATCAGAAGCCCTAATCCTCCGCCGTTCAAAAGTGGCGATTTGCAGGGCCGAGCATGCGTTCTGGGCACTCCGATGATACCCCAATTACATCCGATTAACCGGAGCGCCGCCGCTTGGATCCCCGTTGATTACAAGTAGAGTTCTTCTTCTACTGTCGATAATCCGAGCTATGGGATCTACTCCGCTGCATCTCATGCTGTCCCCGATAACCCTTATGTGCATGCCTATCCTGTCCTTGGATCCAATGATAAGAGTAAGTTTTCAGAGTAATTTCTAAAGAGTTTTTCGTTTGAGATTAGATTGAGTTGTTTAGGGTTAGTAAGTTTTAGATAATATGGATGAGGATTGAGCGGATGAGAGTTAGTTTGAAATAGTCTAGACTGGGCCGTTTGAATGCCGGACTTGTTAATTCTTAAGGGGTGATTGGCACCATACTTTTTATCGGTAACTTAAATCTAGCCAATGTTAGATAAATCTGTTTTCCAGTTAAATTAATTTTTTTTTATTTCAAATTTATTAAATTCACTTATTAGTTGGATTTAATGAATTTAACAGAAAAAAATATTTCAAATAGATGTATGCCAAATACCTCAAATGGATTTATTTGAATTTAACTTTAATTGTTGAACATTTAAGATTTAATAATATTTAGATTTACTAAATACTATTTAACTTAAATCCTCATTGCAGTCAAATTCGATTATAAAAGTGATTGTTAGGAAAGATTAGGTGTAATATATTGAATATTATTATGGGATGTTTGACAATGGATTTAGTACATCCTCTAATTCGGATTTATGGCAAAATGAGAGGAAATTAGATTTACTAAATACAAGATTTAAAAGTTGTCACTTTATGTTTGGCAAGATTCAAGTTAAATCCACTTAAATCTGTTAGTAGACAACCCTTGTCTGAATGTAAGGGCCCATTTGAGGCAGTTTATAAGTGCGGTGGCGTTTTTGAAACTGTCGTCTAATCGTTTGGTTCGCGCATTTTTGAAAACGCTGTCTGCTGTGTTTGGGTACACTAAATGTCGGCCGCGTTTCAGGATAAGCTGCTTATTCTGAAACTCACATGCTACCCCAAACAGACTCGAAATTTAAACGGATTTTGACATAATTTAGGTTGAAACTTGCCAAACATGTAGCAAGGAATCTTTAAAAGTTGTCTCCCTTAAATTTTGGCTCTTTTAGGTATTTGATAAAATTTATCTTAACACAAGAGTATGCAATCGATTCGATGAATCGATTCACAAATTAGTCAGATTAAATAAAACCAAAATTGAAAATTCAAAAACTTAAACTAACCAAATATTTACTTAAATTGATCCAAACTAAACTAAATCATATTTTTATTTAATTAGTTCAATTTTGAGCAAATTGGAATTTAACTTAGGTCTTAATATTATTAAAAATTAAGATTGTCCTTCAAAATTAGAAAATTCGCGTTTCTTTCTTATCTTCTCCAATCTCTTCAAAATTAAAAATTTCAAACTTAATCAAAATAAACATATTATGTGCTCAATTAATTTTTTCCCAAATAAATTTAATTTCATAATGAAAAAACCATTAAGGCTTTGTTTAAGAATGCGTTGAACTTCTGTTTAGTTGCACGAAAAGCTTTCGCTAGAAAAAATTTATTTGGTGTTGTAGCATTTTCAGAATGTCTCTGAACTTTGCATCACAAGAATGATAAATTTTTACATTCATATTATAGTTGTACTCTTACATTCGGCGGACGTGACTTTTAAATCAGATTTGTTGAACAAGAATGTTTCTTCAACTTAACCCTGAGTGTCCTTTTTTTTTTTTTTCTATTTCGTTTATAAAAGATCAAAACCAATCTAAAAATTGAAAACTTAATATTGAAAATTTTAGAGCAAAAAATTAAATTATTATTTCAAAATCAAACCGAATTAATCAAAAGAATTCTGTTTGATTCAATATTTTGTTGAGACCAAAATCGAGTTTTAGTTGAGTTAGTTTCTTAACTTTAGCTCTAGATGTTATTTAAGAAACGACAACCAAATTTGCAGTCCATTTTTTTTCCTTCACAATTCTTACCTAATTACCTAATTTTTTCACTGTAGTTCTTCATCTTTCCTTTGATAGGGCCAACAGATACAATTTTCAAAACTCTTGACCGTTGTGGAAAGAAGGTGGAAGAAAACACTAGAAAGACGAGGAATCTTGCTTGCAATGTTTGGCAACACCATATGCATCACTTCCTCTTATAAATTAAATTTTGATCATTTAAAAGACATATTTATCTTGCGATTTTAATAAAAATAGTTTAATGAGTTTAATTAAATCATATGTAATTTGAAATCATTACTTTAATGGAGCATGATAATTTTTAATTATCTTCTTCAAAATTTAAAGATCTGTTTTGGAAAACTTTCTTTCTTTGCATCTCAAACTGTCATCAGAGCTATGTTTGGGGAATTATTTATTTAGTGTTTTTAAAAATTTATGTGGTGGAAAATTAGTTTTTTTTAGCCTGACCTGTTAAAGTGTGATTTGCTTTACGAAAGTTGCTATATGATTTTTTCACAAAAAAAAAAAAAAAAAAGATTATTCTCACAACATTTTTCTAAAATTTTTTTTCTACACCACAACATTACAATCCCCAAATAGATCCTTAATTATCTACTTGATATTCAACAAAAAAATAATAAATATCTCACTTAGGCTAATCTTTTCATCTATCTTTTCTTGATCACGGGACAAATTAGTCATTTAACATTAAGAAAACTAAGGCTAAAACCTACATTAACCTTGCCGTTAGAGTTCATTTTCATGATTTATCTTTACTATTTTCTTCAAATTTTTCGTGTAAAATGTTCTAGATTTTCTTTTTTTAGTTATTGATTTAATAAATCAATCTTGATGTAGGGGATTACACCTATTTAATAATTATTTTAAATTACAACAACAACAACAACAACAACAACAAAGCCGGCTTTGTTGTCCCACTACATGAAGTTCTAATAAATTAGTGTCATCTTTTTCATTTAGTTCTAATAAATCAAGATCATTTTTTATACAATAAGCCCAAGTCATCCCAGATCTACCTCTGCCTTTCTCAACATAAGTAGAAAATAATTTTTTAAACAGTTGCTCGTCATATAGATACCAAGTTCCTGCATTTGGCTTAAAAGCCATAAAAAACGGAATAGTTCAACGTTAGCTTACCCTCCAAATTCATCAGAAAATTTTAAGTGTGAGAAAACAAACACACGCGCGCGCGCACACACCCACACACACACATATATATATATATATATATGTTTGTGTGTGTGTGTAATTAATGTTTGGCCAATTTTCTTGAAATGATCCTCTACTCTTTGGCTGGCATCTGCTATGTCAGTTGTATGTCTTTGGGTCTGGGGTTCAATCCTGTTGGTGTGTGGATCCGTCATGATGTTAGGCACTTGAGATTGGTTGGGGGCTCGTATTATAGCCTTTGACCAATCTTTTAATACACGCACGCACGCACGCACGCACGCGCACGTGCATTCATAAAAAATTTATAATTTAATTCCCCTATTTAAGTTATAGCCAAAGCAACCTTGTTTTTTATTCTACTCACCTTGTTCTTCGATGGACCAATAATTCCAGGAGGAAGTTGTTGTCTTTCTGACCAAGTAATCCCACCATCAAGCGATCGCTTCATGCTTCCACTCCATCTACAATTCGAGCATATGTTGAGAGTATAAAAAACAAGAGAATGAAAGCTTGGAAGCTAGAGGGGATTTACATGCATGTATTTATAAACTAAATTCTTATGCATTTATATATCTAATATTTAAGTCTTTATATTTATTTATATTACATCATAATATCTAAATGACATAAAAAAATTATTATTTTAACTTTTAAAAACCGAAATACACCTTTTCATGTATCGGCAAGATGTCCATATATGTAAAAATTGAGATTTAAGTGTAAGAAATGTAAATATATAATGCCTAAGTGTTATGCATCTAAATATTCTAAAAATAATAATAGATATTAGACATACAAAATATATAAAAATAATAAAATGATATGTATATAAAATTTAAAAAAAAAGGGAGGGGGGAAAGAGTAAAAATAGTGCTGACTTCTGAACTTCCTGGCCAATCTTGTAAAACAATAGCAGCTCGCGAGAAGGAAGCTGAAACAACACTGGATTCCACAAAGGTACCTCTGGTTCTTCATCTGCAACTGAAGGGGGATACCAGCAACCATCCTGAGCACATATTTCCAATTTATGTGTCGTGGATGGCTATTTACGTAAAATTTTTAAAATAGAATTAAGATTTTAACTATCATTTTTGAAATAGTTCAAAATTTTATTAAAGAAAGCACTAACGCTGTAGTTTTGCAGCCAAATCTTAACATCTGGAGCTCCTTCTGCGCTTCCCCCAAAGTAAGCCACAAGCAATTTGACCCGATCGATCTAAACAGAAGACCGATCTAATTGATATTAGCTATTGAACAGAGTAATATCGATTTTAATTAATTTATCTTTAATTAATTAGTATTAATTATCGACCTTTTATTTAATTTGTCTAATTAATACTAAAAGTTTTCTTACCAGTTCTAACTAAATTAATTACATTATAATTGACATAAGCTAATATCTTATCTAATATTCAATCAATAATTTCTAAAGGTATTTAATATTATATTTTTTATTCAATCAACTTAAATCGTAAATAATTTTAATTATTTTAATTAATTAACATATTAATTTAAATTTTTTATTAATATCAACAGCTATTAATAATTTAAAATATCATCAAATTTTATTTAAAAAATAAATGGGGGCAATTTCATAGAGACCACCTGAAACTTATAATTTAGAAATCAACCACCCTCTTTCACATCTGGAAAAATATTACATCAGAAGTCCTGATGTAGTTTTGCATCAGGACTTCAATCACAACACGCCACGTGTACAGTCCTACTCAATCATGCATTAAACTATCAAGTTTTTTTGTGTTCAGTGAAGCCGGATTGTACATGTGATATTTTGTGATTAAAGTTCTAATACAATCTTATATAAAACTCATGATGTAATATTTTTTCCTTGCATCCATTTTTCAAATTCCATATTAAACAAAAAAAGCATATAATTCATACGAAATCGCGCTAATATCTCAAATTCATTAAAACTTATATGTAATATTTTAAATTTTAAAAAGCGAAATACACCTTTTTTTTAATATTTGTGTTTGTCGAAACTATTACTTTATTTAGTTTTGACAACCTCTCGCAAATATGATGACTAATTAATAGTTAATTGCTTTTTAACGATAAAAATTAAAAAAAAAAGCTAAACGTAATTTTAATATGCATGCTTTATTATTTTTTTACGACACAGATTAAATGTAAATTTTCAAGAATTTATTTATTTATTGTAAAAAAATAAAAATATATTAAAACCGTTTTTTTAATTATTTTTAAAAAATTTTAAATTGATTTAAAAGGTCATTTAATTTTTTTTATTTATAATGATCTGAAAAGAAAATTGAGATAACTATGATGTATTTATATAAATTTAGAAATGATACGCCACCATCAAATTTTCGTCATCATGCAAGAGTCATCTGGAACTTCAATTTCAACAAACTTATAGTCAAACTTACATATTCGACGAGACGGTCCCAATGATATCAAAATTAGTCTAATCTGAGTCAAATCAAGCCCCGATCAAGACATTAAACCGTTTATTAAAGCTTTGCGGGCATTTTGGAAGGTCAAATGGATGTTGAATCTGTTGAGTTTACGGCCAAATCGAGTGCATCAACAAGACGAATCCAAAGAGCACAATATCACTCAATAACGAGATCGTTAGGACACTTAAATGTTCGTGAAACGTCATTTGATTGAGTAAAGCCATCTGAGCAGTTCGATCAAAGTGGTTCATATTCATCATTAATGATAACTATAACTCTATAAATAGAGCCGAACCTCTCTCATTAAAGGGAAAAGATCGAGCTTGAGGCTTGAGAAAGAGTTTGAAGCTTTGAGTCCAACATCACTCCTACCGCTGTGAATCGCCATCGATCGCTGCCTACCACTGCCTACCATTGTCGATCGGCAGCCATCAACCGTATCAGTCGCCATCTTGTCCTTACGACGAGATCGTTCGCATATTGACGTTGTAATTCGAAAGCCTCTCTAACCATTTTTCTCTTCTAGGACAAGGAGTGTCTGTAACTATTAACTTATTACAACTGAGCTATTTTCTCTTCTAGGACAAGGAGTGTCTGTAATTATTAACTTATTACAACTGAGCTAGGCCCCGTAGTTTTTTTCTTTTTCAGATTTTCCACGTAAAATTTTATAGTGTTTCTACTGACTTTTTTTTTTTATTTGTATGTGTGTTGAATCCTCGTGCAACGCTAAGACAATAATATATTACTTTACCATCGCGAATCCTCAAGCACGCATCAAGCAATATTAAGAAATTTGAATTCAATTAATTATAAATAATCAATTAATTGATTTACAGTAAATATGACTATAAAATTAGAATAAATTAATGAATAATTAAATTGTTAATTAAGGTAAAAAAATTTGAAAATTTAATGATGCTCTGTAACTTAAATATTATTAAAGATTATTAACGAATACTGTTCATTTAACTAATACAGTAACTTATAACAGAACATTAAATAAATTTAAAATTTCTATTTAATTAACTTGAAAAATAGTTATATCATGAGATTCTTATTTCATAATTTTATTAAATGAATGCAAATACATATTAAAATGAAATAAAAATTGATTTTGTCTTAGAAATTTTAAAAACTTCCCGCATTTAAAGGAACTAAAGAAAATAATACTTTCATTAAATTATTATTTGATAATATTAAAAAAAGAATGTGAGAATTTATTTAGATAGAATAAAATTTTGAGATTGTATTGAAAAAATAAATGGAATGAAATCACGATTTTAAAAATATAAAAACATGATGACCATTAATCATTATCCTAACAGAAAGCGCATTTTATGAAGTCTAAAAATCAGCTAACGAATTAGCGAGAAGATGATGGACGGAATCGAAATTAACGTCAAAATTGAATTAATTATTTAATCTATAAATAATAGAGTGCGTTATCTTACTTTTACATGTGCTTACACAGATTTAATAGTCTCTCCTTAGGCCTCACACCAAGAAGGGTTTAATTAAACCAGCCGGGACCCACCTCCCTCCCATTCACCGTCCTCTTCCCTTCTCCTCCAAATTTAAGAAGGCTTTCTTCAGGGTATTACTATTTATTCCTTGTTTTAATTTAAGTTTCCGATTCATATATTTTTCTCTGCATTTATGTTTTCCACTTTTCATTTTTTTTTAATTTCGAATTTAATTTTACCCTTTTTATTTTTCTGTAACAGAAAAAAAGTTTCACTGCCGTGATTCCTTGACTTCTTGATGAATAACTATTTTATTTTATTTATTATTTTATGACATTGAAATTTAATATCTTAAATTACATTAAATGCTTTGATCTTTGCATTTATGAATCTGCATCATCATATCATCTTGCAAAATCAGCGTTGGTCAAATAACTAATTTTGCAATAAGAAAAAGATTTATTCATATGTTTTTTATTCACATTCATTAAGTATATAGAGCCTTTTGTTTGTTTGATTGCTACTTCAATTTGTTTTCTTTTTTTTTTTTTTTTTATTCTTTCATACCTTAATTGAAGCGTTAAATTTAATTTTTCATTTTTTTTATCTTTTTTGCATTTATGTAAATATGAATGTTGTAGGTGTTAGATACGTAAATACTTGAGAATTGTGTGGTATGCATGTAAATGTCCTTTTTTAATATTAAGAAATTTGAATTTAATTGATTATAAATAATCTATTAATCGATTTATTGTAAATTTAACTATAAAATTAGATTAATTTAATGAATAATTTAATTTTCAATTAAGATCAAAAAATTTAAAAATTTTATGATGCTGGGTAACTTAAATATTATTAAATATTATTAACTAATACAGTAATTTAATAATCACTGTAACTAATCCAGTAATTTATAACAGGACATTAAATAAATTTTAAATTGCTATTTAATTATCTTGAAATATAATAATATCATGAGAATATTATTTCATAATTTTAATAAATGATTGCAAATATATATTAAAATGAAATAAAAATTCATTTTGTCTTAACGATTTTAAAAGTTTCCTGCATTCAAAGGAACTAAAGAAAATAATATTTTCATTAAATTATTATTTGATATTATTGAAAAAAGAATGTGAGGATTTATTCATATAGAATAAAATTTTGAAATTGTATTGAAAAAATAAAAAAAATTTAATTTAATAATTGTATTTCAAAATTTTAATAATTTTAAGGATTTAAAGCTAATACAACCAGATTTTACCTTAATTTTCTCATTATTTCATATTTTTTTTTTCAAGCAAAACTTAATTTAATAATGCATAGTTTATAAAGCAAGTTATTGTGTTTTTTTGTATGAGGTTAAAAATTAATATTTGTAATCTAAATTCCTTGATCTATTATCTGATCTATAATCTGAACAATTATTAATTTTTATTTTATTTTATTTATGCAAGAAAAGATTTCATCTTCCTCTTGATTCAGCTCCGATTCTTTTTTATAGGTTAATAACTATTTTATTTTATTATACTGAAATTTAATTTCTCGTCTCAAATTAAATACTTGCAATCTGCATCTTCTTCTCATCTTGCAAAATTAAAGTTAATTTTGGAATATGAAAAAGATTCATTAATATGAAAACATTAATTTATATGTTATGAATGTACCCAATTGATACAGAGCCCTTTGTTTGTTTGATAGCTGCTTCAATATATTTTCTTTTTAACTTTTTAACATTATTTTTTTTTTCTTTCATAAACTCTAACAAAAAATACAGTTAATTTACATGAATATGTATTTTAATAATTTAATGTAGGGATAACTCCTCTAATTCGCGTTCAATGAGAAAGTATGTATGTAATTACTAATTGGAAGCTATTTGTTCCAAAGCTACTTCAAATAAACAGTTCAAAAAAATTTATTACATAGCACCAAAGTAAATTAACTTATATCAATGAGAATAAAATAATAACGATAAATAAGATTTTATAAAAAATTATCACAGAATGTTAAACAAATTTTAAATTGCTATTTAATTTTCTAGAAAAATATATATTTTTTTTCATGAGATTGTATTTCATAATTTTAATAAATGAATACAAATATAGATTTAAATACAAATAAATTTTTTTTTTTCTTTTGAAAAATTAAGAGCTTCCTGCATTTAAAGAAATAATAGAAAATAATATTCTCAATCTCAATGCCGACTGCATTAAACTTTTTAAATCGAGAAACCAGCAATCTGTACTATAATTCTTGTAAGAAAATGTGGTCGATGACAAAATAATTCTAATGCATATAATTTTTTCTTTATGCATTTGAATGCATAGATTCTACATTTCATTTATAAGCAGAGATTGTGACAAGTTCACAATTCTTTAAAAAAAAAAATCTAATATAATTTTTCTTATAAATTGGCGTCTACAGAGATAATAATGGCTCACAGTTATCCTTACTTTGAGCACGACTTTGTTCATCCCTCACAATACATCCCTCCACTCGAGTAAGTTTTATCTAATATATTTGATTGACTACTCTTTCCTTACTTTATTTAAGTATAACTTAGAAAAGTATTATTATTGCTGCAGGGTTTGTATTGATAATGAAACGTCGGATGATTTTACTATTGTCAAGGTATTTCTATCAGTAGAATAATTTTTATTATCTTGTCACACAATAAATTTATATTTATTGTTCTTTGTTATGATTGAATGCAGATCAAGGGTTCAAACAAACACGACATTCTTCTTAAAATAGTTCAAATTCTAAGTGATTTGGATCTTATCATCTCCAAATCATACATTTCATCTGACGGAGATTGGTTCATGGATGTCTTCCATGTCACCAATCAACATGGTCATAAACTAAAAGACCCCACCGTTATATGCTACATACAACATTATCTCAATATTGCCCAAAAACAAGAAGAAGCTTTTAACCCACCGCAAGTAAAAATCAGTCACGGGAGGATAATGAACTTTAATAATTTTGTTACCACAGCCCTTGAACTTTGTTTCCTTGATCGCCCAGATATTTTCTCTGAGGTCATTGATGTGCTCTCCAAGCACTCATATGTAATTGACTCCGGTGAGCTATGGACTCACAATGGTCGTGTCGCATGTATCATTTACATAAAGGAACATGACACGAATTTACCCATATTTGATCGAGAACGTTTTGACTACTTGGGAGATTACCTAGCAAGTTTGATGAAAATGCATCACTTCGTTAAAGAATTATGGAAGGTGCAACTACGAAATCCTTCAGCATGTCAGATCCATACAGAGCGGCGATTACACCAGTTATTGCAAGAGAATAAAGATTATGAGGTAGACGACAAAGATAATGAAGCAGAATGTTCACCTCAGGTATCAATTGAGAGATGGAAGGAAAAAGATTATTTGGTTGTCAATGTGAAGAGTAAAGATAGACCCAAGTTAATGTTTGATACACTGTGTGCTCTCATAGATTTAAACTATGAAGTGTATCATGGCTCTGTTAGCACCAAAGAATCAGTGGCACATCAGGTATTTAATTAACTTTGAATTTTGAATCATGAATTGTAAATTTGAAATAAATTTTTAATTTTGTCATTGTAGGAATACTTTGTGCGGAGGATGAATGGGCACACAATGCTTGATGACTTTGAGAAAAAGTATATGATTCAAAATTTGGCAGCAGCTGTTGAACGAAGAATCTCTCATGTAGAGATACTTGCATATCTCGATTGATAAAGTATTTTTTTTTTGCATGTTTAACGAATATATATAAGTATATTTGTTAATGAGTGCAGGGGCTAAAGATGAACGTGCGCACTTTTGATCGATCCGGTTTGCTTTCACTCATGAGCAGAGAATTAAGAGAGAATAATCTTTCATTGAAGATGGCAAAATTCTCTAAAGATGATTATTTGGCTGTTGGCACTTTTTACATCACTGACGACTCATCGTCGGTCAATGTCGACATTATTGATCAACAAAAACTGGACACTATATGCAATAAGATCAGTGGAGATGTTTTCTTTGAAAAGAAGAATGATTGTAGCATTAGCTCGGTGGCACAGAGGAGATGGAGTCTGTTCTCTAAATTTTACAGTTTGGGGAGGAGCTTGTGGTCCTGCATTAAGAGTTTCTTCAGAAAATTTAGTTTCATTAGATAAAACTTTTTTATAAGTTCTTTGTTTTTTTTCTTTCTCATTCCTTCTAGAGTGTTTTTCTCTCTGACTCATTCTTGAGTAAAGATCACTTGTAGTAGTTTGTTTTTTTCTATTTGGTAATTAATTTATTTTATTTTGAATGTCCTTTCAATTCAATACATTAATTTGTAGCACAATAACTAAATATAATTTTTTTTCTTGCAGTAGATTTTTGTGGTCTCTTAATACAAGCATACAACTTATTATAACTAAAAGAATATAATTTTGATTAAAATGTAGATACGTTGAATCTTACAATTATAAGATTTATTTCAAAATGGATATACTGAATAAATGATCAATTTAAATTTATGTTTTAATAATTTTAAATAAATTTGATGCTGCACTAAATAAAAAGTTCAAAAGTTTGATTTAAACAATAATACGAAAATTAGTCTAATCCAAGTCATATCAAAACCGGATCAAGCCATTAAACTTAATTTAAAAAACATTAATAACTCCAATATTTTAACATTTAAACAATGAAATACATCTTTTCATGCACATGTATGGTGGTATGCATGTAAAATTGTAGTATCGATGTTAGATATGTAAATACATAGAAATTGAGTGCCATGTTTGTAAATCTTCCCATCTAATTTCAGTTCACCAATTGTATTTGCTTTTGTTAGATTCAATATGCAGTGTTAGCTGCTCTCGATCAATGAAGTGGCAATGTTACTAGATGTTGTGAGGGATCTTCTCAATGCCAACCCAGAACTCTTGGATGATTGTGCCACGGCTCATGGACACATCATTGTCGAAAATCTTCTTCTAGAATTCAATACAAGTCTACGGCTTTTAAAGATCCAATGTCGAGCTGAGCTGAGCTGAGGAAAAAGATTTGGTCCAAATATTTGGCTCGTAGCCCCACTCTTTTATATCTATTATGTCTCAATTTAAGACAAAATTCAAATCGATTTTCGAGCGACTAATGATCTTTGAGATAAAGTTGCTAAAATCATAGCCCTAACATCATTAGGGATGGTTATCGATATGCTTTCGAGCCCACCTTAACTCGAGAAAATTCAATCCAAAATTTTGGTTTGTAGCTCGGCTCTTTTATATCTATCTAATCTTGATTCGAGCCAAAATTCAAATAAATTTTTGTGGGGCGGAATTGCTTCATGCCTTCGTCATATGATTGTGAAAAGAACTAGTTTTGAGAAGCTTCTCAAGGTTGAGTCAGCTCGATTGATCCAAATTATGAAATAAAATACAAATTAATCTAGATTAATGTATTTGAATTTTTCTTTAAGAAAATTAAGAAATAAAGATAGTGATCAAATAAATAAAAATTAATATAAAATAAATAATCAGAGATTATTTTGACGCTTTTATAAACTCTATAAATAACACTAATATTTAAGCTCAAAACAAACGTATCGTGTTAGTTATTTCTTATTCACTTTCCAAAAAATATCATTATCTTCAATACAATTATAAAAAAAAAATATTTATCATCGTACATATTTTAAGAAAATAAAGAAATAATTATAAGGCTTACGATAATTCACTAAAAGTACTCTATTTTTATTTCGATATAAATTAATATTTATTGAAGTTATTAATACAAATAAAAAATAAAATATTCACATAAAGAAACATAAAAATTATTAAGGAATTAAAAATTAAACTATTAAAAAGGTATGTTTAAGACAAATTCCTGATCTATTTTACTTTTCAGATCACCATCACAGTTTTGTATGAGAATTATTTTTTATTTTTTTTAATTTTTTGTAATGCAAAATTAATTATTTTCAATCTAAAATAATAAAATGTGATAATTATAAGAAAATAAATTTTAAATTTTTAAAAATAAAATAAATTTATAATAGCTGAGATGTCCCTCCACAGATACTCCAATAAAAATTTAGAAGACGCAACAAGAGTTAGCCCTCTGTGAGAATCATTCGTCGATCTTTCTTCCACAACATTCCCGACTTCATCGAATTCGAATCATTATCTTTTCAAATCCTCACCTGCTAATGGACGCAAAGCATCTGACGCTACCCACGATCGGAAGCCCTATTCCTCCGCCGTTCAAAGGCGGCGATTTGCATGGCGGAGCATGTGTTATGGGCACTCCGATGATACCCCAACCACATCTGATTAACCAGCGCCACCGCTTGGATCCCCGTCGATTACAAACAAAGTTTTTCTTTTGCCGCCGATATTCCGAGCTACAGGATCTACTCCGCTGCATCTCATGCCTCCCCGATAACCCTTATGTGCATGCCCTCGGATCGAGTGATAAGAGTAAGTTTTCAGAGTAATTTCTAAAGAGTATTTGGCTTCAGATTAGATTGAGTTGTTTAGGGTTAGTAGGTTTTAGATAATATGGCGGAGGATTAAGGGGATGAGAGTTGAGAGACTTAGAGAACTTAATGTAATGGTCCCGGTGATTTCAATAATTATAATCAGAAGGAGAGCTGGTTTGAAATAGTCTGGATTGGGCCTGTTGAATCCCAAACTTATTAATTCTTAGGTGTGTTTCGTACTATACTTTTAATCGGTAACTTAAATCTACCATAATCCCATAAATATGTTAGATAAATGTGTTATTAAGTTAAATTCAATTTTTGCTTGTTCGAGATTTAGTAAATCCACCTATTAATTGGATTTAACGAATTCAGCAAAAAAAAAAGATATTTCAAATTTATGTATGCCAAATATCTCAAATGGATTTAATTGGATTTAACTTTAATTGCACTGAGCATTTAAGATTTAATAATATTTAGATTTACTAAATATTATCTAAATATTATTTAACTTAAATCCTCATTTCAGTCAAATTAGATTGTAAAAGTGATTGTTAGGAAAGATTAGGCGTAATATATTGAGTATTATTATGGGATGTTTGACAATGGATTTAGTACATCCTCTAACTCGGATTTATGGCAAAATGAGAGGAAATTAAGAAGACATTGGATTTACCAAATACAAGATTTAAAAGTTGTCACTTTATGTTTGACAAGATTTAAGTTAAATCCACTTAAATCTAGTAGTAGACAACCCTTGTCTCAATATAAGGGCTCATTTGGGACAGTTTATAAGTGCAGTGACGTTTTTGAAAATGTCACCTAACTGTTTGGTTCGCGTGTTTCTGAAAACGCTGTCTGCTGCGTTTGGGTACACTAAATGCAGGCCGCGGGTAGACCCTCATGGTCGACCAGCGGGCCGCATTTCAGAATAAGCAGCTTATTCTGAATCGCACAAGCTGGTTCAAATAGAAATTTAAACGGATTCTAACATAATTTAGTTTGAAACTTGCCAAGCATGTAGCAAGGGACCTTTAAAAGTTGTCTTCCTTAAATTTTGAGTCTTGTAGGTATTTGATAAAATTTATCTTAAAACAGGGGCATATAATCGATTCGATCAATTGATTCACAAATTAGTCAGATTAAATAAAATCAAAATTTAAAATTCAAAAACTTGAACTAACTAAATTTTTACTTAAATTGATCCAAACTAAACTGAATCATATTTTTATTTACTTAGTTCATATTTGAGCAAATTGGAATTTAACTTAGGGCTTAATATTACTAAAAATTAAGGTTGTTCTTCAAAATTACAAAATTTGCGTCTCTTTCTTATTTTCTCCGATGCCTTCAAAAATAAAAATATCAAATTTAATCAAAATAAACATATTATGTGCTCAATTAATTTTTTCTCAAATAAATTTAATTCATAATCAAAAAAACCATTAAGGCGTTGTTTAAGAACACCTTGAACTTCCGTTCAGTTGCACGGAACGCTGTTGCTAGGAAAATTTTGTTTGGTGCGGAATCGTTTTCATAACGTCTCTAAGCGTTGCATCACAACAATGATAAGTTTTTGCTGTTCAGATTATAGTTGGACTCTTGCGTTCGGCGGACGTAACTTTTAAATCAGATTTGTTAAACATGAATGCTTCTTCAAATTAACCCTAAGTTTCTTTTCTTTTTTTTTTCCTCACTTTGGTTTATCAACGATCAAAACCAATCCAAAAATTGAAAACTTATTATTGAAAATTTTAAAGACGAAAATCAAATTATTATTTCAAAATTAAACCAAATTAGTCAAAAGAGTTCTGTTCGATTCAATATTTTTTTGAGACCAAAATCGAGTTTTAGCTGAGTTAGTTTCTTAACTTTAGCTCTAGAAGTTATTTAAGAAACGACAACCAAATTTGCAGTCCACTTTTTTCCTTCACAATTCTTACCCAATGAACTAATTTTCTTACTGTAGTTCTTCGTCTTTCCTTTTACACGGCCAACAGATATAATTTTCAATTCTCTTGACTATTGTGGAAAAGTGGAAGAAAACACTAGGAAGACAAGGAATCTTGCTTGCAATGTTTGGCAACACTTATGTATCACTTCCTCTTATAAATTAAATTTTGATCATTTAAAAGACATCTTTTGCCTTGCGATTTTTATAAAAATAGTTTAATAAATTTAATTAAATCATTTGTAATTTGGAATCATTAATTTGCTAGAAGATTATTAATGTAAATACATAAGAATTGAATGACATGCATGTAAAATTTTGAGACACAACAAAATCAGGAGCATGAGCAAGTCTTGAGAGGAATTATTGTAAGAAGCCACAAGAATGACTAACAATATAGCTGAAATTTGATTATAATCAAATTAAAAACATACACTTTAATGGGCTATTTAGTTTATTTAAAAAAGAATGTAACCTGAAGTTATTATTATTTTTTTTGGGTATATATATCTGTGTGTGTGTGTTAATTATATTTGTTAATGAGTACAGGGGCTAAGGATGAAAGTGCGCACTTTTGATCGTTCTGATTTGCTTTCACTCATGAGCAGAGAATTTAAAGCGAATAATCTTGCATTAAAGACGACAAAATTCTCTAAAGATAATTGTTTGATTGTTGGCATTTTTTACGTCACTAATAACTTATCGTCGGTCAATGTCGACACTATTGATGAACAAAGACTAGACACTGTGTGCAATAAGGTCGGTGGAGACGTTTAATTTGAAAAAAAGAATGATTGCAGTATTAGCTCAGTGGCACAGAGGAGATGGACTCTATTTTCTAAGTTCTACTATTTGGGAAAGAGTTTGTGGTCCCACATCAAGAGTTTTTCAAAAAATTTAGTTTCATTAGATAAAACTTTATTTACATCTTTTTTTGTTTTTTCCTCTCTCATTCTTCCTTGCGTGAAGATCTGTTGTAGTAGTTTGTTTATTCTATTAGACAATTACCAAAGCGCAAAAATGTTTTATCCACTAATTTTAGTAGCTATCATACAAATTCTTTTTTGATTGTAGTTTTCAAAGCAAGTGAAAAGTTATGGAAAAATATTAAATTATGGTTTATCAGAAATTTAGTACGTGGGATTTTCTATTTGTGCTATTATAATAAGATTTTAAATGATTATGTTTTATTTTCGTATTATAGGTCTCATAAAAGAAACTTAAATATTAGACATACAACATTAAGGATTATTTATATTTTAATATAAATTTTATAATTCATATAATCTATAGCAAACTTTATTTTATTTTGAATGCCCTTTCAATTTAATCCATTACTTTGCAGCACGATAACTAGATATATATTTTTTTTCTTGCAAGATCATTATAATCTCTTATTACATAATTATCGCCCACCATCGAAGCATAAAACTAATTATAACAAAGGTTAGAAAAAGTAAAATATTATAATAAATTAATATACGCTGAATCTTATAATTATAAGATTTATTTCAAAATGAAATACATCTTTCCATAAAATAGAGGTCAATCATCAAATCATTGATCTTATAGTTTTGCTTTTTTAGAAGCCTAAGGCCATATGTGATCAAGATACTTGCACCAGTATTAGAAGAAAGATTATTATATGTGGAGGAACGTATGATGCTATAACAAGTTGGATTGAGAAAGCACCATGATCTTTAAGTAAATGATCAAAAATACATTGCAGGCATAGATAGAGAAGGTTGCTCATCAATGTTTAGCAAGACGTAAACAAATAGATGGTGAGCACATATAAGTAAATCATCTCTAAGTAAATTATCTCAGTTTTCATTTTTATTTTATCTAGAATAATTAATTGAGATACTATGATGCATGCAAAACCTGTTAGAAGGTTGGCATACTAGTCTTGACCCGTACTAGTCGAAGCAGTTTAGGACTTGTTAATCTTATTGATTTTGTATTGTTGAAATTGATGATAGTTATACTTTAGCTACTTGTCACGGTCTAACTTTTCTCTAGTCACCCGTGACGCTTTAGCGCTCTTCCTTGGCACAAAATCGGCTTAACTCTCACAACACTTGGACTTGTAAGCACAAAATACTCTAAGAAGAAGATTAGGGAGAAGTATTGGAGAAAGGAACACTTCACTAAGAAAGAAGTATTACAACACTTGAATGCTTGGAAGCTTGGATGCACTCTAAGAAGAAGATTAGGGAGAAGTATTGGAGAAAGGAACACCTGACTAAGAAAGAAGAATTACAACACTTGAATGCTTAGAAGCTTGTATGCTTTCTTAGGTGATTACCAATGAGGGGAGGGGCTCTTATTTATAGCTCCCTAGAATAAATTAGATTATTCTAGTTTGTAGAGAGTTCTACACTCCTCTCTTATGTACATACATAGCCCTAGTTCTTTCTAGGTTACTCTTGAGTTACCCTTGGAGTTTTTTCTTCTACCATTCTCCAGAATGAGGTGGAATTTTCTAGAGTTATCTAGATTTCTCTCATCCATGTGGTTTTCTCTAGAACCTTCAATCTCATGTTTGTCTTGCCAATTTCTATAATATGGGAGAGCGTAACATGCTGCTCTCAATTAAACTTAGGACGCTAAGCGCCATCTCATAAAAATTTTAATAAATCTTGTAAATTTGGATTTACCAAATCCCGCCAACACCAGAATTTCTTAAATCCGGAATTTGAGACAGAACCTGAGAAGTACTGAGAAGAAATTGGTACTAAATCCAGGATTTCAAATTTTTCCTTTTTTCTGTAGGATGGATTTAAGTTAAATCCCACTTAAATCCGTTACCAGACAGCCCTTAAGCTTGTTTATCCTGATAGTTTTAACTACTTCGGTGTCTTGGCTATTGTTTTTCTCTCGAAATCTTATCAAGGTTGTCTGTTAACATAACTTGTAGTTTTAGTTGCAGTTAGTAATTTCACTCTTTTTTTTTCTTCTAATCTTTTTTATCATTTCAGGCTGAGCTTATAGATCCTGCAGTGAAGGGAAACCTCAATGTGTTGAATTCCTGCTCTAAATCTTCTTCAACTGTTAAAAGGGTAGTAGTGAAATCATCGATGGCAGCTGTTTGGCACAATGAAAGACCTCGTAATCCTGATGTTATAGTGGATGAGACATGGTTCTCCAATCCAGATTTGCAAGGAAAAAAAGGTTGGTAAAAGCAACTCCATAATGTTGTGTGTTTGTGTGGTTTGTTGACGCATTCATTCTAGATGATGTAGATGTTTATAAATACAAGGATTTAGACAATTTTAGCAGAGAGAAATTGGGCCTGAATCAGAGTGTTTGAGTCAACCTAGAAGTTATGGATGAACATTGGTGGCCATTAAGTCAAATATATGAGACAATGGCATCAATTTCTAATCTCCTTCCATCAACTTTTGTATACGGTAAATGTTTAAACCAGGGGTGGCTGGGAAAGGCGGTCGTTACCCATAGATCTTTACTAACCCTTTTAATATCATATAATCCGCTAAACTTAAATGCTTAATAATGATTTAATTTTAACTATGTTTTCAGTTTAATAATACTAGTTGTAATTGTAAATATTTTTCAAGGAGATGAAAGTCTTAAACATAAAGACTCATCACAACGTGCTTCTTAATTTCGAGATTCCCTCTTCTTAGGTTTTGGTTCAGCCATTATATACAGTTCTTGAATGCTTTATTGGCATTGTATACTTATTTGTTTGCCTGCTTGAATTCTTATTTAGGCCTACTTCTGGAATAGATGTATGATCCATTGTGTGAGGCATATCTCGATCTTGTACTAATTAGTTATCTTCAAGCACAATCTTTTATTATAGATCCATCAGCCGTCACAATTTTAAGTTAATAATCTAAAAATGAAATTTTTATGAAAGATTTACATACTGACCACTCAATTACATATCTAACACATAAACTTCAATTTTTTACATACATCCCACCAAACCTATCTATGAAAAAGGTGTATTTCACTTTTTTTAAATTTAAATGGTGGTATTTTTGAAGTGACATGAAATATTTGGTGGTATAAATGTAAAAAAATAAAATTTAAGTGTTAGATATGTAAATATATAATTCTTGGTCTAATGGATATATGACCATTTGGCAAACGGCTTCACTTTGCTGTCCATCTTCTTGCTTCACAGTCCATCTTTTCTTCACAAGTTACAAATCGTTATGCTGTTCCCTGTCATGACAGCCTAATTTTTTTCTCTCAGGTTTGGTATGTTTTGTCAAAGACATTGGCAGAGGAGGCTGCTTGGAACTTCGCAAAGGATCATAATATTGGTTTGGTTACAATAAATCCTGCCCCCTTCTTCAGCCAACACTTAATACAAGCAACGAAGCAGTACTGAAATTAATAAACGGTGCGTAATTATATTCTTTGGTACTTTTAAAAGTTACCTGCTTCATGGTATGATTTGCTTTCAAAAATTTATTTTATTATTAAAGAAAATCTTTGGGCATCAAAATCTTTAACATCACAAAAGATACCACTATTACTTTTTAAAAGTATATATAGCTTGATTATTCTAACAATTTTTATATATTTTGAGAAGGCAATGATCAAATACCACGAAAGTTAATATAATGCTCATCAAGGGACTAAGATGAGTGTTGAATGATGTCAAAGTGATTAAAGTTATGCGTGATTGAGTACTAATTAATGCCTAAATTAGTTGTTGATTGAATAAATGAGAGGACGTTTCAAGAGTAATGGTTAAGCTTCATTAATAAAATCTGTACCATAATAGGAAGTAGTAGGTTCCCCAATGTAACGTTTGGATGGGTTGATGTAAAAGACGTTGCTGAAGCACATATTCTGGCATTCGAAAATCCTTCAGCAAGCGGACGGTATTGTTTAGTCGAAAGTGTCCTTCACTTCTCTCAGCTCGTTAAGCTCATCAAAGAACTATATCCTTCCATTCAAGTTCCTGAGAAGTAAGTTCCAAAAAATAAAGAAAAAAATAATTCAAATATTTGCATTTTGATTTATATCTGAAATAATTAATATGCAGAGCTGCAGATGATGAACCCTTTGTCCCAACTTATCATGTTTCGAAGGAGAAAGTGAAGGGGTTGGGTATCAGCTACAGGCCATTTGAGGAGAGCCTCAAAGAAACTATAGAGAGCTTGAAGGAGAAGGGCTTTGCGAAGCTCTGAGTGGTTGGAATCAGAATGGGGAAATTAATTAGTTTGCTCTGAATTTTGCTTTTATGTTATGATAATGAAGTTTGGATATTGATAAAAGTTTGAAGTTATGTAAACCTGTTGTGGTTACGTTACTTAAGATGACGCTTCCAATATTTCTAATTAATGGTTTTGGATTATACATTAACCTATTCAGTGAAGGTTGAAGTATAGATACCAACGATATATGCATTAAAAGAAATACATATATAGTAAATGAATGTGACTATTATGAAAATTTACTCGAACTTATGTGTAAAAGTACAAATTTTTAACCTGTAAAACATTCCTCTAATTCTGGAATGCTGATTTTAAACTTCAATACATTTGATGAGATAGACAATTTTCACTTCAAATAGCTCTTTTTTATCATTAGTATAACTTATGCTATGAAACTTCGCATGCATTCTCATCCTGTACATCCATCATCAGAGACTTAGCAATGTAGGGTACATATCCAAAAGCTTTAAGCATCAATGTCAAACAATCTAGCATTGAATAAATAACATCTGCTTCTTGATGCTCCATTCCTTTTGCTATAAACACATGAACCTTCTTCTTCACTTCAATCCAGCTATAACCAGGCTCCTTCACAGCCCCTATTTGGTCCATCCTATCCCTTACTTTCTCCACCTCTTCCCACATACCCTTAGAGGCAAGCATATTAGACATTAGAACATGCGACCCACTATTATTCGAATCTAATGAGATTGCCATCCTCGCTGCAAGCCTTCCCAACTCAACATCTCCATAAACTCTGCAAGCACTTAACAAGCTCCTCCATACTGCTGCAGCAGGTTTTACTGGCATATGTTCAATGAATTCCTTTGCCTCTACCAATCTCCCTGCGCATCCCAAAAGATTGACTACAGAAGCATAGTGCTCCATCCCTGGTTCAATTCCAAAACCATTTTTCATAGCACAGAAGTGGGATAATCCTTCCTCAACTAGCCCGCCATGGCAGCACGCTGTAAGCACACCAACAAAAGTTACATAGTTCGGCGCTAGTTTTTTATCAACCATTGACTCGAAAATCCTAAGTGCTTCTTCGTAGTGCCCATGTTGTGCGAACCTGGAGATCATCGAATTCCAGCATGCAACGTCTCTTTCATTTATCGCTTCGAATAAAGTCCGAGCATCATCAATGCTGCCACATTTCGCATACATGTCAATAAGTGCATTCAAAACATGTGAATCAAATTCTAGACCCACTTTTGTAATTTGAGCATGAAACTGTGAACCGTGGAAGAGACTAGCGAAAGAGCTAGCCATTGCAACAACTGAGGTAAAGGTGAATTCATTAGGCCTCATTCCAGCAATGAAGAGTTGATGGAAGAGTTTAAGAGCTTCTTCACCTTGACCATTCTGAACATACCCAAACAACATAGCATTCCACAAGACTAAATCCCGTTCTTCCATCTCATCAAAAACTTTTCTTGCATCATCAATATATGAACATTTAGAGTAGACATCAACCAAGGCGCTTCTAGCAAAAGGTTCCAACATTACACCGGACTTAATTATCAAGCAATGAACTTGCTTGCTGGTATCCACCATGGACAATGACGCACAAACTCCAATAATAGTCACAAAAGTTAGAAGGCTTGGATGTAAGGAGAAGGATCTCATCCTATTGAATAGAGTGAAAGCCTCTGAAATCTCATCATGCTTGGCATACCCTTCCATCATGGCATTATAAGAAACTACATCTTGTTCATTCATTGCATGAAACAAAACTTTTGCATGATCTAAAGCATCACATTTGGCATACATGTCAATGAGTGCATTATTTACATATCCATCAAACCACAAATAAGCTTTTAAGGTATATGCATGTACTTGCTTACCATGTTGTAAAGCAAGTAAAGAACCACATGAACTCAGAGCGCTTGTGCAAGCAAATGCATCAGGCCTCCATCCTACCCTGTTCATTTCAGAAAACAAAGTCAGTGCATCCATGTCATATGAATTCTGCATATAGCCAGAAATCATAGTTGTCCAAGACACAAGATTTCTGGTAGAAATCCTTTCAAATACTTTTTTGGCAGTTCCAACCTTAGAGCACTTACAGTAAAGATCAACCAACACGTTATTGACAGAGACATCCATCTCAACTTCCCTTCTATACACATAACCATGGGCTTGCCTGCCACCTTCGAGAAATTCCATGGCTGCACAAGCGCTTATTAAACTAGAAAGGACAAACATATCAGGCTCCACTCCTGCGGCCTCCATTTGGCTAAACATCCTAAGGGACAACTCATGTCGCCCCGTTTGACAGAACCCTGACAAAATAGCAGTCCATGTAACAGAGTTCCTAACTGGTAGCTCCTCAAATATCACCATGGCTTGTTCCATGCACCCTCTCCTTGAGTAGAAGTTAATCAGTGCAGTGCCCACAAAAACATCCAAAGTCCAACCAGTCTTAATGGTGAGACCATGAACTTGAACAGCACAACCAGTAAGAGCTGCTGACTGACAGCAGGCTCGCAGAACGCTAGAAAGAATGAACTCATTGGGGTTTTCAGAGAAATTGGAGGACCTTCTAAAGCATGAAAAGAGGAAAAGGGCGTCTTCAGCTTGGCAATGCTGCGTATACATTGAGATCATCGAGGACCATGATATGATGTTCCTTTGAGGCATTCCATCGAACAGTTGGCAGGCTTCCTGTAGAAGGCTGGATTCAGAGTATCCTTTGATGAGTAGATTGTTGATGAAGAGGTCAGACCGGAGGCCGGAGACAAGGGCTTGCGCGTGAATTGGTCGGAGAAGATGGGAGCGGAGGGCTTGGCTTGAGATGCATGATTGAAGGAGGTCGGTGATAATGGCCGAAAAATGGCGGGTAGAAGAAACCAGGGAAAGTGCTGGTTTAAATTTAAATATCATGCGTACTTGGCAACGGCTACTTTACTTTCATGGAGTTTGCAGGGTAAATCGATAAGAAATTTTGCGAGAGAACCAGATGATACAGAGAGTAAATCGCAAAAACCAACGGATGCAGAGAGAAAAAGTTGAAAGCAGGCGAGAGATTCAAAGCTGAGAGGGAAAAGGCGAGAATTAGAAATTTGATAATATAATTTGCTTGACTTAAATATATGATAAGAATGGTTATTTAAGTTAATCATGCAATTAAGAAAATATTTAGCCAATAAAATGATATGCTAAAAACAGAGAGAGAGAGAGAGAGAGAGAGAGAGAGAGAGAGATTGTGAGAAGAAAAAAATGTTGATGCTAAGTCTATATCAAAATTTATATCTTATATTCCCCTATAATTTAATAATAAAAGAAATTATCAAATTATATTAGGTGCGGAGAAAATAAGTGCGGAAGGTGTGAATTTCGTTATATTTTTTGTGTATTGATTGTATTGATACAATCAATACAACTAAAATAAAGCGAAATTGACATGTACAGACTCCGCCCCTAATAATTGCTCGTGATAAGATTTCATATATGCAGACTCTGCACCTAATAATATAATATCAATCGATTTTGTGTTTTAGTTTGTTATGAGCTATAGAATTTATCTGAATTTTTGATGTAGTAAAAATTATTTGTTTACTGTTAGAACTTGTACCAAATTTCTTGCTTGACAATTGCTTTTATTTATGAAGAATCAGACTATGAATTTAAGTATACTATGTTTGATGATTCATAAATCTAATGTGTTCTCTTTTATCTTTGAATTTAGAATTAAGTGGTGGTAATTTAGGCTTATAAAGTCTTAAATTTGTAATTTCTTAAACTTCTTAAGTTGCTGACTATAAATTAGGATAATATAAAATTAGTAATTAGGTCATCAAAACTCTTAATTGCGGTCATCGTGGGGAAAATACTATTCGTCATCTATTTTCTACTACCAATATCTTGTATATTATGTTATGAAAATTTTCAGTATATATTATTCATATCGAATATGATAATTTTCAGTATATACATTGTTCAACAAAATATAATCATACTGATAATTAGGGGTGTAAACGAGCTCAGCTCGTGTTCGGCTCGTTTATATTTCGAGCCCAGAAAATGTGTTCGTGTTCGGCTCATTTGCTTAACGAGCCGAACACGAGCTGTTCACGAACAAAGAGTCGTTTTGTCAACCCTAATCATATAATCATAAGATGTTAAGGGTTAGGGCAAGATTTAAGAATTATTGTTTACATTAAAATTGTTAGGTATGGCTCATATACCTGGGAGTTGGAGTTTCTTGAAATGAAGAGGTGTGACTCTTCATTAAAGGGGTTGAGGGGGAGCGAGGGCGAGTTAGTAATTTATCCGTGGGTTTTATCTATAAATAGATGTGTAATCCTATGCGTATGTTTTGAACCGAACTATTATAACTCCTCTGAAATAGTGAAATTCGCCGGCTCGCTCCCGAGGACGTAGGCAATTCTTTGCCGAACTTCGTTAAATTTTTGTGTGTTCTTCTGATTTGTGTCGATTATTTTTTCTCGTTCCGATATTTTGCATAACAATTGGTATCAAAACCTCGTTCGAGGAAACAGGAGGAGATCGACGCGGGAGATCGGAGAAGAAAAGAAGATTTGGCTTCGAGGTTGGAAGAATTGCGGTGTTCTAGGCGGGAGTTTGGCGTGGAGCGGCAGTTCTCGGTGAGGCATCGGCAGGCGGAGTTTCGGGAGTTCGCGGAAGGCAGCGACACAGCAAGCGGTGGATCCGGAGGGAAGTTGTCCTCCCTGGGAGTTCCACCAGGAGTTTTGCGTCACTCTCAGGAACGGTTGGTGCAGAACAGTGCAGGCTTCCATAGGCGAGGCGGCAAAGGTTCACGAACGGGAGATTCGAAGGATCGGCGAGGACTTCGCAACGGTTTGCGGTACAACAGGCGGCAGGTTCGCGCAACAGAGCAGGTGTGCTTCGCGGTTCGCGGCCAAAAGAGCGTCGCGACAGAGAAGAGGCGCGATAGTTCGCGGTGTTAGGCTCAAACTCGGAGGAGCATCGGTCCGACGATTCGCCAGGCAAGAGTCGCATAGGCGCCGGGGAAGGGCGGCGGCCGGGCGGTTTGCGGGCAGCGAGTCAGCGACACGGGAACAGTTGCGGCGGTTGGCGAGTCTTGGAGGCGGTTCCCGATCGTGCAGTCGCAGTAGTTCGGGCAGTTTGGCGCAGATTGCGGAGAGTGGATGAAGGCGCAGAGGACGCTGGAAGGCTCGCAGCAGTTGGTGCAGATCGCGGAGAGTGGATGAAGGCACAGAAGGCGCTGGAAGGCTCGCAGCAGTTTGGCGCAGATCGCAGAGAGTGGATGAAGGCGCAGGGGGCGCTGGAAGGCTCGCATCAGTTGGCACAGATCGCAGAGAGTAGATGAAGGCGTAGAGGGCGCTGAAAGGCTCACAACAGATTGGCCAAATTGCGGAGAGTGGATGAAGGCGCAGATTGGGCGCTGGAAGGCTCGCAACATTTTGGCGCAAAAAGAATTCATGGGTCACAATTAAGGTGGAGCAGTTTGATCGCGGAGCAGTTCGGCTTCAGCAGATTGACTGGATTGCGCTAGTAGCAGAAACACAAAAGTTACAGGGGTGCCAGGTGAAAAAATCCACGAAAGTCCAGGTGGATGTTCAGTTACCGCGAACATTAGGTTTGTGAAGTACTTGAGGGCAGTTATCGTCGGTGACAAGAAGGCGACTGCGCAGGTGGCAGGATCCGCCAACAGTTGGTTCGGTGGGGGACTTGCGAGGCAGAAGCATAGGAAGGATTTCACAGATTGAGCGGAGCAGGTTAGATAACGACCTAAGGTTCCTGCAGTTGCTGTCAGTTTGGGCGGCAGGTTTGTCGATAGGCGGTTGGCGCGATGGCCTTAGTGGCGGGCGCGCGACAGAATTTTGCGAAGGTGTTTCGCGAGGTGGAGTTCGCGATCAGGCGGACTAAGCGTCGATTTCGCGAAGGGTTTTGCGGAGGTATTATGCGAAAAAGCGCGAAGGTTTTTTTTTCGGCGCGGTGATTTGCGATTATCAAAGGATTCAAGGCTTGCGGGAAAGAGCAGACGAAGCAGTTCTAATACAGGGCTGCGGTTCGATTAGTATCTGCGACCAGCGGAGTTCGCAGGTTTGTTGCAGGTGAATCACGATAAGTGAATCGCGAGGCAAAGCACAGTTCGCAAGTACGTCGCAGGAGGAGTTGCGACAGGTGGAGTTCGGCAGGGTGCAGGTGGCGAGCAGACACGATTATTTCGTGAACAGGAGTTTCGTGGAGGTATTCCTCGAACAGGTGCGAATGTATTCGTGGCTCGCGGAAACAGCAATTGGTCGAGGTACTGGTGCGAACAGGAAGGTGCTTTGGGTGTTAGATGACACGGTTAACCAAGCCAGGTTAGATGGTTTGGTTGCTCAACTCACTTTGGTGTAAGAAACTTCATGATCTATTTCTCCTAAAGGGTTGGATATTCGCAAGGTGGAGATTTTCTCCTAAGAGGCTGGATATTCACAAAGGTGGAGATTGTTAGATGTATTTCTCCCAAGAGGTCTGGATATTTGCTTAAGGTGGAGATTTGTTTGGTAGGCATATATACCGGGTGAAGCATTTCTCTAGAGTCTTGGATATTCGCCAAGGTGGAGAATTGTTAGGTATGGCTCATATACCTGAGAGTTGGAGTTTCTTGAAATGAAGAGGTGTGTCTCTTCATTAAAGGGGTTGAGGGGGAGCGAGGGCGAGTTAGTAATTTATCCGTGGGTTTTATCTATAAATAGATGTGTAATCCTATGGGTATGTGAACCGAACTATTGTAACTCCTCTGAAATAGTGAAATTCGCCGGCTCGCTCCCGAGGACGTAGGCAATTCTTTGCCAAACATCGTTAAATCTTTGTGTGTTCTTCTGATTTGTGTCGATTATTGTTTCTCGTTCCGATATTTTGCATAACAAAAATTTCATTTGAATCTAATTTAATAATTTTTATTCTATTTACATAATTAATAATTTTAATTGATTTTAAATCTTTTAAATTTTTAAAAATACTGCTCATCAATATATATATATATATATATATATATATATATATATATATATATATATATATATATATATGTTTGTATGTAGATATGTATGTATGTAGGTATGTATATATATAATTGATGAATACTATTTCGAGCCAAAACGAGCGAACACGAACGAACAAATCTTGGTTCGTGTTCGGCTCGTTAGGGCTTATTAACTTAGCGAACAAGCCTAACACAAGCCGAACACGATCCGTTCACGAACAACGAGCCGTTTTGACAGCCATACCGATAATACGATATATATATAGCTTATTAACTTAGTGAACGAGTCGAACACAAGCCGAACACGAGCTGCTCGCGAACAACGAGCCGTTTTGACAGCTCTACGATAATACGTATATATATATATATATATATATATATATATATATATATATATATATATATATATATATATATATATATATAATCCAAATATGTCCGATCATAACCAAGACCTAGAGCGTAGAGACTAAGCGAAAAGAAGAGAAAAAGAGAGGGAGGAGGGAAGAGGAAGCCATGTCCCCTAGGGGCAAATGGGATGTTCTTGAACTCTTTAACCCATTTTATTTCATAAAAAATAAATATTATGGTTGGAGAGAGAGTTCTCCTTACATTGGGGGTTTAGAGAGGAGAGTCCCAAGAACTCTTAATACATGTAGTCATCCATTCATAGAAGATAAGAAAATAGAAAATATAATATTACATTGTTTTAATGAGGGAACTACATGTTATTTTATCATCTTTATAAATCATTAGATTATCTCAAGATTCGTGCAATTTTTTTTTTTTAGTGTGTGTGTGTGTGTGTGCATTGAAAAAGAATGACCGTAGGAATTATAAGGCCCCAGCCACCATCATTTGCCTAACTATTCGAGGATCGCCCTCACTACCGGCAAATTGGCTGGAATGGGATTCGAATCAATGACTTGAGGGGACTTACGACCTTCAAAGAGGCTCCTCTACTAATAGGTCATGACTGACGTCACACAATATCCAATAGGTCACGGCTGGCGGCACAAAACACACACACACACACACGCGTGCACGCGCACACACACACGCACATATAATAATTTAGAACATGTTCATTTATTTAATCATTAAAAAACAATATATAAATATCTACTTTGTGGTATGATACACATCTTACAAACAAGCTTTAAATAAATATAAAAATTTACTTATACAAGTCTAAAGTTTATTATCTTATATAAATTAATAATTAATAATTCGACAGATTTCTTGGTAACAATAATAATAAAACATTGATCTTTTTTTATGTAATCCAAGAAATAATTGTTTCTTTTATTGTGTACATTTAATAAATTTGCAACTTAGACTTGATCTAAACCATTCTCAAAGTAGCCCTTATTTTCTAAATAATTTCCCATCACAAATGGCTTTAACAATCAGAGGTGTCAAATAGGGTTTGCTGACCTTGTTAGAGTATAACCCAAAATGACTGGACCTGACTCTCATAACCCATTTAATATAAGCATAATAACTATTTAGGCCAAATTCAAGTCAAGTTTGAGTTGGTGAGTTAGATTCATGTCAACTGCTAGTCATTCATATGTCAATTTGGTGTTGACAAGTCCACTCAAAACCGTCAAGAATAATAAAAATGAAGTTGTGATTTTTTGGCCCAAAGTCGATCTAAAAATTATCATGTCAACTTCAACCAAATATTTTGAGTTGGGTTCGAGTCGAGTCAGCTTATCAAGTCAATTTTTTTGACACTCCTACTTAAAATCACGTCATGCTCCTCTTTTGGCCACTCAAGTGAAGTAATAAAATGCTCAAGTGATTATATTTTAGGTCATTTTATGTGCTTACGAAACAATTCTTATGTATTTACATATCTCTCCTAAACATTCATGTTTACTACCATATTACTCAAATCTTTAAAATAAATATCACCATCACTACCTAAAAAGCACAATGTCATTTAGTCATTTCATCTAATTGAAAAGATAAATTCTTATTGCCTTTTATCTCTTGTAGAATAATAAAGATTATTTAGGGTATGTTTGGGGTAGCTGTAGCTTATCAGCTTATAGAGATAAACAATTTATTCAGATAATCATCTTATTCTGATAAGCTGCTGATCAACAACTTATCCTGATAAGCTGGCTGGTTATTTGGTTTGAGCATTTGGAAAATAGCTTATTGACAGTTGTTTATGTATAAATGACACTTCTGCTTCTGAACTGAATAAGCTGTTAAGTTGTTTGATTTTTGTGATTTGAAAACAGCTGATTTGAAGCTGTTTATGGATAAATTACCATTTTAGCCTCGCACATGGTACTATTTGCTACAATAATATAATGGGAACATGTTGAACATTCTAAAATCCAAAAAATACATAACATTTGAAAGGAAAAAAAGATACACTGCTCACTCAAGAGTGAGTAGTAAACATGATTCAATTCTCTATCAAAAAGCACAGTAGTAAAAAAATATAGTCATTTCTAGCTTTATATGTGCATAAAATATTCCACATTGGGAAGCTTTATAATATTTCTAGCTTTAGCCGAAAAAAATAATATATATAATATTTCTAGCTTTAGATAGCTTTAGATATGCTTAGATAATACTCAACTACATCAAAGAGTTATACATTGTTAAAGATGACATTGCATAAATATTTTTTCAACCCAGATGTATAATTTGAAAAATTCAAACATTCCATGATTGAATAATTCCAAAGCAAAACCAACTTGCCAATATGTTATCCAAATTTGGGAAGATTGAAAGGAAACCAATTTTAGAATCCAACCTTGCAGCTAACCCCAGTTAGGAAGTTGGGATGAGAAGCAATAATCTTTTAAAAAATTTGTTCTGAGACAAAAAGAATCAGTTGAAGAAGTGTTTCTATTAGTAGAGAGTTGAGTGGAGGGATGTTAAGAAGTAAAGTTATCACGATTAAGAGGAATAGAAAAATAGTTGATGGATTCAACCATAGTTTCCTACTGGGAATTAAGAGAAATATCATTTAAGTAAACCACATTAATAAAATTTCTTGCTCTCATGCATTTAATTTTTTGATAAACAAACTTTTTGTTATTCTCACCCTTGGATAGCCAAGCGAACTTAGCTCTTTGTTTGATCCACTTTGCCTCATAAGAGAGAAATTCATAAAGCATCTTTTTGAGCATTGAGAGCATTAAAGAAGTTGCATTTATCAAGAGTGTTCAAATCCAATGTAAATGGATTTGTTGTATAGAGACTTTAATATCAACAATGCTTTCATAGATGTAATTAAAGGAGTTCTAGTGGGACTTCTTCATAACATTTTTAACAATTTTTAATATGTTATGTAAAGCAAAATTAGGAGTACCCTTCACATGTTTAAGCTAGGCATCTTTCATAATGTATTTGTAATATGGTTTGTGGCTCTAATAATTTTTATATTCAAATATGAAATTCAGAGTGAAGGTAGCCCCAAAAGAGAGAATAAGGGGTGAGTGGTCTAAATAAAAAGCTTCCATGTTATTATAGCTAGAGAATTGGAATGATGAAAACCAACAATTATTCCTAAATGCTTTTTCCAAGTTACATCAAGTAGGGTCATGAGT
The DNA here is from genome assembly GCA_022702705.1 of Papilionanthe hookeriana x Papilionanthe teres. NCBI lineage: Eukaryota > Viridiplantae > Streptophyta > Magnoliopsida > Asparagales > Orchidaceae > Papilionanthe > Papilionanthe hookeriana x Papilionanthe teres. Next base: position 30,489,757 of record CM040433.1, on the reverse strand, counting down.
TTTCCGATTAAACCAACAAAGTTGGGCTAAGATTAGAAAGTTCCGTAAGATTTGCCTTTGATATTCACTTGCTGAAATATTCCAATTTACTAGGAATAGGTGGAATGCCTCAACTTTTCTTTGGTTTTCAAAATGCAGTTTAAATCCCCAAATTTAGTCCAAGCCTGAGAAATAAAATTGGCTAAGGAAATGAGGGTTTGCTAAAGATCTTTCTAATGATATCACAATTATTTATATATGAATGTAATGAGAAGGTTAACAGAAGAGAAGGTTTGTTATGAATAACCTTCTCTTCTGCATGAGAAAGTTAGCAGAATTGGTATGGTGAACTCTTTTTCAGCAAGCTTGGATCTACCTAGGATGGACCACACATTATCGAGAAGTAAATAACCTTCTCTATTGGTTCATTTCTAAGTGCTTTTTATAGAGAAAAAGAGTTATCTATAGGAAGAGATAAATACATTTTCTCTATTTGTTGAGCCTCATTGTAGAAGCATTATAAGTAGAGAATGATGGAGCATAAATACAATAGAAATACCATAGAACACATCGGCGTTCCAACAGACGAAAAACATCTCAACACAGAACACATCTTCATTCCAATGAAATAGAAATACCAGTGAATGCCATTCAATGGTTCCCATTATAGAAGCATTAGAAGTAGGGAATGATGAAACAGAAATAACATTGAAATGCTACAGAACACATCGACATTCTAATAAGGGAGACAAAAGCCATCTCAAAACAGAACAGATGTGCATTCCAATGAAGTAGAAAAACCAAAGAATGTCATTGAATGCTTCACCCTAAAAATCTTAAGCAAAATGCTTCACCCTAAAAATCGGAACAACCATTCATACACGATCCCTCACAACCATTTATACGCAATCCTCTATTGTTACGGTAAACAAGAAAAGCAAAGAAATACTTACAAATCACAGCGAGGGCGGATCGCAGAGGAGAAGAGGAAGAGAAAAGAAGACACGTGAGAGAGAGCTAGCACGAGTGATCAAAATTGTTTACCTAGGGCACGAGATGGTGAAGACCGTGGCAGGGGGTACTTAAGTAAAAAAAAAAAAAGCTGGCCCACAGCTTTGAGAGCACGGGTCGTTTAGTAAAAATGCAGTTCACGTGACACACTTTAAATGCAACAACCAAACGTCTTAAGTGCGTTTTCAAAACGCATAAGGTGTGGATAAGTTCCCCTCAAACGTACCCTTAACTCTCCCTTCTTTTAAGTGAGGATTCCTTTATAGTTTTGTTTGAGGAGACAATGAAGTTCCGTTAGGTAAAGTAAACACCGAAACCTACAAACTTTTTTGTTTGGTGAAGCAACACGAGATCAAAGATTTTCACTTCATATCTGTCGTCCTCCGACTCGACGAACACGAATATTTTAAAGAAATTTACTACTTCAAACGAAGCCTATATCAATCGCCCTTCAACATTATTTAGCGGTATGTCATCGCATCCAAGTTGTATTGTCATCACTAGATAAGAATTGAAACCCATCGCGTCATCTCTAAGATTTTAACTTGAAGAAAATGATATGTACAACAATGAGTTTAATCTGCTACAATTGATGCTCATAATTCATCTAATAAAATATGCACAGTGATTTTTTTTTCTTTATAAATCTTACATTCAGAAAATCATGCATTATCTCCTTGATAGATAATGTTTGCCTATATATATATATATATAATATATCAGACGCGTGGCCATTTGGGCAGTGTGTCCGGGTGGCTGAGCCACACGTGGAGCTCGCCATGCGCGCACGTAAGGTGTTGGACGGCCGCGTGTCTCTGAACAGTACCCGCGCTATCCACTTCTTCTGCAAGCTATCTGAAGCCCTAACACTATCACAGCCTCTTCTTAAAGCTTCTCCATTTTCTCTCTATCATTATCCCTTTTGTACTGCTCGAAGAAAGAAGAAGAAGAAGAAGAAAGAGGAATAAAGAAAATGAGTGAGCTAAAAGCGGAGACGAGAAATCTGATAGATGACTTGAGAAGCTTTGACAAAGGTTCGCTCTTCGACTTGGGCCATCCTCTCCTCAATCGCATTGCCGATAGCTTCGTCAAGGCTGCAGGGGTCAGTCATTTTACACTCAAATTTTACCATATATATATGTGCTCATGTTATTATAAAAAATTATCATTGGATACCAAGATAAACATTCTCAATTTTCAATGAGTTACTTAATTTGTACATTTGAAGAAAGTTCTAAATTATTTCATTGATATGAGATTAAGCCTAAAAATGTATTAATCACAAATATGTTATGTTAACTAAAAGCTTACATACAATACAAAGCATTCACTAGGAATTCCTCTAGTAAACCTCTTTTACACAGTTTTATATAATCCTCACATCTTCTCCGTGAGTTTGCGTAAACTATTGATACACCTTCTGTTAAATTTAAATTCTTCATGGAAATGCTTGGACTGCTTATATAAGTCTTGTGAGGTGCAACAATAGATTAAGAAAATAGGGAGAAGCAAAGAGTTCACTTTCAAATTATGCTATAATCGATGCAAGCATTGGGCGCTGTAGACGTAATGACTGGAAGTTATATTAATATTCCTAATTGCATGAGGTGGAATATCAATGCTTGGATGGTCACTTTCCAGGTTCTCCACATGGGGCGTTAGCAAAGGTTCTTTAGTCGTTGATTAGCTGGACAAGTCACTAACGGAGTTCATTAAGTCAAGTTACTCCTACTGTTGGAGGAAAGTGGTTCTGAGTTCGATTCTTTGATTTGTGTGAGTGACTTTAGGTTTGGCCTAGCTAGTAAGTCTATATGATTGGACTGAATAATTCTATATTTGGAGAATTCTTAGTGAGTAAGGATATCTTTCATTACAGTTCATGATACCCTTCAACAAAATGAGGCATTAAAGAGAAAAAAATGGACATTTTCTTGATGTTGTTTTTTCCATTATGTTTTAAATTAATATTCATAATTGATCTTTGAATTATACCATCTTGATGTCACCCCATTATCTATCTTAATGTCATGTTTTCTTGCCTATCAGTTTTTATCCACCTTAGACCCTAAAATAATTGAGTGCATAACCTTTGCTCAGAAGACAAACTCAACTCAAAATAAAATTGATCTTGATATATGCGGCCTTGGTTGATGGAAGAAGATAATGACCATTTATACAACCACAGACTTCATCAAGATTATTGCTCGCGCTTGCCAAAAATTGGAACGCGATTCTTTTCCAAACTTTTTTTTGGAAGAGAGAAAGATCTGCAGGAGAGTCTCAAGTGTAGTTGCAGGATATTACATTTTATCCACAAGTCAATCAAGTCGTTGCACTACAAGGTGAACATCTTCAATTCCTATTCGCCTCACTGATCATCTTAGAAATTTCATAAAGTTATCCAAAAGTAGGTGTTGCAAGATAGTACAGAAAGCACTTGTAGATGAAATAAGCATACATGAATGACCAATTAAAGTCTTCATGGAATTATTTGTTCATACATGACCATGAGGTTCTCCACTTGCCACACTTCATATGTTGAGTCAGTCTTAGGAGATTCATGTATCATACTTATGAGATAGCCTAATTTATGTCAACATTTGACAAACAAAGAAACAACTTGAGACCATTAAAGGAAATGAAGGTTGTTTAGCTTGTGGGTGGTAATAAAAAAATTCATGCGGTTTTCAGTTCTTCAGGTTTGCAGAGCAATTAAGGTAAGTGGCGATCCTTTGATAGACCCAAGGGGCATGTCAAATGGAAACTTAGGGGTGGAGGAATCTGTCATGGCTCCAACAGAGCCAAAGGTAAGGTTTGGATGTTGAGCATAGAAGGAGACAATCCTTACTCGATTGTCAGCAAAAGTGAACTTGTAGTCTATGATTCCAACCAACAAGAGGGGGATTTGGCATTTCTGGAAATGGTTCTAGTTTGTAGGAGGGAGTTCAAGCAGTGGGAAGGCTTGCAGGGGAAAATTCTTGTTGATAGGAGGGAGATTGGATGGTTTTTGGAAGAGTTTCGGATGGTAGGAGGGAGATGTGGCTGCCAAAAAGTCTACAGGGGTGAGATTTGGTTGCTGGAAGGAGTTTTGGTGGTCCTGGAACGAATTCCAACTAAACAAAAGGTAGCTCCGGTGGGGGGAAGGGCTTATAGGGAGGGAATGATTTCTTGAAACCTGCAAGCTAAGGCCTGTAGAAGGAGTTCCAACAGCTTGGGCAAGGTACCAGCAGCTAGGGTAAGATCCCATGGTTCTGATACCATGTAGGAATTGGGAATACAGCGAAATCCTTTACTGATATGAAAAAGGGTTATAAATACACTTTACGTAAGACCTCAAATAGGAAAAATATTAAAAAAGTAAATAATATGAATGGAAAAGACATAATTCTTAATAATCACTTGGAGATAAAAGAAGAAAATAAAATAAGGACAATAAATGAAATTCTTCTAATAGTTTGTATTATCTGCATTGAGATATTGAATTATCTTAGTTTGTATTTTGGTGAGTTATCGACAACTTTGAGCTCTCTGAGTAAATTATTAGATATAAGGGAGATATAATATGATGTTGAATTATTGATTTTTTTTGGAAGTTTTTATATCCTAAGAATAATAAGAGGATTTTCATAGAAGAGCTCTCATATATGGCGAGCATCTTTGGTTAATCCAAAAAATTAGATGAACAACAGAGGCATCAAATATAAATGTAATAAATCCTTGATTCTATTGAGGTTAAAATAATAGATTTGAATATCCAAATTTTTTGTACTTTCAGTGAAGGAAGCTACATTGAAAATTTGTGGTGCACTCGCCATTTAAGTTTGTAGAATAAGTAGACTTTAGGCGGATCATTGAAAGCAAAGTTTAATCATAATCTAAACATTCAAAATTTAATAAATAAGAATTCATTTATGTGGTGTTGACCCTCAATTAGTCACTAAGGCAAGTGACACTCTTGTACTTTAAGCCTCTATTGTTTAGGCCTCATCTATTATAAATAGATGAGGAGAGAGGAGGCTTAAGGATTCTAGAAAAAGACATGTGAAGAGAAGTAAGTTACATGATTCTAGAAGGTGTCACCTCATTATGGAAGATTCTAGAAGAAGGACATGGGGAAGCCATGCGATTGAGGACTCTAAAAGGGGGACATGTGGAAACCATGCGATGGCGACTCTAAAAGGTGGACATGTGGAAGTCATGCGATCCTCAAAGGTTTCACATCATCTATAAAATAGAATATTATAATATAATCTAATCTACTATAAATAAATGAGAGGAAGGGATGCTTTGGAGTGTGTTTTGTAAGAGTGAAAAGAACTCTAGGAGTGGGAGATAGCTTGTTAAGGGTGAGGAGAGCATCTTGGAGGCCTTGGATGTGAAGGGGGAGGCCATGGAAGATGAGGGTCCATCTATGTTAAGTTAAATACTCCTTTTGTTTCTTGTCTTAGTGTATTATTTCGATTCTCTCCCGTGGATGTAGGTCAAAAGACCAAACTAAGTAATCTTCTTGTGTTCTTGTGGTTGCATTTCTTTTTGTTGTTTTTTCTCTTTCTTGCAAGTAATTTATCCAAGCAATTTTTCCCACAACAATTGGCTCCGTCTGTGGGAAAATTTTGACACATCTTGGTCGGAGGAATCACACCCAAGAAATCGCAGCGAGAAGGAAGAAGAGGTGTTTGGCGGGGACAATGGGCTCCACCAAATTCGACATCAAGAAATTTACGGGAAAGAACGATTTCGGCATGTGGAGAGTAAATATGAGAGCTCTACTGGTTCAGCAGAGTGTTGCAGAAGCCTTGCAAGGGCCGGCGGCACTACCGGTCGACAAGACAGAGAAGTAAAAGATTGGCATGTTGTAGAAAGCTCATGTTTGATAATCTTGACTTTGGGTGACAAGGTTCTGAGGGAGGTGTCGAGAGAGACAACGGCTCAAGCACTTTGGGCCAAACTCGATGTATTCTACCTGACCAAGTCCCTGGCTAATAGGCTTTTTCTGAAGCAACATCTATACTCTTTCAAGATGCACGAAGACAAATCAGTCTCGGAGCAGATCGACGAGTTCAATAAGATCATGGATGATCTTAAGAACATCTACGTTAAGATGGATGATGAGGACAAGGCACTACTGTTGCTAAACTCTATTCCTAAGAGCTACGAGCAATTCAAGGATGTGATGCTCTATGGAAGGGCGCAGACAATTACTCTAGAAGAAGTTCAATCATTGATCAGAGCCAAAGAGCTTCAGAAGAAGCACGACATGAATGAGGAAATTAGCGGGGACAGTCTGATGGTTAGAGGAAGATCGAGCAAGAAAGGTTCTAAAAGTAATCAGAGCAGATCAAGGTCCAGAAGAAATGGTAGAAGTCAGTCTTCTAAGAGATCTTACAAGTGCTACCATTACCACAAGGAAGGCACGCCATGTACTGAGAGGATCAGGTACAAAGCCAGACTCGTTGCAAAGGTATTCAAACAGGTTGAAGGAATTGACTTCAACGAAATCTTCTCACCAGTGGTGAAGCACTGATCCATTAGGAGAATCATAGCACTAGCAGTTCAATTCAATTTGGAATTAGAGCAGCTAGATGTTAGGACTGTGTTCCTGCATGGAGAGCTTGAAGAAACCATATACATGGATCAGTCAAATGAGTACAACACACCTGAGACAAAGGACAAAGTTTGCTTGCTGAAGAAGAATATGTATGGACTGAAACAAAGTCTAAGACAATGGTACAAACGATTTGATAAGTTCATGCTAAAAATCGATTTTGTTAGAAGCAGCTACGACAGTTGTGTGTACATGAAGTGACAAGACTGTGAAATCGTTACGTACTTTTTCCTTTATGTGGATGATATGTTAGTAGCGAGCAGAAGCAATGAGGAAGTCTAGAAGATCAAATGTATGCTCAATTCTGAATTTGACATGAAGGGCCTAGGACCAACTATAAAGAACCTAACTGTTTCTGACAAAATCGATCTTTAGCATGAACTCATCAAATCGTTTGTACCATTGTCTTGGGCTTTGTTTCAGTCCATACAAAGTCTTCTTCAGCAAGCAAACTTTGTCCTTTGTCTCAGGTGTTTTTTACCTTACTGGCTGGTCCATGTAGATGGTTTTTTCAAGCTCTCCATGCAGGAACACAGTCTTAACATCTAGCTGCTCTAATTCCAAATTGAATTGAACTGCTAGTGCTAAGACTATCTTAATGGAACAGTGCTTTACCACGGGTGAGAAGATTTCGTTGAAGTTAATTCCTTCAACCTGTGTGAATCCCTTTGCAACGAGTCTGGCTTTGTAACTGATCCCCTCAGTACCTGACGTGCCTTCCTTGTGGCAATTGTAACACTTATAAGATCTCTTAGAAGACTGACTTCTACCATTTCTTATGGACCTTGATCTGCTTTGATCACTTTTAGAACCTTTCATGCTTGATCTTCCTCTAACCATCAGACTGTCTCCGCTGGCTTTCTCCTTCATGTCGTGCTTCTTCCAAAGCTCTTTGGCTCTGATCAATGATTGAACCTCTTCCAGAGTAATTGTTTGCGCACTTTTATAGAGCATCACATCCTTGAACTGCTCGTAACTCTTAGGAATAGAATGTAGCAACAGCTGTGTCTTGTCCTCGTCATCCATCTTGACGTCGATGTTCTCAAGATCATCTATGATCTTGTTGAACTCGTCAATCTACTCCGAGACTGATTTGTCTTCGTGCATTTTGAAAGAGTATAGACGCTGCTTCAGAAAGAGTCTATTAGCCAGGAACTTGGTCAGGTAGAGTACCTCGAGTTTGGCCCAAAGTGCTTGAGCCGTTGTCTCCCTCGACACTTCTCTCAGAACCTTGTTGCCCAAGCTCAAGATTATTAAACCATGAGCTTTTTCCAGCATGTCAATCTTCTCTTTCTCTGTCATATCGGCCGGTAGTGCCGCCGGCCCTTGCAAAGCTTCTGCAACACCCCGCTGAACCAGTAAAGCTCTTATTTTTACTCTTCACAGGCCGAAGTCGTTTTTTCCCGTAAATTTCTCGATGTCGAATTTGGTGGAGCCCATTGTCCCCGCCAAACTCCTCTTCTTCCTTTTTGCTGCGATTTCTTGGGTGTGATTCCTCCGACCAAGGTGTGTTGAGATTTTCACATAGACGGTGCCAATTATTTTGTGTGGTATCAGAGCATAAAAGCGACTTGTAATTTGGGCATTATATTTATCGTCCTTCCAACAAAATTTGTGACTTGTAATTGTTCATAAAAGCGACTTAATCAAGCATAATGTTCTCTAAAATGGCTCATTGACTCTGTATTTATATGGTTTAGGACATTGTAGGAAAGTTTATACATGTAAACAAGAATGCATCCCTAATTTCATGTGGCATTTAGGTTATAATTAATAAGTATGTTGTAAGATAATATAGAAATATATGTGGACAATTGTCTATGGACAACTCGAATTCAGAACAGTCAATGTTGACAACTAGTACACTATACATAATTGATAAATAGATCTTTCAATTGTTTTTTATATAAATTTGGTCTCTTTTGATCCACATATACTTTTTGATCCATACTACATCGCAACAAAATAGACCCTTAATAGGAATTTCCCACACTGTCTCATCTTGTAGAGTTTGAACCCATCAAGATGAACTTCAAGCTGCCTTAAGAACACAATCAAAATGCCCTCTTGATTCAAGAGCTGAAATAATGTGGTTTTCGTTGCTGAATAAACTGATGAATGCATACACAACACAATTCTTATGTTATTACATAGCACTTATATCTTTTATATCAAATCAAAATTATTACTTCTACCTAGTTTTGAAAAGCCAAGAATAAATATTTTAATGCATAGATTTTTAACACCAATGTTCTGTAAATGTAAAAATACAGTTTAGGTGTCTATGTATGTGTGGAATGCATGTAATTTTTGTCTTATTTTAACCTTGGTGTTTTTACTCTTCTGATTTATATAGATTGGAGCTATCCATGCAGTTTCCCGCGATGTCTATTTCAGTACTGTGGATGGTAATCTCATTATTTACAACTTCATTTCCTCTATGTATGTGGGTGGGTGCGTGTGTGAGCACTCGAAGGTGTGGGGGGAGGGACGGGGGTATGTGTGTGTGTGGGGGGGAAAAAATATTACTCAATTTATATCCAGAGTCTAATAGTAAGACGTCACGTGTCAAGTGAGCCCTACTATCTAGATATAATGATACTGGTCAGTACAATGATACTGGTCAGTATTAAAAGCGTGCACTTTATGTGGGTGATGGGCGAAGGCGTGCATGCTTTCAGTCTGTCTGTGTGTATTTACAATAACTTGTGATTTACTAGTTCTAAAGATTGAATCAGGCATCTTTGTTTCAGGTTCTGGAATTGATTCTGGCACGTCAGATCTCTCGGGTGGAAAGAAGCGTAGGTTCCCAGATCTGAGAGGTAAATGGGGCTTGCAAATTTTTTTTTAGTTTTCTATGGTTTTAATGCTCCGAATTATCAAGTTAATATATATATATATATATATATATATATATATATATATATATATATATATATATTTGGCTGTTGTGCAGGAGATCATAGTAGTAACTCTTTTGAAGCATTGGTGAGTGGGATACAATTTAATTTCATATTCTAAAGAAATTTATGCTGTTTTACAGTTGCTGTTATCCATTTTATTTGTTTATTTTTTATCTATTCTTTTGTGTCCAGTTAAAAAACACTGGGAGGGAATCATTCCAATGGGGTAAGTTCTACTGCTTATTTCAGTTTTAATGTTGCTCATAAGAAAAGCTGTGAACTTGAATCCAGACAAACATAAAAAATTTATCACTCATACGAACGTAAATTCAGATTTAGTAAATCTGAAATCAGACTGCAAGACGGATTTATTCCGTCATCTTTTGTGCAACAATCATCGCAGTGTGGATTTGATAAGTTTGAATTTATCAGATTTGATAAAATTCTATTTAACTTTAATCAAAGTTGGAGCCAATCACCATCTTAGATAATTTTATTTTATTTAGGATGCTTATGTTTAAACATGGATTAACTGAGCAGGTTTGACTGCTGGCATTTACTCGGGGTTAACCTATAGCTTGAGAGAGGCTCGTGGAACTCATGACTGGGTAATTTCATTTTGTTTTGCTCCAAAAATAGTGAAGTTCTTATGAAGACTCAAAAAAATGAAGTTTTTATGCACCTTAGTTTGCATAAATAATCGCCATTCTGCAGCTCTTTGTGAAATTTAAGTGAAATTTGCCACATAATTTTATGTATCTATTTTGTATGCAGCATTCAAACTTTCATATTTATATGCTCAACACTCAAATTTTACCATCACATCAATATCACAATTACATGCTAGAAATTGTTTATCTATAAAAGTTTAATCCTTTTGCTGTATAATGAACTAAAGTTGAAGTTTTGAGTTGCTGCAGAAGAACAGTGCGGTTGCTGGTGCTGTTACTGGAGCAGCTCTAGCCTTGACATCACAGGGCGCAACTCAGGAGCAGTTGGTGCATTACGCCATAACTGGAGCTGCTATCTCTACTGCAGCTAGTCTTCTCAGAGGCATATTCTAATGGAAAGACAAATTGTTGTTTCTCAGATTTTTTTTCTTTCTTCTATTAGAGACCTTTTCAGTGTGTTTTAGGCTCTCTTTCCTGCATTAAAAACTGCTGTTTAAATAATTTGATGCACAATTTGCTTTGGTTTGAAACTAAGTGGTTATGAAATGTTTGTTCAATCGTGAGCTTCAGAAACTTGATCTATCGTTGATATTGCATGCATATTTTAAAACTGAATTCGGGGCAGTTCAAATCATGATTAATAATGCTAGCGGAATAGATTACTTAGTCAAGTGGTACGATATTGCTCTCAAACTTTTCTCCTGCATATTCTTCCAGGTTCTTATTTTCCAAAGTTATCAATGGAATCAGAGCTGAAGCATAATTTGAGTTGGAGTAGACAAGATGAGTAGTATAACATTAAAAGAATTCGTCCATCTATAAAATTTTGTAGTAATCTGCTAATTTCATTATATATCATATTCTGGTTATGCTCCAGATTATGACTTGCCAAATATGAATATAATAAGCTTATGGATATATTGGAGATGGATCTTGCCTTCTTATCTGAATGGATGGCCATCCTCATCACAAGAAAATAGAAATGCAAGATCAATGATGTCCCCTGAATCCTAAATCCTAAACTCTTTTTTTCTTTTTTAAAGTTAGAGAACACTCATAACTTTAACATCCCTATTTTCAAATGAAAATGTCACTGTTTTAATTAAGTAATTAAAAAAATGAAACACTATTTTTTTAATAAATCACAAAATTAAACCTGATTAGTCCTCTTACCTTGTATCACAAGAACGGAAAAAATTTGCATACGGAGGGCGAAAGCATCGCTGCGTATGCCATCCATGTTACATGGAGGGTTTCATGTGTTATCATGTAATCTCCATGTACCATCTCTGTTATTTTGAATGGTACATGGAAGGTATAAACATGTGTAGGCGCCTGTTACTGGAGGGCGTACGCAGCGCTGCGTACACCCTCTGTATGTAAATTTTTTTCCCACAAGAACGGGCTTGGAGCAGAATTCTATATGATGGATGGAAGGCACTCTGTAATTCCTTTTTTTGAGTAAGAGCCTTAGCGGGTCAAAAGGCATCCTTGTCAACAGTCCAAATTTTGGCTCTACGTCCGGTCGTGCGTGGTATGTTCGCGATTCGTACATATGAAAAAGGTTCCGCTGGTACTAACTCATAGAACCTCATTTCTTTTATATTGCTCTGTCCATCTCTGGTCAGACCATTCTTCCGCAAAATTTTCACAAATTCAGCCCCAACTTGGCGAATCGCATGCCCGCTAGCCCCTGACCATTCAACAGTGGCAAAGAGAGTTTTCGTCTACCATTGCTTTCTTCCTTCTAGTCAGAACTCTGGCTAGTCTAAGTGGAAAAGAACAGGCGTTACGCCTATGAAAGCTACAACCCTAGATGCAAAACTCTTTTTTCAATAGTTATGATAATTATTATTTTTTTTAAAAAAATATAAATGTTAATCTAAAGCTATTCTAAGCCACAAATGACTCATGAAACTACGATCTAGATTCTATCATATCCTTCTAATTTTTAATCTTCACATGCTCCAAATAGGAAAAAAGTCTCATTAGACCCTATGAAAATGTAAATAAGTAAAATTTCGGTGTTAAATATGCAAACCACTCAATTCTTATGTATTTACATGTTTATCACCTAAACATGACCCATTAATCATGCATGCAAATGTGTGATTAACTTTTTAAATGTTAAATTAATGATATGTTTGATGTGACAAGAAATATTTAGTAGTATAAATTTTAAAAAAATGAGTATAAGTTTAGGTGTTAGATATGCAAATACATGAAAACTAGGTGGTATGTATGCATATGACTCTTTAACTAATTAAAAACTACTTTCTCACGCCTATGTAGAGCTCTAAAAATAATTAGTTCTTAATGCTACGAAAATAATGAAGGAAAGCACCATTTTCTAGAAAGTTCTTTTGAGTGTGCAAATGCAATTTTTTTTATTATCTATTTTTGTGAGAAAGTGATCCATAGGGTTGTTGATAAAAGCTAATAGTAATTTCGAATTAAATGTTTTATTCCATGAAAAAAAATTTGACTTATTCTTTTTTTTTTATTATTAAAGAGCACATAGGCTCAATTTTATTGCTCTAAAAATTAAAAGTACATCCCGGGAAAAAGGTTCCAAACACACACATACTACAAATGCTCAAAAAAGAAAAAAAAGGTCCTTTTTCCAAACAAAAATAAAAAATACAGAAAAAAAATAAAAAGACACGACAAATAACAAATAAACAGGAACACCTTACATATCAGAATGCACAATAGAGTAAATAAAATCAAGTACAAGGTTGGAAATCACCGGATTAGAAATCTTCATACCAAGTTTAGCGATCCAATCAGCAGCAACATTTCTAAATCTTTTAGTATGGTTCCAAATTATATTCATTCCTATTGCAAACAAATTGATTTTTTTAACCTGCAAAATAATACTCCAATGACAGCTTAACTGAAACTTGCAAATGTTAAAAAGATATAAAGAATCGATCTCAATAATAAGATGATTCCAACCATAGCCTCGAGCCATATTTAGAGCAAAAAGAACAGCTTTAGCTTCAGCAACTAAAGAGGATTCAGCAAAAATTGGAGCAGCAAACCAGTTTATAACCTTACCATTCCAATCTCTAGCAATCCCACCTATACCAGCAGTAGCTATTTTCCAGACACCATCAGTGTTAATCTTGATATAAGGAGCAAATGACTTAATCCATTTACCTCTATTTAAGCATTTGACCGAGAATTGAAGCTTAATATTAAGATTAACCACAATATATGCAATATAATCATTATGAAAATGATCAACTATATTAACAGATAAGCATTTAAAAATATAGGAACAAATTTGACTAGTAACTTGCTTAACCGTAGGTTGAGAGTCATTGTGCTTAAGCATTATTCCTATTAATCCATAAAAACCGTAATACAATAGCAGGAATAGAGCTAAGAAAGGAATGCCCTCTACTATTCCAAATTCCGAAAATGTCCAGATAGAATTGTAGCCAACAAATAATTCCTTCCCGCCACAAACAAGAAAGATTTCTTTCCAAACACTATTAGAAAAACAGCAATTACCAAAAAGATGAAGAACATCCTCATAATGAATTTTACAAAGATGGCATCTAGAAACAATTGTCAACCCTTTAAGCTTAAGAATATCATCAACCAGTAAACAATTATGAATCAATCTCCAATTAAAAAACGATATAGAAGGTTTAAGCCAGATATTCCAAAGCCAAGTTAAATCCGAATCAGAGAGGATAAGAATAAGTAGCAAGCAATAGCTTTAGTAAGCAGTGTTGCCACCAGTAATTTTGAAAACAGGAGTATCATAACTACTCCTATTAATAGGAATATGAACAATGGAAGAAGCATCAAAAAAGTTAATATAGTTAAGAAGTTTAGTAAAATTCCAGTTAGAATGATCCCAAAGATCATTAACTTTAAAATTAATATCAAAAGGGCCACCATAACTATTAGCAAGAGGACCCTTAGTGGTCCAATCATCATACCAGAAAGAGACATCCCCTTGGCCAATGTCCCAACAAATAAAGTCTCAGCATCCTTAGACACTTTTAACAGATTTTTCCAAATATAAGAATCAGTTTTATTAGGAGTAATGGATAAAGGATGTTTATATCTACAATATTTAGTATGTAACAACTGAGACAAAAAAGAATTCTGCTGTCTAAAATGAAACCATAACCTCATATAGTTAAATTTAATAGAATCAGTAAGAGTACGAAAACCCAAGCCACCCTTATTGATAGGTTTACAACATTTACTCCAACTCTTCCAATGAATACTCTTCTTGCCATAACCATCCCACAAGAAGCTATTGAACATAGATTCAAGCTTCTTAATAATAATATTAGGCACATTCATCACCTGAATCGTATATAAAGGCATAGAAGTAAGAGTGCTCTTTAAAAGAGTAATACGGCCCCCAAAAGAGAGAAACTTGTTCTCCCAAGAATGAAGCTTCTTCCTAATTTTTTCTAACAATCCCTCATAATGAATAATACGTTTAGCTTTCTTATCAAGAATAAAACCTAAGTACTTAAGAGGCAAAGAATCATGCTGACATTGAGTAAAATTGGCAATCCATTGTAGTTTTTCAGTAGTAGCAAATTTAGAAGCATAAAAACAACATTTATAAGTATTAAAATAAAGCCCAGAAGACTTTTGAAGATGATCTAAGAGCTTCCAAATTCTCTTAATAGATCTCTTATTAGAGTTAGTGAAAATAATAAGGTCATCAGCATAACATAAATGAGACACACTGAGGTCAGCTTTATGAGTGAAGTTAGTAGTAGAGTAATCAACATAAAGCTTATTCAACTGCTTAGAAAAATAATCAAAAGCTACTATAAAGAGATAAGGTGATAAAGGATCACCTTGTTTAATACCTTTAGATGCCATAAAGTGACCATAAGAGCTCCCATTTATCACAATAGAATAGAAATTATTATTGAGAATTCTGTAAATAATATTACGTAAAGCATCGTTAAAACCATAAGCTCTCAAAACATCTAGTAAGAAGTCCCAGCTAAGAGAGTCCAAAGCCTTTTTAATATCCATCTTAAAAATAATGTTAGCATTCCTTTTACACATATCAATGTCATATAAAAGTTCCTGCACAGTTAAAGTATTATCACTAATAAATCTGCCTTTTAAGAAAGCAGATTGATTCAGCTCAATGATATTACTTAAGATAGGCTGAATCCTAATAGCCATAATTTTAGAAATAAGTTTAGACACAACCGTATTAATACAAATTGGTCTAAAAGAATCCCGTGAATCACCATGATCTTTAGGAATCAACACTATATTAGAGCATTTGAAATACTTAGGTAAGTCTTTGCTCACGGAAAAAATCTCGAATAATATCAACTAGTTCTATATGAATAACATCCCAACAAGATTTATAAAATTCCACATTAAAACCATCAGGGCCAGCCGATTTGCCAACATCCATATTATCAAGAGCATTCTTGATCTCTGTTATTGATGGAATATAGGTAAGATGAAGATTATGAATATTTTCAGAAAAGGAATACACAGCAGTATCAATATGCTCCAAATAATTGTTACTGCTCTGAAAAAGAGAACTAAAATAAGCAATTCCATCACTAATGATCTCATTTTCATTAGTTAAAACAATACCATTAGAATTCTTAATACTAGAAATACGATTCATAAGCCTTCTATTCTTAATAACAGCATGAAAGAAAGAAGAATTCCTGTCACCATCCAAAAAATTAGTTTTAACAGCCTTTTGAGCATAGAAATTCTCCTCCATATTAATAACAGCAGTGAGATCTTTTTGTGCTTGATTAAGAAGATCAAAAGAAACTAGATCTTGATTATAAAGAAATTCCAAATCTTTAACTCTAATATCAGCTTCTCTAACCTTTTTATCAAGGTGGCCAAAAACATTCCAATTCCAATTTTTGAGTGCATGAGCAAGTCAAGCTTTGAAGCCAACAAAGTTTCTGACCAGAGTTAATAGGTTTAAGAACAAGTTTATCAACAACCCAATTCTCTCTAATAAATTGCATAAAAGAGGGATGTTCAATCCACATATTTAGAAAACAAAAATGGTGAGATTTTTTAGAAAGATTATTAGAGATCTTCAAAAGAATAGGTGTGTGATCAGAAGTGGTAAAACTTAAATGATGAACCTTAAAAGCAGTAAAAGAATTACACCAAGAAACATTAGCAAAGAATCTATCCAGCCTTTCAAATACAAAGCCACGATGCCAAGTATACATAGAGCCAGTATAACCCAGATCAAAGAGTTCAGCTTCAAGAATAGCATGATTAAAACTATCAATCAGATTAATATTAGGAGGAAGGCCCCTCTCTTTTCATTGACAGCAAGTAACAATATTAAAGTCCCCCCAACAAGCCAAGGAGAATCTAATGGACCAATAGAATTAAGCAAATTCCATAAATCCATTCTATCAGCCTTTACCGCAACCAAGATACACAATAGATAAATGAAAAGAAATATCCTGATAAGTAATAACCACATGAATCAACTGTTTATGATTAATAATCAAATCAAATTTAATAAAATTTTTCCAAAGAAACCAAATTTTAGTATTAATATTAGCTATATAATTAAAATTACCAATCTTATGAACATATTTAGGATTATTGTAATCTTTCACCAAAGGTTCCAAAATACCAAAGAACGATAAATGATAATGTCTAATTAAGTTTTTCAGTCTATTAGAGGCATTCTTATCCGCAATACCCCTAATATTCCAAAACATTGTATTAAAATTCATCATCAATTTCTTTCCTGCCTCTAGTGATTCTAGAGGAGGAAGCAAGTATCAATATTATCAAGAATCTTACCTGTAAGTTGCTCATTTAAAGCATCAGGATTTGACATAGCTTAATTCTCTACTACCTTTGAACTTCTTTTTTTCGGAAGCCTTTTGAATCTGCCATTCATCTTCAGGTTCAGGCCTGAACAAATTAATATTATTTGTACCTAACATATCAGTAGCATATTCATCTACTACACCCTTTTCATTATTCAAAAGAGTGAAATCCACATTTTCAATTGCCTTTTCAATAATAGGATCAATCAGAAAATTAGATTGAAAAGCATTAAAATCAGGATTTACAGTATCTTTATGAATATTATCAGATTCTTGAACATCCTCATTAGGAATTTTATCAACATTTAGAACATCCTCGCGAGAACTATCAACGTATAATTGATCATTATTATCATCATTGTTTTGAACAACAATGATATTAGAATGATCAAGATTTGAAGCAGCAAGATTATCATGCACTAAATTAAAAATATTACCTTCTTTATGCCCAGTTTTTATCTTCTCAGGATTCTTATTCTGTTGTAATTTTAAATGAGGATGAGCAATGAAACAATTAGTGAAAGAATGACCAAACATTCTACATTTGTTACAATAAGGTGGAATAAACTCCATTTCAACAGCTGCCAATATCCGAGCTAGCATCTTCCAACCAAATAAGCATCACAAAAAGGAGCAATGAATATCCCTTTCAATTAAAATTCGAGCAATAGAAGGACGATCATGATTAACGTAGCTCATATCAATTTTCATCGGAGAACCAAAAATTTTCCCAATAGACTAAAGAACTTTCTTGTTATAAAATTGTAGTTTTAATCCGTGGAAGCGAAACCGGATAGGAACTATTGGTGGTTCTTCCTTGGATTGAAATCTACAGTCCATTTAAGAATTTTCATATACACCTTATCAATTTGTATAACTTATTTTGAAAAGAGCTGTGTATAATCAGATTCATTTTCTAGCTTAATCATTAAATTCCGACCATCAATAAGACCAATGTTCCATTTTCCATAAAGCTTAAGATCAGAGAAAAACTTCCTTATAATCTCCATTTTAGGATGAGCATAGGTAAACTTACCTATAAGAGTATATTTCAGAGGTTCAACAAGAAGATTAGTTTCTTCCTCAGTAAAAATAAGAGCGGGTTTACCGTTCTTTTTAGTAGCTTTCTTTAGCAGGCTATCTTTATTTTCATCTCCATATTGATCCCTAAAAGAAGAAGGAAAAAGACATACATTAGTCAAAGAAGAGGAACTATCCATGTTTCCTTTCAAAGCATCAAGAAATGAAGGTCGATTAAGAGAATCGACCATAAGAAAAAGAGAAAACTTCCTGATCTTAGAGATTAAGAGAAAGGAAGAAGAAATCTTAAGCAGAAAAACGATCAGATCCTCGCGCCGCTTCTAAGAGAGACTCGAAGACGCCTCCGTCTTTTCGCTTTCCCATAACGCCTCCCGTCATAAACTTAGCTCGAATAAAAAATGTGACTTATAATGGCTAATAATTTTACATTTAAACAAAAATCAACTTAAAGATTTCTAGACTCATTTTTAAGCATATAAAAGATTCATTTGAATTTTTTTTTTTTTATTTTTTGCTATTTACACTAAAATTCGCATAATGAAATTTATTATGATAATTTAAATCCAATGTTTTGCCATCAAACGCCCACTTGTTACTACATAATAGTTGAGAGTTTAGATTTACACCATAAAGTTACGAACCGTGCATACATTTACGCTAAATTATTGCGAACACACACACACACACACACACACACACACACACACACACACACACACACACACACACACAATTGCCGCTATTTTGTTCATGTTTAATCATCTTCATTATTTGGATTAAATCAAAAGGATGTATTTCAATTGATTATTAAAATATTACTTCAATTATTAATTATAATTATAATTTTTTTATTAATTAGTAATTCAATTTTTATTTTTTAAAATCAGCTAAATAGAAAAACAAATAATACAAATTTTATACAAAACCTATAAATGAGTTGGAAGAATATCTTCTCCTTATATAGGAGATTCAAATTCAAAACATACTAAATATTAATTTTCAATTTAACTTCGAAATAAACTCAACTTACACAAAAAAAATAAAATAATAATAATAAACTAAAATAAAAATAATAAGTTTTTTTTTTTTCAAATATTAAATCAATAGAGTTCATTTACTATAAATGAACAAGTCTTAAATAAATAAACTTGAATATTATACTATTCAAATGCTATATGTTAAATTTTACAAAGATATTAATTAAATTATCAAATGATATGAAATAAAGTCATTGAGAAATGTAAGCTGCTCTATAAATGCAAGTCATCTCAAAGCCATTAAATTTTCTTTGAGATGAGAACAATACAAATTTTGATTAAATTCTGACATACTTCACTCAAATTAAAGGACTTTTGAGATCCATCGTGACCCAAAATTTTTAGGGGAATTTACATATGAACCACGCATTTTTCATGTATTTACACATATAACAATTAAAATTTAATATTTACTTATATAACACTCAAATATTTAACATCACATCAAAAATATCATCAAGATTTAACTTTCCTAAATTGAAATATACCCTTTAGTCCCACACTATAAAGTTTTATATAAATAAATATCAACATGCGGCCATTACATATATAAATACATAAGAATAATATGGTATGTATATACATCTCCCAATTTTTTTGCATAAATGTATTGCTAACAATGGAGTAGAGAAGAATCATTAAGGTTCCAACAAAATGATAATGTCATCCATTGCATGTTTCAGCATAAATCAAAATTGCAATATGCAAGTTTCCAAAAATC
Source organism: Papilionanthe hookeriana x Papilionanthe teres (assembly GCA_022702705.1). Lineage (NCBI taxonomy): Eukaryota > Viridiplantae > Streptophyta > Magnoliopsida > Asparagales > Orchidaceae > Papilionanthe > Papilionanthe hookeriana x Papilionanthe teres. The sequence continues at coordinate 30,469,950 of CM040433.1, read as the reverse complement.
AAACTGAAACATCACCACTAGCGAAAATATTAGACAAACAAAAAATTTCCCAAAATTTAGACATGAATAGATAACATAAAGCACCAAAAAATAGATTTCTTGATCTACAATTAACTGTATTCTTATCATGGAACTTATAAAAAACAGCTACTTGCACAGCTTCAGCTGATCTGAAGCTTTGAAATCCAGAATTGGATCTGCTCGGCCACACAGTCTGAACCGGTCGAGCCGTACGACGAAAATTTGTTCACAAAATTTTTTACGCCCAAATACTCGTAAACATCATCCTCAAACACAGGATCTATTCCCCTGAGATCGTCAAGAGATAGATCAGAAAGCTGACAATTTTTTGAGATGCAGAGAGCTACAGATCTTCCAACAATGTCATGTGAAGTTCTAAATGGCACGCCCTGTGAAGAAACAGGAAGAGGAAGATGAAGAATTAGTTCAATATCATACAGATAAAACCTCAATAAAAAAACAAAAGTATTCTGATTCTGCCCTTATAAAGCAGTTAGAAGTAGTAATTTGGCAAAATACCAGAAGTAGCTATAACTTTTTAGTTCTTAGTTTGGAGTAAAAACTGTATAAATAATGTTCTCAGTGGGGGTGTGAACGGTTTAAGCTGAGCTAGAGCCAATCTCTACTTGAGCTTGAGTTTGATTATTGGGGAATTTACATACATACCACCCAATGCTTATGTATATGCAAATGAAGCACCTAAACTTTGCTTTTTTACATTTATACCAACCAAATTTTTCATATCACATAAAAAATATTACTATTTTAACTTTTAAAAAGTGAATGCATAGGTAAGGTGGCATATGTGTAAAAATTAAAGTTTTTGTAAGATATGTCGTAAATCTACCATTATTAATTAATCAAGTTGAAGCTCTAGCTCAAGCTAATTCTAAGAGTTAGAGTCAGTTTACAAGCTGGTTAATTTAATATTGAAAGGAAAATTTGATTAAAGCAACTATTCTTAATAAAATGATGGAAAATTTAGTAATTCAAGAAAAAATAATAAAACAATACGATATAATAAAATAAAATAAATGATTCTATCTTTTAAATAATGTATATTTAACGTCCAAAATTTTAATATATTTCAAGAGAATTTTATATTAAAAATTTTTAAATGAGCCGGCTCATGAGCTATAGAGCTGAGTTATCGTGTCAGCTGACCGAGCTCAGTGCACGAGCCATCATCAAGCTAAGCTCGGGCTGCTAACGAGTCAACGTGGCACAGTTCCACCCTAGTTATCAATGATCTTATCACTGTTCTTAAAGCAAAATGGACAAAAAATTAAGGCTAGTTTACCTTCTTCACAAGGTAGTCAGCAAGGGTTGTAGCATCAAGATACCCAGCTGGTAGAGCCTTTTCTATTTTTGCATCATTAAAAGTAATGTTCTGTGCAAACTCAGCTGAAACTTCTAACATGCCTAGAATAGTTTTGACACTGTCAAACAAAGGTTCCTTGTCTTCCTGCACCAAAGGTCAAAGCCAAATACATTATAGAATGAAGGATGATACATACAGACCACTCAATTCCTATTTCTTTACATATCTAACACTAATAACTTCAAATTTTACAAACATGACACCTTATCCATGCATGAAAAGGTGTATTTCACCTTTTAGGGGCATTTACATACATACCACACAATTCTTATGTATCAACATATCTAACACCTTGATGTGTTTTTAAATTTTGTATAAAATGTCATTAATTGTTTGTAATTCATATGAAAATGTTACGCTTTGAGGGAATTTTTTTTTGTTGACCGTTCATTTACATATCCTAAGAGAGTTATAGAGGATGTCCTAAATAAGGTCGATAAGTTTATCTTCACTGTAAATTTTATTGTTTTAGATATGGAGGAGAATAAGAAGATTCTCATCATTTTAGGGTTTGTTTGGGGCAGCTGCAACTTATCCAGCTTATCCACATAAACAGTTTATCCTGATAAGCTAGCTGGTTGTTTGGTTTGTGCGTTTGGAAAACAGCTGATTCTGGATAAATGACTATTCCGCCCCTGCTCTGGATAAGCTGTTTAGCTGTTTAGTTTGTGCGTTTGGAAAACGACTGAATACAAGACATGTAAAAAAAATATTAACAATTTGAGGATGTAAAAGGGCAGCCAAAATGAAAGTAAAAAAAAGTGCATAACACTAAAATAGAGTGAGAGAGAAAGAATGGTAAAAGTATCCCCGCTCATGCTAATTATAGAGATATTGCATAAAATATAATCTAATGTTTGCCACAAAACTAATAATTTGATCTAGAGCACATTTCTTTTTTTTTCTCCTTTTGATGTGAGAGATTTTAGCATCTAATGTATAGAAAAAACATGCACCGAAAATTTATCAAATTGAGAAATGCATTATAACTTTAAATAACTAAATATATTATGTACTAAACGTTGAAATTTACTAAAATAATCAGCATAAAATGAGAAAAAATCGATATTATTTGTTTATGACTCCATTTCAATAACTACAAAATAGTTAATTCATGGTTTTCAAATCTAAAAATTTACATGAATTTCTCTGCCTTCAACTCTTCTTACCATGTTTCCCAAATGCTATCTCGCACCCACAATTTCTCTCGATTTTAGTTTCAAACAGGAGAATAAAACAACTCCACTTTTTGAATCTCAGGACAACTCCCTTTGACCCCGATTGAAGCCAATTTCAACACCTTACCAAATCTGCCACTTGCAATTACACGTTGTACGTCAAGTTTCAGAAGAAGAGACCAGAATAAAAAATTCCTAGGATTAGCAAGCATATTAACAACAATCTAAGAATAAAATAGCTCTATTCAATCTCCAAAAAATAGCAAGTGATCCCGAATACCAATTCCTTCTCGATAATTTGTTGATTCACAATTAAAATTCTTCTTGAAAAAAAAAAAAACATTGAACTGGAAATAAGGAACCAACAACTCTTGCAACATTTCAAAATAAAAAAATTGATGAAAGCGTTGAATAGGAAACAAGGCACCAACAAATCGTATGACATTTAAAAAGCTATTCCAATGCCTCAAGAACATTGGATGGAAAGCTTTGAACTGTAGCAAGGCACGTACAACTATTGCGCATTGCAAAATCTATTCCAATGTTTCAGATTATTGGATGGAAAGCTTTGAACCAGAAACAAAGCACGAAAAGCAATTGATATTTCAAAATCTATTCCCTAGAAAATTGGAGGTCGGGCAAGGGTTAAAGTTTACCTAGCGGCAGGCATGAATCCTTTCGAGCACTACAAGCTGTGAGCGTTGCTCCCGCTCGATGGGAAGCAGAGCAGAATGTTTTGCTTTGCCCTAGAGATTTCAGAGGAGCTCCGAGAACTTGATTAGGATATTAAATCCGGGACGAACAAAGTGGAGGTAGGGCGCGATGCTTACCTTGGTTAGAACGGTGCATAAGGATGAGAAACATAGGAGTTTCGGTGGTCTTTGTAAGGAACGATCCCTTCATTGCCATCCCATTCGGTGGTCTCCCAACTATGATTTTCGTCACGGACGAGAAGGGATTGCAAGAGGAAGATAGAAGCGAGAGAGGAGGGCAGGCAGGGTAAAAGTTGCCAACGAAACGCGGGCTGCGAGGTCGATCCCACGGCCGCGATTATTGAAGAATAAAAAATGCAGTCTAAACATGTTTACCAACAGGATGGCGGTGTTTTCAAAACGCCGCCCGCACTTATAAGCTGCCCCAAACGGGCCCTTAGAAAACCTTTGCTAGCCACTGGTAGGGCGTTGATTGATGTACAGAAGAGGGGTTGACTATGAGAGTAAATATCAGAAGATAACTTTTGATGTTTTAAAATCTATGAAATTTCCTTCTGATTCAAACGAGGATTTTATTTTAGGTTGAATTTAGTGGACGGACTTAGTATAACCTAATTTCAGGAGATTTGTGAAATTGATCCAATAATACAGAGTTTGATTGAGGATGATAGACATGAATCTAGGAAGAATCATCTCTACCCTTGGAGGTTAGTCCTAGGATATATAGGGAAAGGTTTGAACTTTTGGACACCACTGAATAATCAAGGCTATTAGTTCCTTCCATAGAAGAACTACTTGAATTGGAGATGAAAAGCTTTCCTAGGGGAGTCATCTACTTTACTGTAATTATATCCTCATTACTCAGTAGCCTACAAGAGAAATTAATGAGAGTTCTGAGGAGTTTTAAGAAAGCTTTGGATGGACTCTTGCAGGACATTAAGGGGCTCGGTCTTTCATCGTGTATGCATAGGATCATTATGGAAGAATATTATAAACCTAAGGTGGACCCACAGAGAAGACTAAACCCTATTATGAAATAAGTTGTTAAGAATGAGATGGTAAAGTGGCTTGCTGCAGATATTATCTACCGCATTTCAAATATTGCCTAAGTTAGTCTTATTCATTGTGTATCCAAAAAAAGGAGAGTGATTGTAGTAGAGAATGAGCATAACAAGTTGATACCTACTAGACATGTCTCAGAACTTGTTCTTGTTTGGCTCGTTCCATTTTTTTTTTCTTTCAATATTAGCTTGTGTTCGAAATGGCTCAAGATTGACATATTCGTGCTCGATTTGATTGAACTCGAATTAGATCGTTTGGCTCAAATTCAAATTTGAGCCAAGCATGATTTGCTTCTCATTGAACCGACTCGAGCCCTCTTATTTATTTATTTATTTCAACTTAGTCAACTTTGGTTTAAATAGCACTTGTATTCTTCAAACTATAAAATACAAGATGTGAGATTAAAATTTGGGTAGGCATAAGGTGAGGCAGATCGAGGACCACGAGGCACTAAATTTTAGAAGTATTTACATACATACCATCCAATTGACATGTATGTACATATTATCTAAGTGCTCCATATGGGAGCATTGCGGGAAGGGATTTTTAGAAGCATTTACATGCATACTAGAGAAATCCTATGTTTTACATATTTAACATCTAAAATTATATTTTTTATAGTTATATCACCTAAATAATTTTTCAAAAAATAATAAAATATAGTTTTTTAAATACAATATAAAGATTAAAATAAAAAAATATAAATAGATATTATTATTTAATAATTTAATTATTTCGAGCCAAAACAAGCTGAACATGAATGAACAAACACTTATTGGAGTTCGGCTCGTTTATAAATCGAGCTAAAAAATGGTTCTTGTTCGGCTCACTTGCTTAACGCACAAATCAAATATGATCACGAGCTACTCAAGAAACACGAGATTTTTTTTATAGTCCTAAAAATACTGACATTTTTTATGTGATATTAAAGATTTCAATGATAAAAATGTAAAAGGCAAATTTTAGGTGATAGACATGTAAAAACATAAGAATTTGGTCGGATGTCTGCAAATGCCCGTAAAAGTTAAAATGACAGTATTTTTTATATGATATTATGATTTGAGAGGTTGTAAAAAGTAGACTTTAGGTATTAAATAGGTAAATACATAGGAATTGAGTGGTATGTTTGTAAAGCATTTTTTTCAGAACTTTATGAGGAAGAGAGAGAGAGAGAGAGAGAGAGAGAGAGAGAGAGAGAGAGAGATTTGAAGTACTGAGGTCTTACTTGTAAATCACGGTTGTAGGCTTGAGGGAGCCCTTTGCACAAAACCAGAAGAGTTACAAGGCTTCCAATGACTCTGCTAGATTTACCGCGGACGAGTTCCATTGGATCTGGATTTTTCTTTTGAGGCATGATGCTGCTTCCAGTTGAAACGGAGTCACTAGGAGTCAAGAATCCAAACTCTTCTGAAGCCCACAAAACCCATTCTTCTCCAAGCCTTGAAAGATGCATGGCAATGATGGAATTTGCAGAAAGGAATTCCAGTACAAAATCTCTGTCTGAAACAGCATCAATGCTGCATATAATAGTGAAACATTTATGAAAAAGAACTCTAAATTTCTTTTTAAGAAAATGCGAAGAGCAAAAAAGAATACCGAACCAGAAAATTCCCATCTGGTTGACAAATTTAGCAGAAACTCGTGTATTTTTTGACTTATTTCTTATTAGGGTTATTTTCTTTTAGGAATTTATTTATGTGTGGCGTTTTTCTATTTGAATAATACTGTAATCTAGCTGAGTACATCGTAGATTGGACTAGCTTGGCAATATTTTAAGTTCATGTTTGGCTTGAGCCTGAGCTTTTACATGTATATTCAAGAGCCGCTTGTTTAGATTTTTTTAATACTTAAACTTCATTTGTACTTGATTTGTTTATGTCAATTGAATGAGTATTTGAACAAGTTAATAAATAAGCAAAAAATTCAAATGAATATCTTCATATAAAATTTTCAATAAATAAAATATTCAAGCTAGTTTATTTACTAATTTAAACTAACATGATCGAGTATTAATCGAGTCAAGTTCGAGTTGTTCATCGAGTACATTGGTTCATTTACGTCCCTTTGTTTGAACACTTTAGCTATTATTTTTGTGTTTTGGAGACTTGATGTTTTTTATTTCTGCTCTTCGGAGTGTTGTATCATCTTCCTTTTGCAAGTGATGTGCATTTTATTCAAAAATAGGTAGTGGATTCTCTTGGCAACCGTGCCTCATCAGATTCAATATTTTATGATTCTCTTTATTGTTTTCAGCCCGGACAACCGCCAAATAGGGGTGTGCATTGTCTGGTTATAATCGAAAATCAAACCGAAAATATTTTTGGATGATTTGGATCAGTTTGTAAATTAATAGTTTGGATATCAGTTTGAGAAATCGAGCAATTTGGTTATCGATTCTTGGATCAGATTTTGCTTCAATAACTTGGGTAAAACGACAACTATATATATATATATATATATATATATATATATACATATTATTTCGTTGCTCTTATGATTTACACTTTATACTCCATGATTGGTGTCAACTTTTTTAGTAAAATCTCATCTAGTAAGCGTACATATACAAATGTACCCCAGCATGATATGAATCTTTATAGTTTGTTATCTTTGTGCTATAATTTACCTCATTTGGTAATATGTGTGACCCAAATAAATGCTAGTATGTGTTATTACTTTGATGTTTCTTTGGATGATTTACGTGCATATCATTTAATTTCTCTGTGTTTATATATATAATACCTAAACATCATTTTTTACATGTCATGTTATCTATGCATGAAAAGGTGTATTTCATTTTTTAAAAGTTAAAAATGATGGTATTTTTGATGTGGTGTTAAAACTTGGTGTGATGTACATAGGAATTGGGTGACATGCACGCTATGCTGCAATCATTTAAATTTTGTGTTAGATATGTAAATGAATAGGAACTGGGTGAGGTGAGGAATACTTTATATTTTGCAATTAATTTCGGTTTAACCAAAACCAAACCGAAATAATTGAACCAAACTATTGTTTGGCCGGTTTGGATTGATATTTTAAACTCCATGTTGACCTCATTTTAGTGAGGTCTTAGGATATTCCTCTTAGACCCTAGGATCTAGCTTTAGGAGTTCCTTATTGACCATCTTAGAGGACTAGTACGGGACCACACCACTTAGAAAATTCGAGCCAATTCCTCACTCCTCCGAGCCTCACGAGAACGGTCCCAAATCCTCGGCATTGCGCTAAGTTGATTAGGACCGAACAAGTGAAACTCGAAGTCGAGTTCCTACATGAATAAGGGCAGCCCCTAGGAGAATCACCAATACCTCCGCACTCACGTGACATCACGATTTGACATTTTTTTGGCCCGACCGTCGGAGAACTTGTCCGGACGACCCCGGATGACGAAATGGACCACATGAGATGCGTCCGGAACGCCGACTTTAGCTAGGAAGGACACCCATATTGCTACGTTTACACACTCGCGCATAAGCGGCACAAAAATCGATGCAATTTTTTTTTAATTAGCGGGGCACGAGTTCGGGCTCAGCCCAAGTTCAATTCGAGCTCGATATGGGCTGAACACGGGCCTAGCTGTTTTAAAATTTAAAATTCAAAATTCAAATTTTGTCATTTAAACTCACATTAATTTGATTTAATTAAAGGTTAAGTTTTTCCAATTGGGCGGCCTCCAACACACAAGGAAACCATTTAATTGCCCGCCAAACTCAGCGTAACGGCTATCGCAGAGGAGCAGGATACAAATCCCGCTCAATGGAAAGATCTGGCACGGGCTTCTTCCCCGCGCACGACATTAGACCCCTGGCTCCTCAACAGAAGCTCGGCACCGAATCCCTCTCCCACTCGACCTCGGCTTCCCCTTCCTCGACAAAACAGCTGCTCGACTCCTCCCTCTGCAGAGGAGACTCCCGATCCCGTTCACTCTCTCTGGGATCTCTCGCTCGCCTCCTTCCCTGCATCCGATCCCTCGCCCGCTCGCTGCTCCACGCGACAGAGAAGAACTCCCGCTCGACCGCGCGCAGAACCGCCGCTCGTCTCCCGCTGGTTTTCGCTCGATCGCCCCATCTCCCGCACGCTCGCACGGAAACCCCGCTCGTGCTCGCTCGCTCGCCAGCTCCTCCTTCCTCTCTCGATCTCTCCCGCTCACCTCGCCTCCTTGCACCGAACCGAGCCAGCTCGCCTGCTCCCCCTCTCCCGATCGCCTCCATCGAAGCTCCGCACCGAAAGCCCTAGCCTGCTTCGACTTCCACGCTCGACTGAAGCTGCTCGTATCCTCTTCTTCCTCACGCAGAGAAGCTTACTCGGCTTATTTCCCTCAGACGCCGGACCACCTGCAACCGCTGCAATTTTGTAGCAATTTCTGGGCTTCCTCGGATCAAGGTCGTATTTCTCCAACTTATTTTCTTTCGGTTTCTCTCAGCTTGCTTTATTTTTGCGAAGATCCTTTTACTTTCATGAATTAAAGTGCATGAGTTTAAGTTGATTTTTTTTTTTTGCAGCAGGTGCTTGAATATGAATCTTAATTTGCTTTGATGATTTCTTCTCAAAACTTTCTGAAATCTACCTGCATGCCACTCCACTCTTGCATATTTACATATGTAACACCTAAAACTTTGGTTTTACAATTAAAGCACCTCTATTTCTTAATGAGAATGATGTCTTTGCATGCTTAAGGATTTATACACTCGATCTCGGCACTCGTCTCGAAGAAGTTTTGGTAACATAGCTTTTAAATCCGAATGTTTCATGTGATTATTTGCAAATGTTTCAAAGCTTTAGTACATTATCTCTTAAAACCTGAAAGTTTTACATATTACTCACAAAATACTAACAAAAAAAAAATAAAAAATAAAAATCTATTTTGCTTGTTAACAAAGTTCTACATAAACACTTAAATAACTTTGCATGAAAATCAAAGAATTTTTCCATATAAAATATATAAAAGTCTACTAGCTAATACTTGGATTGGGTCAAGGACTACCCTCCTTAGATCGTCTGGTTGGCAGACTCTTATCCGAGGTCGGAAGACATGACCCACTCGAGCCCCCACTCTACTAACGTCTTATACTCGTCCTGATCTTCCATATGCTGACTACGAGTTTTGCTTTGCGATTTCTACGACTTGTTTTCTTTATTTTCCGACTTTCGTGTCCGGTTTTTCGCTCGTTTACTTTTCCGACAAGCTTTATTTAAATCCATCGCAAATCATTCGGCTTCGTAATACTAGTCATGCATCGGAGAATAGACGCCTGCGTACACATTTACATTTTAAGATCGCAATTTCATTTGTCTACTTTATCGCACTTTACTTTCCAAAGACTTTTATTCGCCAACAATTTACTTTACTCGCATGCAAAATCGAAAACAACAACAAAACCCGAAACATCGAAACACATTCGGCAAAACCATTCGAACCTTAGACATTGAGGCCGCTTCTTCAATAAGAAGCTTCGAGCCGACTCCGCGAGCAACACAACGAAGAGTTCGGTCGAACAACAAGTGGTCTTCAACAAAGAAACTCTTCCTAGCTTAAACAACAAACATATGGACTTCGAGTAGCTCGCCTGGCCGCGCGTAAACCCTCACTTTCCTCTTTAGGCTTCAGTAACCGTGTTGCGTAGTCAGAAGTCCTAACACGCTTTAGGTTCCGAGGTTGTCGTATGAGTACGACGTAAACCCTCATATCTCTCGCGCTATTCGCATACATCGAGTATTATGCGAGTGTAAGTCCCAAATAATAAAATCAGCAGTGATTAAACATTTAATTAACATCGTCTCCAAAACACAGCCGCACCATATGATAGTTGGGAAGTCACCTGGCTCGCCTCGGATCCGCGACATCCCCTACCTTTTCTTCCCTTTCGACTCCTGAATTAACTGTTCCCATTCGAGCCACTCCCACTTGTTTTTCCACGTCCTACCGCGAAAACCTAAACCCCGAATTCTCGAAGATGTAACCACCGATCATTATCGAGAGCTTTCTCGGATGACACCAGATCATTCGGGATGTAATTAACTATGTAGGCTCACTTACAAGTGAATCTTCGAACCCGTGATAAAATAAACCCCGCCTAGTCTTTCTATTAGTGTAGGGAACTCATCGGTCACACATAAAGGTTCGCAGACTAAACGGATGTCATAGTCCCTTAGTTCAGTATGATTGGGTTCATCCGTCACAGGTGATACATTAATCTTTTGAGAAAGTCGTATCATTTGTGACACCGTGACACGATTACGCAAATTACTGGACCAATGAGATCCAGGCGGTCTCATTTTTCAAAATTAAAATACATTACTTTCAAAACTACTTTTCCAAAATTATATATCTTTTATATTAAACTAAATCACTAAATTTTATATCTTTCAAAAGAGAAAAAAATGCGGCCGACACTCCAGATACTAATTGGTTTTACAAATTTATTTTGAAAAGCATCCAAATCAGCCGCATGCACTCACCTACTGTCGAACGCCGTTTATCCCCTTCATGTTGATATCATGGGTGGACCTATATGCTTTTCAGAGGGGACAATTGACCCTCCTGAAATTTAAATTTAATTAATAAAAATAAAATTTAATTGTTTGCCCCTCCTCAACTATATTACTGTTCCCTAATTTGCCGTAATAAGAACCTAAGGTTATAAATGCTCTTATGACACTAATTAATTTTATCTAAATGTTAATTTTAGTAAAGCACTTTATGAAATAAAATTTTTTGTTTAAAAACATTTTAATATTTCTTTAAACTATTATAAAAAATGCTCATGGAGTGCATACAAACAATTTCTTGGAACAATTGAATTCTAACATTTTCTAATTTAAACAGCAAAATTTTTCATTAAAAAAACCATTGGACTAAATTCCACTTGCCACTTTTAGCTTTTACGGTAGGAATGTGTTATTATTGGAAAATTTATATACACATCACTCAATTCCTATGTATTTACATAACTAACACCTATATTTTAAATTTTACATACTTACAACCTTATCTATGCTTAAAAAAAATGTATTTCATCTTTTCAAAATTAAAATAATAATATCAAAAAAATTAAAATATGATATGAAAATTTTTGATGGTATAAATATAAGAAGTGAAGCTAATGTGTTAGATGTTTATATACATAAGAATTGGGTGGTATGGATGTAAATGCCCCAATATTTAAAAAAAAAAACTTTGTTTTTGTATACTCCTAATTTATATTTGCTACAATTTTCTTTTATTTTTCTTATATTTGAGCAAATCAAAATACAACAACAACAACAACAACAAAGCCTTAATCCCACTAAGTGGGGTTGGCTACATGAATCCTTTATCTCCATTGCGTCCTATTTAGTGTCAAATTTTCGTTTAATTCTAATAAATTAAGATCATTTTTTATGCAATAAGCCCAAGTTTTCCTAGGTCTATCTCTGCCTTTCTTAAAATAAGTTGTATCTAAAACATCTACTCTCCTAATCGGATCATCAGATGATCGACGTTTAATGTGACCAAACCATCTAAGGCGACTCTCTCTAATTTTATCCGTCACTGGTGCAACACCAACCCTGTTATGGATATATTTATTTCGCATTGTCTCTAAGTTTAAAGCCACTCATCCACCTAATCATTCTCATCTCGGCAACACTTAACTTAGCATTATGCTTCTCTTTTAAAGGCCAACAACATTCAGCACCATAGAGCATTGCAGGTCTCACCACCATCTTATAAAATTTTCCTTTCAGTCTAAGCAGTACTTTTCTATCACACAATAGGCCGGATGAATTCCTCCACTTTAACCAACCAACCTGAATTCCACTATTAACATCCCCATCTATATCACCATCACTTTGAACAATGGACCCGAGATATCTAAATCGTTCACACCTTTTAATAATCTGATCACCCAAAGTTACACTTCTGTCACTAGAGCTACTATTACTAAAATTACATTCCATGTATTCAGTTTTAGTTCTACTCAAATGAAGACCTTTAGACTCCAATGTAGACCTCCATAATTCAAGTTTTTATAGGGCTTTTTCCCTCATCTTATTTACGAGGAGGATATCATCAGCAAAAAGCATACTCCAAGGTACATCCTCTTGTAAATGCCCAGTAAGACCATCCATAAATAAAGCAAAAAGATACGGGCTTAAAGCCGATCCCTGATGTAAACCAATAGAAATAGTAAAATATTTGGTCAATCCTCCTTCGGCTCGAACACATGTAATGACTTCTAGCATAGATATCTTTTATGACTTGAATATAAGTCATATCAACACATTTCTTCTCATGGACTCTCCAAAGAACATGTCTAGGAACCTTATCGTAAGCTTTTTCTAAATCAATAAAAGTCAAATATAAATCCTCTTATTATCTCTGTACTTCTCCATCAAACCTCTCAAAAATGTATAGCTTCCATATTAAACCTGCCCGGCATAAATCCAATTTGATTATGAGAAACCTTGGTAATACGTCTTACCTATGTTCAATTACTCTCTCCCATAATTTTAAAGTATGACACATCAATTTAATTCCTCTATAATTTGCACACTCTTGTGCATCTCCTTTATTCTTAAAAATGGGGACCAAAATACTTTTCCTCCACTCCTCAGGCATCATTTTAGTTTTTAAAATAATATTAAAAAGTTTAGTAAACCAAGAAACCCCCAAATAACCTAAAGATTTCCACACTTCAATTGAGATATCATCAGGTCCTACAGACTTTCCACCCTTGATTTTCTTTAAAGCCTCGTCAACTTCTTTTCTACTAATGCGACGGTAAAAATGAAAAGTTTTATTATTATTAAAGATATTAAGATCACTATGGTCGATCGTATTTTCAGCATCTTCATTAAAAAGTTTATCAAAATAACTCACCCACCTATGTTGAATATCTTTTTCTAAGGAAAACAATTTTTTATTTTCATCTTTAATACACGTTACTTGAGTAAAATCTTTATTTTTCTTTTCACTTTGTTTGACTAGTTTATACATATATTTTTTAACCTCTTTAGTATCTAACATGTTATAAAGATCACTAAAAGTAGAATTTTTAGCGTCACGTATTATTCTTTTAGATTTCACTGTAGTCGTTTTATATTTTTCCCAGCTTATCTACGCTTTTACATTCAAACCAATTTTTATAAGCATAACTTCTTATATTTTATCTTTTCTTACACATTATTATTCCGCCAGCAACTATTTTTATTTATAGAAACTTTTTCTTTTGATTCTCCAAGTATATCTTTAGTCACTTGTTTAATAGTATTAGTTAATTTTTTCTCACATAGCATTTACGTCTTCATGGACATCCCAAATGTTTAAATCTTGAATTTTACTCATAAAAATAATTTTATTTGTCTTTTAGGTACGCTCATCTAATTCTACGATGTTGAATCCTAGTATTATTTATTTTACAACTCTTCATCTTAATTCCTCACTTGGAATGACCTTATAATCTTTACAATCTCGACGATCTCTTCTTCTCATAAGAAAATAATCAATTTGTGTTTTATTAGATCCATTCTTATAGGTAATAAGATGCTGTCGGCCGCATTTTTTCCTCTTTGAAAAGATTTTAAAATTTAGTGATTTAGTTTAATATAAAAAGGTATATGATTTTGAAAGTAGTTTTCAAAATAGTGTATTTTAAGCTTGAAAAATGAGACCGCCTGGATCTCATTTGTCCAGTAATTTGCATAATCGTGCTTCGATGTCGCAAACGATACACTTTCTCGAAAGATTAATCGTATCATGCGACGGATAGACCCAATCATACGAATCTAAGTGACTCGTGACATCCGTTTGGCTCCGCGAACTTTACGTGTGATCGATAAGCTTCCCTACCTACAATAGAAGACTAGGTAGGGTTTATTTTATCCTGGTTCAAGTTCCCTATGCAGGCGAGCCCTATAGTTAATTACATCCCAAATGACGGTGTCACTTGAGAAAACTCTCGATAATGATCGGAGGCTCTGTCTTCAAGATTCGAGGGTTTAGGCTTTCACGGTAGGACGTGGAAAGCAAGTGAGAGTGGCTCAAATGGGAATCGGTTATTTCCAGGAGTCCAAAGGAAAGAAAAGGTAGGGGATGTCACGGATCCGAGGCATGCCCCGCAACTTCCCAACTATCCCGCGGTGTGGCTGCGTTTTGGAGACGACGTTAATTAAATGTTTAATCCTGTCAATTTTATTATTTGGGACTTACACTTGCATAATACCCGATCATGCAAATATCCCGTAGAGATAGGAGGTTTTACGTCGTATCGTACGACAACCTCGGAACCTAAAGCCGAGTTAGGACTTACGCCGCAGCAAGACGGTCTGCACGTAGCCTAAAGAGGAAAGTGAGGGTTTATGTCGCATGGGCGAGCTTACTCGAGTCCTATAGGTTTGTATTTAAACTAGAAAGAGTTTCATTGAAGAAGATCCTCTTGTTGCTCGATCCAAGCTCCTCATTGTGTCGCCGACGAAGTCGGCTCCAAGCTCTTCATGCAAGTAGCGACTCTAATATCTGAGGTTCAAACGGCTTTTGCAAATGTGTTCCGAATGTTTGAGTTATGTTGTTTTCGGTTTTGCATGCGAGTAAAGTAAATTCATTTGCAAATAAAAGTCACTTGGAAAGTAAAGTGCGATAAAGTGGAGTGCAATAAAGTAGATTGCAATAAAGTAATTTACGAAATAAACCGTAAAAACGTACTCAGCATCCGCTATCAGTTAGTATGATTTGTATTGCAGCGTGGTATGATTTGCAAGGAATCCAAATAATCTTACGGAAAAATTAAGTAAAAGAGAAAACCCAAGACAAAGAGAAAGAAAACGACTCGTAGAATCACAAAGCAAAACTTATAGTCACGTATGAAAACCGAACTCCAGGTGTGAGACGTCGGTAAAGGCGAGGGGCTCGGAAGCTGGATCATGTGCTTATCCGACCTTGGATAAGAGTTACTCGACCCGACGATCTACGGAGGGCAGTCCTTAACCTCAATCCAAGTGACTAACCATGGACCTTTATAGATTTTATAAGAAGAATTCTTTAATTTTCATGCAAAAGTTGTTGTTTAAGTTTTTATACAGAGTTCTTTTTAACAAGCAAAAGGATTTATTTTTTTATTTTGTAAAATATTTTGTAAAATAATAATCCATAGGCTAGTCACTCTAATCGTGCTAGGGCCACTAACGACCTAAGATCACTGGGGGAAACAATCTAACCAAGAGTCGGCGAATAATATCATCGGTCCTTTCCTCTCCCCTTATGGAGGATCCTCGAGGTAGGAGATACTATTCTAATTATCCCTCGTATCCCTCGTATCCTTCGTGTAGCACACATAAGCATTATTATCATCGCCTCGCCACCTAGACCTCGGACTCACACCGATCCGATGATCCATATGCGACAAAACAAATGTCCCCAATCGCGGGAGGATCTGAGTGTATTCTTCAAACTCAAATCCCGGTGCATTGGGTTTCAATATTGGTTACATCATCTTAGGGAATTTCATAGTTGATTTAATTAAGGAAGGGTGAACCAAGCCTCGGTGCATTCTCTGGTCTAGTGTCTTGAATGGCTTATGAATTAGGGTCAGGTGCCTAGTTTCACTGTGCATTTGAAGGTTAGGTGGATGGGCTCTCGCCTGGTGTGTACTCTAAGGTTCAGGAAGCTCGCAGTGAAGGTTAAGTGAGTGAATCACCTAGGGTGTGCTCCTAAAGTCTAGGAAGCTCTATCGTTGTGATTTAGGTGTGTGACTCTCACCTGGCGTGTAGGAAGTCTATGCTCTGTGAATTAGGTGGATTGGCTCTCACCTGAGGTGTGCTCCTAAGTCTACTGAGTCCATGTTGAGGATTAGGTGGATGGGCTCTCACCAGGCGTGCTCCTAGGCGTCTGGAAGCTCTATGCCGAGGATTAGGTACGGGATTCACCAAAGGGGTGTACTGAGAGAGGGCTTCACCGAGGTGCATGGAGCGTACACTCTAACTCGTACGTGAAGTGACTAAGAGTGTTTTACCCTTCCTCGAGTTAAATCGAAATTCTCTTTTTGTGACTTAACCGTTTAACAAGAAAAATAAATCGAGAGAACAAAGGAGGTCGAACACACTCCCAAAACCAACAAAGCCGAAAAAAAAGGGGAAACAACAAGTCAATCGGCCCAAACAGGTCCCAAAATGGTGACAAACCTCTCTAAAGAGACATATTTAAAACTCCCAAACTCAGCAAAGAACCGACCCCAAATCGAGTGCTTTAAAGCTTCCGAATCAACACACAATCGAGCTCCAAACAACAATTAATGGCTCCAAATCACAATCTACAACAATTAAAAATTCTCAAATAGCCACCTACGACAATTAACAACTCCAAAACGGCCACACACGGCTCTCACAGCTTTCTATTGCACTAGGCAAGCACTTAATTACACCAAACAACACTTATATTCTTCCAAACAGCATTTAAATTCTTCCAAACAGCACTTATATTCTCCAAAACAGCAATTCCAAACACAAACAGCAAGCAAACAACAGATTTCTACAGTACCTACAGCTCTCCTACAAGCACTTAAGTTTTCCAAACAGCAATTCCAAACACAAACAGCAAGTATGCAGCTATGGACAGCAATTATAAGGCTTCAAACAGCCATTATAAAGCCCCAAACGACTATAAATAATGCACAAAAAAAATAGCCTCAAATTGTCATGTAAAAGACTCCAAAACAGTAATTTTAAAGCTCCAAAATAAGCATATGAACGGCTCCCAAAACAGTTATAATATTTGGCCCAAAATCAACATTTAAAGCTCTTAGAACATCATATATTTCATGTAAATTCACAATGTTCAAAATAACCCTTAATCAACCAAAGAAAAAAAAAAGGAAACACATGTGACCGGTAATCGTCGAGGAAAACCAAACCGTTAGCCGGAAAGCCCAAGCAACTTATCTCATGCATAGATAAAGTACACATATGTAAACATTTTCGTTTAGATAAAAAAAAATCGAACGGTGCGTAAGAATTGAAGTTTGGGCATTGTGTATGTAAATACATATGAGTTGTGTAGTATGTATGTAATAAAATGTAAGCTTTAGGCGTTAGGCATGTAAACACATGTAAGTTGGGTGATATGCAAGTAAATACTCATGTGATTATTTCAGAATTCATGCTACAAAATAGCCTCAAAACCTGCTGCTTAAAAGAGCTGAAAAATAAGAGTGAACACCCTCTAAAGCTTAAAAAAAAAATACATATATCAACACGTCCCATCATGAAAAACAGTAGAGCAAGAATTGCAATTAGAAAGAATAACTTAAGAAAATGAAGGGAATAATGAAACAAATGGAAATGGAGAATGAACAAAAATTCAAGTCCCATTAACCCTTCCTGAATTAAGAAGTATGTGATTTAAGGCAATTGTTTAACATCAACAGAAATTATCACCATGAGATTTGAGTTAAATCATGCCCGGAACCAACTATCAGATGACTATTTTTGAGTTTAGCGGGTTACCTCTCGACAATCAAGGGAAAAAGCGAGCACAGGAGTTTCTGCCGAGAGGCGCTGGGTTTCAATGGAGAGCAGGTCGAACGAGGAGGTTCGCAGCAGGCGAGCGGGGAGTGAGGCGGGATCGAGCGGGCGTCGAGCGTGAGGAGCGGGGTAGGCGAGCAAGCTCGATTCGGTGCGGTGGAGGCGAGGCGAAGCCGAGCGGCGCAAGCCGGGACGAGCGGCTCTGCCTGGGTCGAGCGAGGAAGAGGAAGGCGAGCAGAGCTAGGCCGCGGGCGAGCGGCTTCGGCTCAAGAAGCGGCGGGATCGAGCGGAGGTGCGAGCAGGATCGAACGCAGGTTTCGGTGCGGGGAGACGAGCCGGTGGGTCGAGGGCTAGCGAGGCGAAGAGCGGGATCCGTCGTGGCGGTTTGGTCGTGCGGGTGAGGCGAGCGAACGTCCGTTCTGGTCGAGCGAGGAGAGAGGAGGCGGAACCGAGCGGCAAAGGCGAACCGAGCCGAAGTGAGCGGCGAAGCGGTGCGTCGAGTGTAGGGAGCGGACAGGCTTCGGCGTCGAGCACGAGGAGCAGGTGGGATCGATCGCAAGGAGCAGGGGTCGTCTTCGGTTTGCAGAGAGGAGCGGGAGAGAGGAGACGAGCAGGAGCTAGGTCGCAGGGAGGTCGAGCAGGGGGAGGAAGAGCAGGCTAATGTCGAATCCAGGGAGAAGCCACCCCGCCTAATTCTATAGCCGCGCTTCGAAATTGTCCGTTACAGGACATTAGGCGGGCTATTAAATTATTACCATGTGCAGAGGAGCCTCAATTAGAAAATATTAACACTTAATTATATTTAATTAATGTGCGATTAAACGACTTATTTGAATTTTGAATTTGAAATTCAAAATTAGAAGAGTCGAGGTGATTAGCCCGAATTCAACCCTCGCTCAAACCCGATCGAACCCGAGTCGAGCTTGGACCCGCCTCCCGCAAATTTAAAAAAAATGTGCATCGATTTTCGTGCCGATTGCGCGCGTGCGAAACCACAGCAATATGGGTGTCCTTTCTAGCCAAAGTCGACGTCCCGGACGCACCCGTGTGGTCCGTTTCGTCATCCGGGATCGTCCGGAAAAGTTCGACGACGGTCGAGCCAAGAAAGTGTCAAATTGCCGTGTGCGCGAATCGAGTCACGAAGGGTTCACCTAGGCGTGCTCGCTCATACGGAACTCATTTTCGAGCCTCTACATGTTAGTCCTAGCCTTCGTAACAAAGAGTCGAGTGCTTGGGACTACTCATGCGAGTGCCTTACAAAATGGGTCTGAAGTGGTTCGAAGCTCTATGGGAGGTGGGCTCCATGACTAATCACTAGGATGGTCGCGAGGAATTCCTAAAGCTAGATCCTAGGGTCTAGGAGGAATAGCCTAAGACCTCACTAAAAATGAGGTCAACAGATGCTCATCTCTTTTCTTGAATAAAATATTAGTAATAATCAGATCATACGCTAAAGCAAAATCTAAAATGACTACCTTCTTCATTAATCGCTCCATAACTCAGTAATCCACCACGAATATTTTTAAATCTTCTACCACTCTACCGATATGTCCATTTAAATCTCCTCCAATAAAAATTTTTTCTTCAAGAGTATGATTGTCAGATAAGTCTTCTAAATCATTTCGAATTTATCTTTAGATCTCATATCTAAACCAACTTGAGGAGAGATAAGCACTTATAATATTAAAAATCTTAAGTATCAATAACAATCTTAAGCTGCTTATAATTCTATCTCCAACTCTATTAATTTTAACAACATTATCTTTCAAACTCTTATCTATAATTACACCTACACCATTTCTAAGACGACTCTTACTGTATATACCATAGTTTAAAACCTAAGTTATCAATTTCCTTAGCTTTTTCTCCAACCCATTTAGTTTCTTGAATACATAAGATATTTATCTTTCTATGACTCATAATATCAACCAATTCCATTAATTTACCATTGAGAGTATATATATTCCAAGATCCTATCCTAATGCTAATATGATGGACTAACTTCTTTACCTGCATCGGTCCGTAATATGGGAACCCTTGCTTACTTGACACTACACCCGGGCGCCGGTGCAGTGGCCCCTGCACACTTTCCACTGTATTCAGGCCATACAGCACGTCGCTTCCAGGGGACGCCCTAACACTTACACAATGATCAAAACGATTCATGTCATAATTATTTTCGACAAGTTTTACGTTGGTTGTTGACTACCTAACACAACCCTCCACTTTTCATATCCGGGTTTAGGACAACAACGACACTGTTGAAGGTGAGCAAATCAAAATAAAAAAATAAAAAATGATTTAAAACTATAGTTAGTTTGGAGGTGCAAATTTATTTATTAGGTTTTTTTTTAATAAATGTTTTGTACTTAGTTTGAATTTCGCATGAAACTTGCATTTTCATGAAATTATTTTATCGTGAGAATTTATATTAAAACGTGAAATTAATTTTTAAATTTAAAAAATAATATAAAATATGTCGAAATGTTTGTAATATTATTTAATTTTTCAATGATAATGACATTTAAGTCTTAATTTTGAATTATATGTTATTTCTTTATAATTCATTTTTATAATAAGTTTGCCCACCTTGAAAAAATAGGTTGGCCCAGTTGATATCCCATTTTTTCAATTCTTTTGTATTCTAGAAATGCTCCCCCACTGAATCCTCTTCCCGAACATTTTCTAGCAGCCCTAGAAGAGTGTAAACTAACTATTCTTGAAGTTGATAGAAAAATTATCAAAGAATGTTGGCTGTCAGAACAGGCCCAGTGGAGAGGAGCAGAACGGGTTTGGTTTTCAGAGAAAAATACTAAAGGTAAAAACCAAAGTATGAGAGGATGATATTTATAAACAACTAAATCTAAAATTAAGGGATTTACTTTATTAAGCTCAAGAAATGAACGGTTGAATTCTGGGAATTAAGTACAAAAAACATGGAAATAATTTTGACGGCTTACTAACACGAAATAAAAGCTATATTTTTTTATGACTGTACAAAAAACCATTTTTCCCAGTAAGCATGGTGATTTTAAAAGCTTCAACAAGGTAAACACACAAGCTGAAATTCAAACTAAGCCAAAATTATAAGGAATAAGCATGACCTTAGCACAAATAATATTAGACTACAATTATGGTATGTTTAGCTTATTCTTGGATAATCTGCCAGATTCAATGTGTTATTCCATAACAGGATAGGAGCTATCAGTGAGTTACCGCCCTTGAAGAAGACTGAGAAAGGAAATGGCGTTCATGAAGGGTTTGCGATTGCGGGTGACAGACAAACACTATTTTTATTTTAATTTTGTTTTATTTCTCTCTCTTATTCTTTTAGCTAGTTTCCTTCCATTATTTCTTCTCTTTTAGTATTTACTTTGAGAAGACATTATACATACATACATATATATATATATATATATATATATAGATATATATATATATATATACATTTTTTTTAAAGATTGATCGACGGTTTGAGGCCGCCGATCAACCCCTAAAGGTTAGACTGACCAAGGGGAGGACCCCCCTTCCAGTCCTATATGCTATTTGAATTCTCCCGAAAGAGCTGAGATTCAAACCCCCGACCCGAGGGACACACACACACACACATTATTAAAATATTGGGGGACAGTTTTGTTAATGTTGCAAATTTAAAGACGTGTTTCTCTATTTTATACTTTTCAGAGTGTTGTATCCTCTTCCTATTGCAAAAAATGAGTTTGTAGTTTGCCCAATAATAGATGGTGGATCTCTTTCACCTTCCGCACCTAGCAGATTCCCACTTGCCTAATGTTTTCCCGCCAAACAGCTGTCCAAACTGATGTCATCTGCTGTTTTCAGCAGGAAAGCACTATTTTGTTGCATCCGGTTCGCTGTTCAGCTGCCCGTACATCAACAATCATCGCTGGGTTGTTGTTTTTAGTCCGGGCAGATGTCACACTCGGCCCACCTAAGGTCCTACAACAGATTTTGCTCTCAAAATCCTCACCAACACCGCCCGACAACCTCAATTGTCACTTTCTTAACATTCCACAACTACGTCCCCACAAAACCAGCATTTCTAATACCACAAAACCAGCATTTCTAATACCTTCTAGAAGCAATCAAATAATATCATTTGGTATCAAAGCTAGCTGAAAGTTCAGTTGAAATAAAGAAACGTCATGCCACCAAAGAAAAACTCTAAAGGAGTTGGTTTGGAAATTACAATGGAGGACATGTGGCGGGAAATCCTCCAATTATAGTAGAGGCCAATGATTTTGAAAAAAGACAACATGAGGAAGTCACCAACAGTAATAAATAACAATAATGACCACTCGAGTGAATGAGATGAAAACCATTTCCACCAAGAAACTTCAAGTGACGAGTTTTCGATGCCATGCAAATTTGGCATTGATTATACAAGTAGAAAAAGGTGATTTTGGAATCAAGGTTGACCTACCAAATTTTAATGGTCGCATGAACCAAGACGAGGTTATTGAATGGCTACAAACAGTGGAACAAGTCTTTGAGTACAAAATTGTCCCAACTGAAAAACGAGTAAAGCTAGCCGCCATCGAGTTAAAAAAAATTCATCTCTGTTGGAAAATTTTGAAGTGCTTATGCCGGTGTGAGGGGAAAAAAAAATCCACCACCTGGTCTAAGATGAAAAGAGAGATGCAAGACAAATAAATTTCCCCACATTACTGACAGAAAATGTCCATAAAGCTTCACAAAATACGTTAGAGAGACACTTCTGTAGAGTACACAACTCACTTTTATCAAGTCATGCTGAAATGTGAGTATACAGTGGCAAAATATCTTGAAGGATTGAGGCCATCTATTATTATTGTGGTTCAACTGCAATCTTATTGGTCCCTACTTAATGTACAGACCTTAGCATTGAAAGTTGAGAAAATCAACGTCAACAAATGACCGCCAAACATGACAGGCAGAGTTCAATCACAATGTCAGGCAGCAAAAGTACACCCAATAGAGCACCCAAGAACCTCGCCAGAAAAGAGACCTGTAAAGAGTGGAGAAAAGGTGAAGACCACCGGTATGCCTAAAGCCATCCCAGTTAGAAAGTGCTTCAAGTGTCACAGCTTTATGCACATTGCATCTGATTGTCCAAAAATAAGGGTGATATCTTTCACTGAACATGGTGCAATGGAAGAGGTAGAGGGAGAAGACCCAGATGAGAGTAGAGAGGAATACTAGTTACACACAAATGAAGGAGAGATGTTACTAATTCGACGGCTCCTTAAGACCAAGCCCATGAGAGAGCAACAGTGACTCTGCCACAACATAATTTATACTCGTTGCACCGTGAAGGAAAAGGTGTGCAATCTCATTAACGATGGATACAGTTATGAAAACGTGGCATCTACACAGTGGAAAAATTGAGCCTCACCACTCTCGAGGTGTACGTTTGTGTTGTTTTGTGCTTTAGTGATGTTATTTCTAGTTTGTGTTCAGACCCACTTTTCCTATTAATAAAAGTTGCTTTTGTGGTTTGGTCTTTCTTCTTCGATATCATAATTCTTATAAAATAAAGAATATGTGGAGTGTAAGAATTTTTTTGATTTTAAACATCTCATTACAGATCTACATTAAGAAACAAGGCATTCAAAATCATTAACCCTATTGGGTCAGTTCAGATTAATAAATTGGTATCACTGTGGAACATTTTGGCTGGTATAGGAGTAAACGTGAATAATTGGGTGAATAACAAGGCATTACTTCCTTCAATATGTGCCCAATTCAATTAACCATTTTACATCTATTATAATTGCATCAAGCTCACAAGAATTGGACTCAATAGTAACGAAAAAAAAAAAAGAGCAAGCCTTGGAAATGAAAATGTTCCTAAAAAAAATAAAATCTATTACAATTGCATCTAGGTCAACCTACTTTCCTATATAAGACAAGAATAACATTTCGGTTCCTCAAATACACTTCAGTTGAATGTTTCCTCAGATTAAATTGATGCCATTTCTAAGAATTTTATACACAAAACTCAATTAACAAGCACTTAGCTACGCTTGCAGCCAAGGCTTGGTACATTTAGCACATCACCGATATAAATTCAATATTGAAGATTCATAAGACAAAACACATATCGAAGAAAAATTAACTCTAACTTGACATTAATTCTTAACCAAATGGTTCAAGACGATGACAACAACAACAAGAAAGGCTTAATCCCACTACGTGGAGTCGGCTACATGAATCCGTTTTCTCCATTGCGTCCTATTTAGAATCATATTCTCATTTAGTTCTAATATATTAAAAAAATAATTCTCTTCTTGTTATCGATGGGAAGGGTGCAATAAAATTTTTGAGTAGGGAGCAGTGAATTTGATTCAAGTGCAGATATGAGGGTGCAATAAAATTTTGAGGTAGGGAGCATTGAATTTGATTCAAGTAGCACTTTTATTAGTGCAAAATGCACATAATGTGATTAATAATTGATAAAAAATTCCTTTTCTGTAAAATAAAAAATTTCGAGATCCTCAAAATCAGTATTGATAATCTTCAAGGACATTTTAAACCAAGAACATACTGCGATTATAACAACCCGCAAAAGGAAAAAAAAAAGCTCGGGAAAAGCATTAAGTTTAATACCTATTCCTTAGTGGAGCAGTGAAGCCCAAAGCATTTGAAGTCATGAACCTATCAATTGGAAGGCCAGTACCTGCCAAAGCACAAGCACCAAGTGGACAGAAGTTCATTCGATCCTTGCAGTTGTTCAGCCTACCAATATCACGTTCAAGCTGAAAGAGAATTAAGAGCTTGAACATTATAGAAACCAGCTAAACAACAGGTGGATTATTTTAAATTGTCTTCAACAAATAACCTTAGGAAGAAGATTTTTTTGGGGTGTTTATAAATACCACCCAATTCCTATGTATTTGCATATATAACAGTTAAACATTGCTTCTTATATTTATACCACTCAAATCCCTTATTTCATATAAAAAAGACCACCATTTTAATTTTAAAAAGTGGGGCACTAACATATATACCACCCAATTCCTATGTATTTACATATCTAACACCTAAACTGTACTTTTTCATATTTATAACACCCAGGTTTTTTTATATCACATCAAAAACATCATTAATTTTACTTTAGAAAAGTGAAATACACCTTTTCATGCATAAATAAGGTGGCACGTAGGTAAAAATTGAATTTTAGGTGTTTGAAATGTAAATACATATTAATTGAGTGGAATGTATGTAGATCTTCCTCAAAAGTAAATACACCTTTTCATGCATAGGTAAGGTGAAATGTATGTAAAAATTAAAGATTAGGTGCTAGATATGTACATACATGGGAATTGAGTAGTATGTATGTAAATCTTCCATTTCTTTTGCAAAGCCAAAAACAGAA
Organism: Papilionanthe hookeriana x Papilionanthe teres; assembly: GCA_022702705.1. NCBI lineage: Eukaryota > Viridiplantae > Streptophyta > Magnoliopsida > Asparagales > Orchidaceae > Papilionanthe > Papilionanthe hookeriana x Papilionanthe teres. Next base: position 30,444,723 of record CM040433.1, on the reverse strand, counting down.
AATCAAAACAACAAGAGAGTAAATTGGATTTCATATCGTATTTCCTGTGTAAACAACATTGTTATTCCTATGTCTGAATGAAAGAAAATTGATGGTCCAGACTAAGTTGGCATATAAAAAAAAGCTTATGCCAAAGCTTTTTTTTAAAATTCCAATATGATGTTGAAAGTGTAATTCGAAAAAGAAGCGAGAAAAAATTCCATATTTAAAGACACCATAATAAAAAATATCAAAAAGAATAGTCCATGCTGATTGATAAGGTAATATTTTATAATTTACTAGAGTTGTTACTTGTGTTTGAAACAGAAAGAGGATTGACCAAGTATTTTACTATTTCAGCTGGATTACATCAGGGATTAATTTTAAGCCCACATCTTTTTGCTTTAGTTATAGATGCTCTTACTGGACATTTACAAGAAGATGAACATTGGTGTATGCTTTTCGCTGATGATATCCTTCTTGTGGATAAGAGTGGAGAAAGAGTTCGGGAAAAAAATTGAATTATAGAGGTTTGCATTGGAGTCTAAAGGCCTTCATCTGAGTAGAACTAAAACTGAATACATGGAATGTAATTTTAGTAGTAGCTTTAGTGGCAAAGTTGTAATTATGAGTTATCAAATCATTAAAAGGTGTGAACATTTTAGATATCGCGGGTCGATTGTTTAAAGTGATGGTGATGTAGATGGGCATGTTATTAGTAGAATCCAAACTAGTTAGTTGAAGTGGAGGAATGCATCGGGCCTCTTGTGTGATAAGAAAATACCTCTTAGATTGAAAGAAAAATTTTATAAGATAGTGGTGAGACCAGCAATGCTCTATGGCGCAAAATGTTGGCCTTTAAAAGAGAAAAGCATAAAACAAAGTTAAGTATTGCTTGGGTGGATGAGTGGCTTGACACTTCGAGATAAAATGTGAAATGATTATATCGTGATAGGGTTGGTGTAGCTCCAGTGGCTGATAAGATTAGAGATAGTCATTTTAGATGGTTTTGTCACATTAAATGTCGACCATCTCATGATCCAGTTAGTAAGGTAGATATTTTAGATTTGACTTATGTTAAGAAATGCAAAGGTGAACCTAAAAAGACTAGGGCATATTATATAAAAAATAATCTTAATCTATTAGAATTAAATGAAAATATGACACTAAAAAAGGAAGCAATGGAGAAAAATGATTCATATAGCCGACCCCACTTAGTGGGATAAAGGCATGTTGTTGTTATTGTTGCATTGTTTAGAATAAAAAGGGTTAATATGTTTAGGGCTAGGGTTATGAATTAGATTGGTTCTTTAGTCGTAGAGTTAGGGTGTGGGGGTGACCTCCTACCTCTCGAATAGTAGGATCTGGGAGAGATCGTCTATCTCTTGACTTATAGGTGCTTATCTTTTATTTATTTGTTTGGTTGTGTGGTGATGTATTGCTTTAATCTGAGATTAGTGAAATAAAAATATTTTGTACATTAATTTCTGTGCTAAATTAATTTGAATCGTATCAAATGGTATCAAAGCCATCGATTTTTGGGAGCTCACGAACAAGATCTTGGTGAATAGGGTGAGAACTTTCTGCCTTAATCGAAGCAGGAGGGATCTTCACGCACATACATACAATCGTGAGCGATGATGGAATCTTGTATGGGATTGCGATACAATTGCGATAATAACTGGCGGGGACTAGAGTCTTCTTTGTCCTGACAGGATCGCTGCATACCAAAGGAAGCAAGTGGGAACGCGCCATACAACGACCAAATAGTCACGATGTAGTCATGTGACCAAACCCCGCATTATTGTTGGCGCTAACTGGGTAGCCAACAATACGATTGCGACGTACTGGAGTGGAGACCAAAGCCTTGCGATGCAATTGTGATAAGTGATAGCTAGGAAGCCGACACCTTGGAAGCAGATGCAGACGAGGGGATTACGACCTCGCTGTACAGATGCAATCTTGCGATACATATTCGATTTGGACGACAGAATTTCATCATATAGTAGTTCCTCCTTCGTGATTGAAATCCACTCTGAGAGGAATTACTATAAATAAAGTAGATGATTTGGAGAAGAACTTGAAGATGAGCCAAATTAAATCTGGGATAGAGGAAAGATGCTCAACCATAGACGAAAGGTTTTCCTCCATTGAAAACTGATTCGAGAGCTTGGAGAAGTTCATGAGAGAGCTTATTAAGATGCAATTCAAGACTTTATTAGCAGTTCAATTTGCAAACCCTAACCAAGGGTTAAACAGACAATTCTTGGCTAAATTAAAAGAGAGGGTTAGGCCGAAACATGGAGAAGGGATTATGCAATAGATATGGAGGAACACGAAGAAAGAAAGAGATGGGTTGGGATGGGTTATGACTATAATCGAAGGAGAGAGAGTTACCTTAGATACACGAGGGGAATACCAGAGAGAGAGGATGTAGGGGGAAGATGTTAGGTTAAGGAAGTTGAAGATCGGCAAGAAAACGCACGTGTGTGGGTAGGGGTGTAAACGAAACGAACACGAACAAACAGAGCTTGTGTTCGTTTTCGGTTCGTTTGAAATTTAGTTTGTTTGAAATAAGCTCGTGTTCAAAATTGATCGTGAAGTCACTGTCCGTGTTCGTTTCTTAACGAACGAGCCGAACACAAGCAGAACACGAGCTGTTCGCAAACGACGAGCTAGTTTGACAGCCCTAATATTAATATATATAAATAATATATTATATTAATTATATAACTTATTTTATATAAATATATAATATCTACATTAGTATATTACTAATATAGTATATTAATATATTATTATTATTATTTTATTATATATTATAATTTATAAAATTTATTTTTTTTAAATATCATAAACTTTTTATATATAATTATTTTAATTTATTTTATATTTCGAACAACAACGATTCAAACGCGAACGAACGCATCACTGTCCGTGTTTGGTTCGTTTAACTAATCGAACGAAAAAAAATTATTAGTGTTCATCTCGTTTACTTATCGAACTAATCGAACATGAACTCCTTGACGAACTGAACATGAACTGTTCACGAACAACGAGCTTTTTTGACAGCCCTATGTGTGGGTGTATTGAGTGGAGTATTTTACGGTGAATTTGCTAAATGGGAGGAAAAGCTCACATTGATAGTTCATGTTTGGAGAGGAAAACCCTTGCATGATATCAGTGGAGGGAAGCTAGATACTCGATCTGCTCGTGGAAAGAATTTAAAGATTGCTTGTTGGAACGTTTTCGAGCTATTGTAGAAGGAGACTTACATGAGAAATTCTTTGTGTTGACTCAGGAAGGGACTATCATGGGGTATAGAGAAAGATTAAAGCTATGAGTGGGACAGCTGAGGGAATTTTTAAAGTAGTATTGAAGATAAATTTTATGAAGTGTCTTAAGTCTGACATACGTGCAACATTCTAACTGTTAAGACTACGGTGATTGGGGGAGACGATAGAGAACTAACCAAGATGATAGAGAACAAGAACCAGATAGAGAAAGCCAACAGAAGCGGCATCGTGAGAGAAGTACACAAGAATAGCTAGACAACCATGTCACTGAGAACCTATACGATGTCATTTCAGCGGGAGGCGCCAAAGAAGAAAAATATTGGGGCTAGTTCAAGGGTCAAATTCAAGCGCCTTACAGAGACAAAGATTCAGAAGAAACAAGCAAATATGTTATGTTTTTTGTGTGATGAAAAGTTTGCCTCAATGCACAGTTATAATGATCAAATATTACAAATTCTCACAGTGTGTGATGAAGAGGCGGAGGAACTTAATCCAGCGAAAGTTTCCTTTTATCCGCCTCGAAGATAGTGTACATTTTTGGGAGGAGAGTATTGTCACTTTGGCCTAGCCTAAGGGTAATTTTGACTTTTATTAGCCTAAGGCCAATTTATTCTTATGTTATTTATTATTGTTTAGCATAAATATGGCTAAAATGTTTAGGGTCAGGGTTATACATGATATTGGGTCTTGTAGTCTTAGGGTGAAGGTGTCCGAGAGACTTCCTACCTCTCGAATAGTAGGATTTGGGAGAGATCTATTATCTCACAAATTGTGGGCGCTTATCTTTTATTTATATGTATAAGCTGCGTGGGTGTTGTATTGCTTTAATTTGAGATCAGTGAAATAAAAGTATTTTGTGCCATAATTTCTGTGAAAAATCAATTTGGATCGTACCATTATGACCATTAAATTCAAGAAATAAAATTGGAGCAACTCATATAAAATTTATTACATGCAAAACACCTAAAACTTTGCTATTTACAAAACTAGCACCCTCTTTCATCGATTATTACAATTCTCACTCAAATATTAAAATTTACAATAAAGCCCCAACCCATATTTTTCTTCATTATTATCAAATTCCTAATGGCTTGATCTTGACACGTGTAAATGCACTGATAGTTACAAAAATGGCCTAGGTGCTTGTTTCGTATATAGCAAATTTTCTATGATGATTCTAATGAAGACCTATGATGTATGTGAGGATGAGAGAGAGAAAGCAAGCAATTAGCTATGATGATTCTAATGAAGACGTAGGTTATAAAAATGGGAGACTTTTGAACAAGGGGTCCCAAGTCATAACTACTGTATTTAAGAATTTTTTATTTGCTTATTTTTAAACTCCTTGTGTAAGTTTACTTGTTTAACTTGGACTTCTTTATTATTGAGTGCTTGCATGTTTTTATGATTTATAACTACTAATCTTAAAATTTTAGCCTTCACATTTTTTAAATTTATTTGATAGTTTTAATTTAACACTTATACATTTAGATGTCTTAAGCTTATGCCTCACCCCACCCAAAAAAAAAAATGCAGCCCAATTGAATGATTTTAAATCTTCTACAACACTATTTTGTATCATACTCTATTATACTCAAGTATATTAAGGTAAGGTAAGGAGGACGATGAGAAGAAAAGAATGAGGTTGCTCTCCCAGTGCCCATCTAGTAAATGTCAACATTTGCTACTTATAGTTAACTTGTTAGTAATAAAAATTCCGCGTTGCCCGAGCCCCACATGCATCCATGTTACACCCATCATGTGCCATACTTGTGCCCCAACACGACACACACAACCCTCAATCTCACACGGTCTCTCTCTCTCTCTCTCTCTCTCTCACACACACACACACATCATATTCCTCCTCTGCTCCTAGCCATATTCCTAAAACACAAGACGATGAAGAAGCGAGGAAACAGCATTTGAAGCACACTAGGAGAAGGCATCGATGCATCCAGCAATGTGTTAAGAAATCAAGGAAGGCACATGGGTGTTCGCTTAGAAGAGGCACTGTTGAGCCTAAATGACATGTCAAGAAGCCAAAAAGTCTCAAAGAAGCCAGTTGGTTGGGCATCAACAGGATCAATGATACGTGAAGGAGAGAGAATTTAAGAGATGTAGATTTAAGTTAACTCTATCTCAGATCTTGCTACCAAAAAACCCCTTCTCTTCCTTCCTCTTATCCTCCCTCATAGCAGCTCATACTCTCTCTCTCACCTATAACTCCATCTATATCTCCTCTTCCTCTCTCTCCTTTCTCTCTATCTTACACTGTCTTCTCTCTCTCTCCATCTCATTCTCTGTCTATCTCCTCTTTCTCTCTCCCTCTCTGCTTTCTATCCACCTCACTCTATGTGTCTTATCTCTCCACCTCCTTCTAACCCTAATTCTCTTTCCCCTCTTTTTACTTCTCACTCCATCTCTCTCTCTCTCTCACTCCGCCACTCTCTTTAACTCTCTTTCTCTCTCCCTTTCTCTAATCAAAGATAAAAAAAGAAAAAAATTTGGAGTGAAAAAGAAAAATAATATATTATTGTGTGTGACCGTGCAGACTTACCTCAATGTCTTTAATTTAATTTCACATGCAAGATATAATGTAAAGCAAGCTGCTTGCCACAACATTTAAGTACTCACGCACATCATTTCAAGACGGCAGAGAAATAAAATATTGCTCGAGCATTTTCTCTTGCAACTGCAGACTGATACGCATCATTTTTCGGCATTGTGAAGAGAAAGCTCATATGCGCCACTCTAGGCATGATAGGATATTTCTTGGTGTAGAGGGTAGATAGCTCAACTATAATGCCCTGCACACCACGAAAACACATGTTTCTTGGCATATTGGGCAGGTCCAAACTCTTCGTAAATGCCTCCGACAGAAGAGATGTCATAGTCTTTAGTGATCAGACTAGAAACATAACAAACTAAAATGATTTTTTGACCCCCAAAAAATACTTAAAGATTAAAATGAAACCTGCAAAATAATATTAAATGAACATTCAAGATGATATTCAAGATGTGCTGAAATAATTGAAGAGAATAGAATATAACGTATTGAAATGTGGAATAGACGAGCACCTTATTGATAGGAGGACTATTTAAACCTAATTACAATAGGCATGATAAAGGAAAGAGATGAAAACAAAGTAAAACAATTTGGAAAGAAAATAGAACAGAATGATGCAAAATAGGAAAAATATAATCAAGAAAAAAGTTCAAATAATAAGTACTAATGGCTAGGGATAGCCTTTAAATCTAATACTCCCCCTCAAGTTGAAGCATATATGTCAGTTATGTTCAAATTGGACTTGAAGCCATCAAACAAAGGGCAAGATAGATTCTTGGTGAGGATGTCCGCTAGTTGATCACTGGAGGGCACATATGAAACGCAATTCCTCCCAGACTCAATCTTTTCCTCAATGAAGTGTTTGTTGATCTCTATATGTTTAGTACGATCATGCTGGATTGTACTATGAGCAATGCTGATTGCAGCCTTATTATTACAGAATGGTTGCAGCAGGATGGAGGCTGACATACGACGTTCGTGGAGCATGACGCGTAGCCAAAGAGCTTCACAGATTCCTAAGAACATAGATTGGAATTCAACTTTAGCAACTGCTTCGGGCAATCACAATCAATTTCTTGCTTTTCCACGTGATAAGATTGCCCCATACAAATGAGCAACACCCCGTGGTGGAACGTATATCATGCACTGATCCGACCCAATCAACATTTGTATACGCCGCAATAGACCGAGAGGCCTAACGGAAGAAAAACAAACCTAAGCCCGATATACCTTTTAAGTAATAGACAATCCTGTGGACAGTTTGAAGGTGGTGCGTATAAGATTCATGTAGGAATTGACTCACTATTCCAACTACGTGGCATATGTCGAGGCGAGTATGAGCGAGGTAAATTAGTTTTCCCACAAGGCGTAGGTAACGAGTCTGGTTAATAGGCACAATATTGGGAATGTCAGATTATTTTTTCATTAGGATCCATAGGAATGTCAACAGTTTGCACATAAGAAGATTGTTCTCTGTTAAGAGATTAATCACATACTAGCCACTTCTATGCCTGAGAAGTACCAGCGAGATCCAAGTCCTTCATCTCGAAGGATGAAGCAAGAATGCATTTACTAGGACTCCAATGCTAGGAGATCGTTACCTATAAGAAGAATATCATCAACATAGACTATAAGGATAACAATCTGGCCATTGGAGAAATGTTTTAGCCCATGTAGAGACCGTCGTAGCTAACACACTTGTTCTCTGGAGGCAGTAGACTCAAAACCCGGAGAGAGAGACATGTACACCTCTTCTATCAGCTCTCTATTCAAGAATGCATTCCTAACATCAATAAAGGTCAATGAAGATTCATTGTAGGTGACAATAGGACCCGAATAGTGTTTAACTTAGTCACTGGAGCAAATGTCTTCTCATAGTCAACTCCATGGAGAGTATCCTTTGGCGACCAATCTTGCCTAATTGAGTTCAAAATACCCATCAAAGTTGAACTTGACATTGAAAATCCATCGGCACCTTGCAACTTTTTTACCACGAGGAAGGTCCACGACGTCCCACGTATGGTTCCTCTAAAGAGCATTCGTCTCCTCCATTATTGTCATTTTCCAAGTTGGATCAGCAAGAGCAACCTCAATAGTGGTAGAGATCTGATGGTCCGTTAGGGCAATAACAAATGCTCTATAGGTCAGCGATAAAGCGTAGAAAGAAACATATTTTGCCATAGAATAGAGGGCGCAATTTGATTGCATACTTTACTTGGAGAACTCACCTCCTCATTCGAAGGAGGGTCGTGCTGAGAATGTCATCCAGAGTGGAGTCAAGAACCTATAAGAAGGTAGCAGAATCAAGGGTCGGAGCATGAGTGCGCTGAGTGTAGACACGAATTGTGGGAGGAGGAGATGGTGCATTCAATGAGACATGAAACTCCTCGGTGATAGGAACAATAGGAGGACTATCCATAAGAGTAGGGTAAGGAACAATATCGGGGAACTCAAGCTCTGACTCACTAGAGGCAGAGCTAGAAAAATAGAGAACACTTTCAAAGAAAGAGACATCAGCACCCACATAGATTTTGTTTATAGTCGGATTAAGGCACCAATACCCTTTTTGAGTTGTGGAGTATCCAAGAAAAATGTATTTTATGGATTCGGGATCAAGTTTACTCTAAGTAGGGATAGTGCTCCACACAAAGGCACTCCACCCAAAAACCTTGAGAACTAATAAGAAGAAGAACCGATTGGTAGGGAAGGAAGATATCAAGACAGCTAAGGGGTTCGAAAATTGTGAAATTTGGAGTATTTATGAGTTAGGTGGTAGTTAGAATGACATCATTCCAAAAACGTTTCGGGACATTGAATTGAAAAATAAAGGAGCGAGCAACGTCGAGGAGATGAAGGTATTTCCTCTCAGCTACCCCATTTTGTTGAGGAGCGTCAGTGCAAGAACTATGGTGAAAGATGCCTTTATTAACCAAAGATTCACTCAAAATAGAGTTGAAAAACTCACAATCGTTGTTGGTTCGAAGAACTTGAATAAGAGTTCTAAATTAAGTTAAGTCAAACGTGTAAAAGTTTCGGAAGGTTACGACTTCTAATTTAACTTTTAAATGTAGCTCACGTCATTCGAGTGCGGTCATCAATTAAGGAAAAGAAACACCTTTTATTGGTGTAGATGGGAATGTGAGAAGGACCTCAAATGTCACTGTGAATGAGGGAGAAAGAAGCAGAAATAGTGTAAGTGTGAGGAGGGTAATGGACCCGATGACGTTTGGCAAATTGACATATCTCACAATTGAAGTTATAATTTTATTAAAAAAACATTAAAAGATACAAGTTTTTCAAATATTGAAAACTAGGATGTCCTAAATGACAAATAACAACATAACGGGACATTCAATGACTCGAGATAGACTACAACTTTTGAGTGTCGTGTCTTCACTCTCTGTGTTCTCCTGTTGGAAGTAGTAGAGTCTGGCTACCCTCTTAACAGTTCCTCCCCAAACAACGATCCTGAAAAACACAACAATCATAAGAGAACTTAGCAACGCAATCGATATCATTTATTAACTTGCTGACAGATTATAAATTACATTGCAATTGGGTAACATGCAAAACAAACTCCGGAGTTAGATCGGTCGTTAGTACAACCGACCTTTATTATCAATGAGACTACATGATCCATCAACAATTTTGACGGTATTTTTTCAAGAGCACAGACCATAAGTCGAGAAAACATGGGACTACATGATCCATCAACAATTTTGACGGTATTTTTTCAAGAGCACAGACCATAAGTCGAGAAAACTTGCGTGCAGCCAGTCATGTGATCCGTAGCATTTAAATCAATAATCCAATGACTATATGAGGAATAAACAGTGAGAATCATAGGAATAGTACCTTGGAGAACGTGAGAGGTTGATAAACCTGCAGAGACTTGATTGGCTCCAAGAAGCTTAATCAATTGATCCATCTGGTTCTTTAGGGATTCCAAGGATTTCGGAATGTTACGTGTAAGAGTCGATTGAGCCATGTCTAATTCGACTGACTTCGTGAATCTCTTTGCAGTAGAGATTTGGTCGAAGGTTTGTATGTTGGCTTACAGTGGAGTTTCCAACACTTGTCCCGAATGTGATTGGGTTTGTGACAGTAATCACAAGTGGTTGAACAATCCGAGGCAGCATGGACAAGGGCTGAGCACTATTGGAGATTAAGGCTGACGATTCAGCTGAAGGAGTAGAAGTCCAAGCATGACAAGTTTCCTGCTTTCTTCCCGATGAATCTCGGTAAAAGCAATGCAAGTGGAAGGAAGAGGATCCCGACCAAAAATACGACCTCAAACTTCTTCAAGGTCTTTGTTAAGGCCAGTAAGGAATTGGAAGATACGATCCTTTTCTACGATCTTCTAGAAGAGAGATAAATCGGTCGAAGAATCCCACGTGTAGTCATAGTACAAGTCGCATTCTATCCATAGTGCAACAAGGAATTTATAATACTGGTCATAGTCCTTGACCCTCGTTCTGCCTCTCAGATTTTCTTAGATATCTCATAGAGTTTGCCGAAATTTCCTACATCTGAGTAGGTATCACGGACAGCCGTCCAGAGGGCACCACAGTAAGAACATGTTGAACGACCAATTCAGGTCTTCATGGAGTTGATCAGCCATGACATGGCCATGGAGTTCTTCACTTCCCAAGCTCCATAAGTCGGATCAGTCTTTGGAGGCTCACAAACCACACCTGTGAGGTAACCAAACCTCCCACGTCCTTTGATGAGCAAAGACAACGCTTGGGACCATTGGAGAAAATTATTGTCGTTCGGTTTATGGATTGTGATTAAGAAACTCGTGTTGGTTTTCGATGCTCTGGTTTGCAAGGGAGCGAAAATTGGAGTCGATCCTTCGGTGGAATCAAGAACACCTTCTGAAGATGGTTCAGAGTTGGAGGAATCCGCCATAATTCCTACTGAGCCAAAGGAGATGTTGAGGTTCATAGAGGACTGCAGGAAAGTCGAAGGATGAAGGAAAGACTACTACTACGGAGGGAATAGCAGAGCAATTGGAACAGCGGAGAACTGCAGAAAACGACAGAGTACTTGCGTCTACAGAGCAATTGGAACAACGGGACCTTACGTTATTAGAATAGTAGGACCTTGCTGCTTTGGTGGAACCGCGGGACCTTGCTGCTTTGGTGGAACCGCGGGACCTTGCGGCTCTGATGGAACCGCGGGACCTTGCGTCTATTGCAACCGCGGAAGCTGCCGGTAGGAGAGCCGTAGTCCGGATCAGAGGGAATCAACGGTTGCAATCCTGCGGCTGGAACTTGCAGTTGTTGTAAGCAACAAAGGAGGCTGACTGCTATGAGATGTCGGCTGCGGGACACGGCAAAGGAGGCCTGTGACTGATGAATCTAGGGTTAGGCTCTGATACAATGTTGAAATTTGGAATAGACTAGCACCAATATTATTGATAGGAGGAGGGGTATTTAAACCCAATTACAATAGACATAATAAATGAAAGAGATAAAAACAAAATAAAACAACTTGGAAAGAAAATAAAATAGAATAAAGCAAAAAAAGGAAATACATAATCAACGAATAATAGCAAATGATAAGTAATAATGGCTAGGAATAGCTGTACAATCTAATATAACATAAAATTAGAACTTAAACTGGACGTATAAGAAACTTCCAATGAATTTGAAAGCTCAAATATGAGCACAAGACTCCCTAATAGCACTAAAAACTCTCTCGACTACACAAAACCCTCAAGAAAAGACTAGATGAACTGAACTTGCGATGAAAACGAATTAAACTAGGTTCTTTTTTATTATGGATAGAAGGACAATTCTCTGTGAAACCTAAGAAAGAAAAAGACAAATCATATACAAATTATGCATCTTTGAAAGCATACATTGGATTTTAACTTAAAATTATTGCAATTGAATCAGCGAATCAACATACACAAGTGAAACAAAAATATTCAAAAATTTCAGCCCATATTGAGAATCATGCAATTAATTTAAAAGGTATGAAACAAAAATATTCAAAAATTCTCTTCAAAAGCTCAAATTCATTAACATTTACGTACACTTTAAAGCGTTGTCCTGTCTCCAGGTCGTAAGTCATATTTTGTAAGTTTGATCATTTACAACATGACTAATAGAATCAATAAGACCTGTATTATAGAATGATTATAAGATTTGCAATATCGATCTAATACTGCAAATAGATCATGGACCGGGACCAAGTAATTAACCATAAAATTTGCTAAAATAATTTCTTCCATTTGCATACTATTTTCAATGCCTTCCACAATGAAATATTATTTTTAAAATATGATATATTGATACCGTGCCTATAAGACACAATCATAAGTTCTAACTCATGGAAAAGACCCTCCATTTACGTGGTAAAGTTAACAAGATATATATCATAAGAAATTTCTAGAACGAATATAGACCATACAAAAATCATAAACTCGATCATATACAGATAAGCGATCATCGTTGACAAAGTTCAAACCAAAGTTTAATGATTCAAAATACCATGATAACTGTGTTGACAACATATCTCAATTGAGGAATATTCCATTTTCAAAATGACAAAAACCTTAATGCAAATTATTTTGATTCAAATCTTGATAAATACTTAAGAAATTAAAAAAATAAAATTAATAAAAATATTCTAGCAAAACCTACGACATAAAGTTTACAGCAAAAAACTATCAATCATCCATATTAGTTTGATGCAAATGAAAATTTTAAATTTGACCTTAGCTCACAAGAAATTAATATCATATCAAGCTTATCTTCATGGATGCTCAAAAATCTCATACCAATAAAAAACGACATGTGTCCTCCGACTGGGTGATTTTATTACCAAATAACTCCACAAAAATATTATGACCCTCCAAAGGAATGACTGACCATAAAATGACTGTTAAATTTTAAAATCTAGTGAGGGAGAATGACACAACAGCGATGGAATATGCGGGGGAGTACAGGAAAGCAAGAGGACAGCTATCTAGAGTGGCCAGAGCGAGGAAGGCAGCTGGAGTTGAAAAACTGCAGTGAAAAACAGCAACGACTGCTATTCTAGGGCAGCTGCAGCAATGGAGGGTGGTCGGGAGCGATATGGGGAGGATGAGAAAGGAGATAAGGAAGATAATCACCACACCAGGAGAGAAATACAACCGTAACACTACTCAAATCCTAGGATACAGCCCTTGAAGGGAGAAGAGAGATGTCAGCTGCTATCTCAACAGAAACTCACCAAAAATTAAAATCTAAAACATCAACTATATATATATATATATATATATATATATATATATATATATATATATATATATATATATATATATAATAAGAGGATAACTATAAATATGAGTGACCAAGAGGACCGGCCAACTCCACACTCACGTAAAAACATGGACGGGTTCAGTCCAGGCACCAAAACGAGATGCTATCTACCAGGCACCAAGTACATCCATATTTTAGATGGGCAAACTATGCCATCTACTATTACATTGTACATTAAGTTACACATAATGCATTATTTTCACGATTCAGCATAAAATCCTTATGTTGCAAACATTTATAAAACAAGAGAGGTAGAGCACAGGAATGAGTTGCATGGTTTATACCTAGGCCAAATTGGGATTGGAATTGGCCATAATAAAGCCATACATCTGATTCAGCCTAGCAAGAAATATAACCTGCAGCAGTATTTTACTCATGAGTTGCAGATCTAGATACCCAGAAATGACTTCATTAGGCACACAAGTGCCTATAATTGATAAAAAAGCACTTAAAGACACACGTGTATAAGAGCATCTAATATTTCAATAGCATTGCTTCCTCTAAACATAAGGTTACTAACCATTTGTTATTTGGAAAACTACAAATTCTGCATTGCATGATGAAGGAGATTATGATTTATTTGCTTGTGATTCAAATGAATTTTTTGCAAACAGGATTCTTTATGAAGTCCATTTCCCAGTTAATTAATGCATAGGTTAATTAATGGATCCAAGTTTCGCCATAATACAAGAACAGATCAGATTACATTTTCATCGAAAACAAGAATTTCATAGAAGAGACTTTTGACCTGTTCCACGTAGGCCAATAGAAGATGTTGAAGTAAAACAGGTTGTGCTCTCTGCAGGTGCGTGTATCCAGGAACTATCAACCCTTCATTTTTCATGGCCAGCTTAACAAGAGCAACCTGGAATCCAACATATGACCTGAGGTTAAATAGAATCTTGCAATGAGTTTCAGCATGCTGCACCCAACTGATGGAATGATAACAGTATCTAGAAGAAATTACAAAAAAAATTGGAGGATAGAATACTACATTAAAAAAAAAACGGAAGATTTACATACACACCACTCAATTCTTATCTATTTACATATCCAACACCTAAACTTCAATTTTTACATATATACCACCTAACCTATGCATGAAAGGTGCATTTTCACTCTTCAAAGTTATAATACTGGTATTTTTTAAGTGATATGAATGATTTGGGTGGTTATAAATGTAAAAACAAAGTGTAAGTGTTAGATATGTAAATACATAGGAACTGGGTGGTATGTATGTAAATGTCCCTATCAAGAAATAGTTCGAGGTTCAGTAGGTTAGTGAATCCTGATTTATACACAAAGATAAATCAAATAAATTATCATAATCATCACTAGCAGTATCCTAATTACAATGGGTTTGCCTTTAAATCCTTCCACTGTATTTACTATTCCTTGAAGCCATGCGAGGCTTTCAGTCTATGTTGCACAACTATCTGCCAAATTATCTTTGATCAACCCATTTTCTTTGTAATCAAATCGCATTATGTCCAAAATCCATTTTTGGTTGTGCATATTCTATCTGTAATTGCGTAGTAGCCCAAACGATTAAATCAATTTTGGGTGATATATCTACAATATTTAGTCCTACTACATCTCTTAAATATTGTCATTTCTCACTCTATCTTTCCTAATTTCACTTCACATTCATATAGTATGCCCATTTTGTCAAAGTCAATAAACTTTCTAATTGTTTACTATATAAGCTCATGTAACATGTGTATCTCACCATTGTTTAAATGATGATAAATCTAACTTAGTGTTATCTAATGGTTTGAACGTATTCTAAAAACATTTACATGATGCCAAGATTCACTAGGCTAACTAAAATGATTACTCACCTCAAGGGCATGCAAAAAGGGTTCAAGACAAAAAAGACATAAGTGAAAATCTCAAAATCTAAAGATGATAGTAACTTAATGGCTGATAGTAACTTAATGGCTGTTGTAATTTAGATTCAAAGTATTTGATTGAGTTTGATTTATCAGAGGTCATAAGGATTGCAAAAACACAAATAGCTAATTAGAAATAATAAAAACATATTCTTAAAGTAATAAAAATTATCCTATATTTATTGGGCATCTCTTTGAGCTCATTTTACAATTATATAATTTATTTCACATTTTCTTATATGTAAGAAGTACTTCAAATATTATTTTATTTTATGATCATATGCTTAAAGGACTTATCATCATCATGTTGATCAAATAAATTTGATAATATCTTCAATAAATTTTAAATTTTTTATTTTAGATATTAAATTTTCTTTATTAGCCTTTATAAGTTTATTACTCAACTAATCACCTAATTTTGGATAACAAGCTTATTTATTATATCATAATATTCATTTATTAATTAATATGTATGTTCACGAAGTTACTAAGTTATACATATATCCTTTAATTCACCAAATTTGCCCAAGTATGATTAAGTTAATTAGATTTAATTGTGATTACATATGCACTTATGGTATTCTAAATAAGTTTGATCTTAATATGATTCAATTAGATTCATGAGTTGTTTACATTCACCTATAATATCAGATATTTTACATCTTAAATCTTTTTATTATTTGCCAATCTTGTCACTCAATTGAAGCCACATGACAAATGAGAACCAAACCCATTGTAGTGATCTAGTGTATATATGCCAGATTGTCAAGGTGCTACTCAATTAATTGTTGGAGTCTATATGAATAATCATTTGAAAGCTAGTTTTCAGGACAACTTTTGGGGACTTCAATATTCATTTATGAATGTTTTAAGAGGGTAGAGGGTTTGGGGCTTATAAGTACTTTTCGAAATGTGATGAAATATCAGAAGGTTTGATATTATGAATTCTTAATGATTATATCATTTTAAGACAATTGGTCGAGGAATAAAAAGTATTTGTCAAACCAATTCATTTCTAGGCGTCTTCAACTTTTGGTAACAGCATTGCTCTCAATCTTCTAGGTTTCGGTACAATGTATTTTCCTTTTTTGTTTGTACTACAGATTGAATTGCATTAGAAAGTGACTGCATAGTATCATCTTCAAAGTTCAAGGGAACTTCGTTTAGCCATCTTCATTTAGCCTTTTTTGCTGGTTAAGTAAAACTTGGAGGGTGCGCACGCCAAATCAAACATAAGTATCCTTCTTCTTAAAACTATGATGGTGTAAAAGCTTCTCCATCTACTGAAGAGTAAATGACGCGGGACTCAATACCGTTGTTCACGCAATTGGGGGAGAACAGACCCCGATGGTTTTTTTTTCTCTTTCTATTTTCAGCAAGTTTCTTTTTATCCTTCTTTTCTCGCTAGCTCTGATATTCCTCTATTTTCTAATTAGATATTCTCTAGAAGGGACTTCTATATAGGTTGTAATAGGTTTTTGGAGTTTCTAATTTTTGAGTTTATGTATTTTGGAGGAAAGTTCTCTGATTTCTGCTCTCCAAAGCGTTGTACACTATTCCTTTCCCAAGTGGTGTACATGTAGCTTACCTAGGAACAGGCTGTGGATCTCCCTCATCAATTCGGCATTTGACTGCTGTTTCAGTAGGGACAGCAGGCGAGCGTTTCCAATCTGCTGTCCGACAGCAGTCTCATCTCATTTTCACTCCTACACGTTGTTTATTCATTGTACTCAGCTGGACTGCCATCAAAGCTACCACTGTTTGCTTTACAGCAGGGAACTGAATTTCCCGCACCACCCCCACACCCCCCCCCCCTCCTCTCCGGGCGCTATCCCTTCACCGGATGCGTCGATTATTGGCCGCCGCCTATCATCCAAGTCACGGTATCAACCCTAAAACATCCCCAATGCAATTTTGCCTCCTATCACACCTTCTAGGAACCCCTGAATGGTGTTATTTAGTATCAAAGCTAGGCAGAGCCAAGATGAATCTCTGTTGGAAAATCCCTCAATGAGGTGCTCAGGACATTACCATAAAGAGCATGCAGCGAGAAATCCTTCAATTGCAGCAGAGACTTGCCGATTTTGAAAGAAACCAACCAGCATAAGGAAGTCCCGCACAGTAACAATAGTGACCGCCCACGTGAAGGAGATGAAGAAAACCCTCTCCACTAAGAAACTTTAAGTGATGAAAAACCGATGCAATGCCAATTTGGCATTGAGTATAGGAGGGAAAGTGATTTTGGAGTCAATGTGGATCTACCAGATTTAGATGGCCGCACGTATCTAGACGAGTTTATTAAATGGATCCAGATGGTGGACAAGTCTTTGACTACAAGGACGTTCCAAACGACAAAAGGGTAAAACTAGATGAGATCCAGTTAAAGAGGAGTATGTTTCTATGGTGAGAAAATGTGAAGCACCTACACTATGTGAGACAAAATAAAATTACTATCTGGTTCAAGATGAAAAGAAAGATGCAGCGCAAGTATCTACCAACGCACTACAAGTAGGACGTGTTCTTGAGAATTTATCATTTACGGCAGAAAGATCTCTCAGTAGATGAATACACTGCAGTGTTCGAGTAGCTTATGTTGAAGTGTGAACTAGTAAAGCCCAAGAAGAACACCATCTCCCGATATCTAAGAGGATTGAGACTGTCTATTGACAACGAAGTACGATTGTGGCCATATTGGACATTACAGGATGCCCATACGTTAGCCATGAAGGTGGAAAACACCACCGCAATATCAGTTCTACACCACCTTCTAAATTGGAGTCGGTCTTCAGATCAGGTAGCATGAACACACTGACCAAAGTAACTAGGTCTATCTCTGGTGAAAAGAAGCCAACAGAGGAGGAAAAGATGACTAACCAAACCAACAACCCAAATTATTTCTTGCCATGAAGTGTTTCAAATACCATGGATACAAATGCATTGCATCAAACTGCCTAAATAGGAGGGTGATTTCCTTTATAGAGAAGGGGGGAATAGAGGAGGCCAAAAGATAAGACCGAGATGAGAAGAATAGATATGTTCATTTTATTTATCCAGGAGAGGAATTGAAGAGTCAAACAATTGAGAGAATTGAAGCGAGGAATCAAGAAGCCGAAGAAAGGGGAGGTGAAGTGAGAGGGTTGATAAGTCGAATGGGTACTTTCATGTATAAATACATGCATAGGGGACATTGGTAGAGGTGAGTTTTACTTACCTGAGCATCTCTCATGATGCAAAAGAGACGAGATAAATTTAATAATAATTTATCAAAGATGGAAAGCATATTGTACTTCTAGCATTAAAGGAAACAGTACTGATGAGCAATCATACATATATTGGAATTATAATGCCTTGTGCTACCTTTCTATAGGCTATGATATAAGCACGAGTGGGATGGAGCTTGGTGACGTTAGAAGGCAATGAAAAGAAGAACCAAATAGCTGAGGCAGTATGACCCTTACTTGCAAAGTTTCAAGATATCTTGACAGATAGTATGCCACTTGGATGGTCAGCTCTGCGAGAGATCCAACATGCTATATACCTTATTCCAGGATCAATGCTTCTCAACCGACAAACCTATTGGATGCGACCAGAAGCGTACGAAGAGCTACAGAAGCGGTTTGAGAACTGATGGCCCAAGGATTAATTCACAAGAGCATCGGTCCATGTGTTGTGCCTGCTTTGATCATGTCAAAAAAGTATGGATCATGGTGCATGTGCATAGATAATGGGGTTGTGAACAGGATCACAATCAAATACAGGTTTCCTATTTCTTGGTTGGATGATTTGCTTGATCAATTGCATGGAGCCGATGTCTTTTTCGAGATTGATTTGCGCAATGACTACCATCATATCATAATGAGACCAAGGGATGAGTGGAAGATACCCTTTAAGACACGAGATGGATTGTACGATTGAACAATCATGCCCTTTGAGTTGTCCAATGCCCCGAGTATTTTCATGTGATTGATGAACTAAATTTTTAAGTCATATTGAAAAATTTGTGATTGTGTACTTTGATGATATCATGGTTTACAACAATTTAGAAGATAAGCACTTATAGCATTTGCATTGAGTTTTTGAGGTTTGTTGGATTGAGCAATTATATGGTCATCTAAAGAAGTGTCATTTTCTTACTCTGCAAATGTGTTTTTTAGGATACATCGTTTCAGTTATTGGCATTGAGATGTACCCTACGAAGATCAAGGCTATTGTAGCCTGCCCAGACCCTTAATCATTTACTCAAGTACGCCAATTTTATGGTCTGATTTCTTTTTACATGAGGTTTATCAGAAATTTCAACTCGATCGCGACACCTTTGACAGAGCGCCTCAACTCAGACAAATTGGTGTGGTCAGTGATGCTCGGGCTAGTTTTGATGTTTCAAAGAAACAGGAGACTCAAGCACTAGTTCTACCACTTCCAGATTTCAATCAAATGTTTGAGGTATAGTGTGATACCTATCAAGGAGGGCACACTATTGCATTCTTTAGTGAAAAATTGAACAATTCTAAGAAAAAATAATCTAATTATGACAGAGTTTTATGCGATTGTGAGAGCCCCGGTCACTGGAATTATTATATGCCAACAAAATAATTTAGTCTCTACACTGACCACGAGGCCCTGAAATTCTTGAATAGTAAGAATAAGTTAAATGGCAAACACGCCTCATGGATAAAATTTCTTTCTTCATTTCACTTTGTGCTCAAACATAAAGTGGGAAGTCATAACAAAGTAGCTGATGCACTGATCCATCGTCACTTATTACTCACTACGATGCAGAATAATAGTGGAAGGGGTGGCGACAACAGGTTGGGGTCGTTGAAGGGGTTCAAGGGAGTGGATTGGAGCGTGGGATGGATTTAAGGGAGGAGATTGGGTAGTGGGATGGAGTCAAGTCAGCAGGTGGGACGATACGAGGAGTTGCGGTCAATAGGGACGGAGCTGATGGAGTTGGCGGCTGCTGGTTGGAAGGCAGGCAGGTAGCGACAGAGAAATAGAGGTCAGGGAGAGAAATACGTCACGATATTGTGGGGAGATAGTCACCACCTCGAATCAGGACACAGTCAGAGCAACATCTGTACTCAAATACAGCCCTAGGAAGAAACCACGCCGACAGCCAACAATCTGAAAACAACAAAAGACTGAACCCCAAACAGCAAAGCACATATTTTGAGTATGGATAACTAGGAGGGGAGGGGGCAGGGGTGGCGGTCCTCAGCCCTAAGCAGGGCCAACTTGTTCAGCCTCCCTGCTAGACCGGCCACATCCTTGTTGAACCGGTTCAGCCCTAGCTCCTTTTTCATTAACCAAGAACTTAGAATCATCACAACAAATTTATATGGACAATATAATTCAGGGAAGGAATCTGAAATGGACAGTTCATAAACTGAGAACCTAAAGTTAAGAAAAAATATTTCGAAGGTAGATTTCATTATTGAATTGTTTAATAACTAGAATGATACATGCAATGAAAAAAATAAAAGTGCAAACAACTAAACATACCTGAAGGAGTCCAATCTGTGCAATAATTCTATCAATGGCTTCTCGGCACCATAATCGAAGATCAGTCACAACTTGATCATTTCTACTTCTAGCAGTATGAAGCTTTTTTGCAGGTTCACCTATTAAATCGGTTAATGCTGCTTCGATATTCATGTGCACATCCTCCCTGTCCATTCTCCAAACAAACTTTCCGACGTCAATTCTTCTCTCAATTTCATCTAGACCAGACAATATAAGGTCTCTGTCGCTGGCAGTGATCAATCCCTAATCATGAAATTTATTAGATTATGCTGTAAACCTTATAACTGCAACGAGAAAATAAAAAATGAAGAAGGAACTATACTGAAAGATGCACAAGATCTAACTCAAGAGGCCTTTGTAAGGCTTCACTCTACAGCATAAACTTCATCCCATCAAAAATCCAAATAGAATTGAGGTGCATTAGAAGGGGTTTAGCCGATAGGGTGTTTCTACAATGAGAAGATTCAATGCTTTTAGCTATCTTGATACGACCAGTGAACAATAAACAGCAATTCGAGAAAGCCAAAAACTCCTAAAAGGAGAGTAAAAGATAGAAAAGGGAAATTTACATAGGTCACGCCTAATTCTTATGCATTTACATATCTCGCACCTACACTTTCATATTTACATACATGGCACTTGGTGCTTTAAACCTATGCATGAAAAGGTGTATTTAACTTTTAAAAAGTGTTAACAGTGCTATTTTTATGTAAATACATAAGAATTGTGCCCTATGTATGTAAATGCGCCAAGATGGAAACAAAAGAATCACAGAGCAAAATGGGCTAATTCAATTCATTGATCCCTACTCCTTCCTAATTGGAAGTATTTATAGGCTCTCAATAACCCATTAATTATTCATTGATCACTAAACTCATTATAGTTATTATCCATATCATTAACTAAGCCTAGCATTAACTACTAACTCATAAGGACCCATCACACAACAAAACTACAACCTCAACAGAATAAATGTCCATTATTCCTAATATTTTCTTTATGGGCAAGAAAACCATCAATGCCAATGCATTGCATCCTACATACAGAAGCGGCAATTTAAGGGAAAAAACAAATACACAGCGGCAATATCATCACATACTCTGCCTAAGACAACTGAAGAAAACTGATAAATCTCCAAATGGCCAAAATACAAGCTTATTTTAACAAGCAAAAAGCCACATTGGTTACAAAACCCTAAAACGGCTGCAAAAACACTAAGCAATTGCAAACAAGCAACCTTCGAAGCAAATTTTGATCAGTTATATCATCAAAAAAGTTTGAACGAAAGCCAGAATCACCGGGTAAATAAGCAAGAATAAAATTCCATCATCATATTTACAAGAAACATCTCGACTGAGAGAATGGAATAGATGCGAAAGTGAAATCGGATTTGCGGCACCTGATGAGCAAGCATGGTGGCATGCGCTTTGCTACCCATGATGTCGTGTTTGTAAAGCTGCTTGTCGAAAGAGATGGACTCGGTAAAGCGCTCGACGGCATCGGTCACGCTCTCCTCAAAGCGTCCACCCCACAGCTTCTCCTCCTTGTTCTTCATGCTTCCCTCTACCTCACCGATGCAGGAGGTGGTTGCGGTTGAAGACACCATCGCCGGCGGCTGAGAACGGCACCGAAAGTTGGCGGCAGAAGGCGAGAGGCGAACAGCGACGAAGAGACGGCTGAGGGGTAAGGAGGAGAGGATGGAATCGTGATGGTGGG
Organism: Papilionanthe hookeriana x Papilionanthe teres; assembly: GCA_022702705.1. NCBI lineage: Eukaryota > Viridiplantae > Streptophyta > Magnoliopsida > Asparagales > Orchidaceae > Papilionanthe > Papilionanthe hookeriana x Papilionanthe teres. Next base: position 30,422,435 of record CM040433.1, on the reverse strand, counting down.
GAAGCAACTTCATCTCTTTCCGGCCTCAGGGAGAGGAATGTCACGGCGGCGACTGGTCAGCTCAGTTGAGCTCAAGCGGCTGATGGGCACAGCGAGAATTAAACTAAAAAATTCAATAAATTCAGATTTGTAAAAATAATAATAATAATAAATGTCAGTATGTATGTAAATTTTATTAGTTATATTAAGAAAATTTGTGGGAGTAAACATTTTAAACTAAATTTATTAAAATTAAAAAAAAATGAAGTTTTAAAATTTTATTTAGTAGGATTTAAATTAAATCTTGTTTAAATCCTACTTAAGAACATTCAAATAGTAGACTGAGATTGAACTAGAGATTGAACTGATTGTTGTAACTCTAAAATCAAATAAAATTTTCTTGATCAAGTTTAGGTTAAACAAGTCCACTATGACCAATGAGCTGAGCGCCCTCAATTAAATGCAAGTTAAACTGAACTTAGATTGGATCAAACAAGTTTAGATTGAATTAAAATATTGTGTGATATATCACTCTACATGATATATCCTTACACTTAATTCAAGTCACTTGGATTAATATCCAAGTTAATCAATAACAATGGGAAAAACATATATTATTACTTAAAAATTAATAAATTGTTACAACTGATACACTGAAAGAGAAGTAACAACAAAGGACACGACATAAACGCAACTAGGAATGTATCCAGAATAAGTGGTGGTTGGTTGTGCGGGATGGACGGTCGTTAGGTGGTTGTGGTTAGCTAGCGGGAGCGTGGAAAGTGGTTGCAGGAGGTTGGAAAGTGAGTTGTGGAGGGGTTGCATGTATGGTGAAAGTTGATTAATTCTTGTAGGAATGTGGAAGGTTGGTTAAAATAGCAACCAAAGGAAAAGAGGACTTTATGGTGGGTAGACAACAACAATCTGACAAAGAGAGATACAGTGGATGTCGGCTGGATGCAGAAAACCAACTGGAGGAGTTAGCATTTATGGGGGAAAAATAACCAACGTCAAGGAAGGGGTTGATAGTTTGTAGGCAGCCACATAAAAGAACAAAAAGAATGTTTTTCATTGGTTGCAACAAATACAACAAAGGCGGTAGCGGAGGAAAGATTGTGGAGGTGTTGGGGAAGGATAAGCACAACCTCGGGAGCGAGATACAGTTGAAGCACTACTCGACCCTAGGAAGATAATCATCGCCATAGAACGAAACTCAGTCAGAGCACTAATCACCTTTAGATACAATCCTAGAAAGGAAAATAGAGGGATGTCGGCGGCTATCCTGAAATATGCAATCAAAACGGACCTAAAACACAAAAACATCCGTATAGACCTAAATTAAAGAGGAATGGACCCCCTATAAATAGGAGAGAAGCACATTCTTAGAAGGACCGGTCAATCCCTGCTTTGCCTTGACCAAACTGTCCAAGGCAAAGGATGTCACGGTAGTTGCCACATAGAATGTTGGACACCCTATCAGTCTACTAGAGTCGAGGGAGCTTCAAGCTCATTGGTTGAAACTTCTATCAACACGTTAATGGTGATGGAGCTATTGTAATCTACTAGGCTGAAGGATCTTTGACTGTAGCCTTAGGAGCACCTGGATCCTAATGTCAACTGTACTGCCTCCCAAAACACCTGAGCTGGAACTGCGTGTTTGTATATTATTTTGAATCCTTCTAAAGTACCTCAGGTTGGCTCAACTTGATCTAAAAGTGAGGGCAACCGAATCTCCCCGAATGGTAGCGGCCATGATAGTAAGTTATCTAAAAGGACATCCTGAAACTCTCTTTATAATAGTTGGACTGTGTCTGAAACTGGCTCTCCTATCTCGCTTTCTTTTGTCATCACCAAAACTGGCCCTATGAGCACTTCTCTGCTAACAAGGGCACATATAGTCTTGGACTCTGCATACAGTAGAAATACTTGCCATCATTGGTGAAGAAGCAGATGTTCCTGAACCCATCATAATGAGTCCTGCGGTCAAACTGCCATGATATCCCCAACAAAAGATGGCAGACATTCATGGGCACTATATTGCACTACACCTAATTCAGCTAGTTCCCTATCAAAATTTTCACAATACACCTCCTGTTAATGTTAACCAAGTTTTCCTTCTTCAACTATGTAAGGAAATATGACTGTGAATGTTTCTATTTCACGAGTCTCAATTTGTTCACTATATGTGCAGATGTCACGTTCTTGTTGCTTCCTCTATAATTTATGAGACTAGATATACTCCCTTCATAGTGCAACAGTTATAGAATATGTTGTGGTGAAGCCACTAATGATCCCTTGTAGAATTGGTTTGTATGACTAATCGAACCACAAGCATATCACCATCATTTGATGGAAGTTGGTACTCCTCACCCTTTTCTTCAGTTGCCTTTTCATCACTAACTTCCTCTAGTGCACCCTGCTCAATGATGGACACAACTCTGCTCGTCGAGAAACTAGAAGTGATTTGTCCAAAACCATGGCATTTGAAATATTTGTCTAGCTATAATGATAGTGGTGGTGTTGTTCTTCTTAAGCTTCTTTACACTTTTAGTAGCTCTATCATTTTTCAAACTAAATTTCTCAACTGACTACGTGTGCTCTTGCAGATGTCTCCAATTTTGAGTGGTTGTTTGAATAATGGTAGGCCTATGCTCTTCTTTTGTTATCTCTCCACATTCAATGCTAAAGTTTGAATGACGTTCAATGACAAGAAAGGCTATTATTGAAACTCATTGTCGATGATGGGCTTTAGACCTCCCAAGTATCTAGCTATGTGTGCACCTCTGGCTCCATCAAATTACATTTCAGTTTAATTTGTTTACCCTCCAATGTGTATTCCACTGCTGGTGTTGGCATCGATTTTTGGTGTTGTGCATGCTTGATGTTCATTTGAATGCTATGGAATCATAACTCAAGATATACATAAGAACTCTCAGGCACGTGTTTAGGGCTTGAAACCAGGGACTGAACTAGTGTAAGTGTGTGGGGGACTGATACACCTATTGGCATCAATTTTTTATATCACACTTTTCTAATGTCCATTTTAATATTTAGGGACCATATTTCATTCATAAATAGCCTCTCATAGTCCAAGGAATTCATAAAACCCTTCCATTGAAATTCTTTTCCAAAATCAGGATTGTCTAGCCATATTTGCACCTTAGCTCCAGGTTCGGGCATCTAGGTGTCAGGCTGGCACCCAGGTTCTAGAGTTATTAGCACCTAGGGGCCAACTTGCTTCCTTGTTTCATTTTCGTTGGTCATTTTGGCCTAATCAAGCCACATAAGTCCAATACTTTGATATGAAAAGATGAAGAATGATATAATAGAAAGCACTTTAGCCCCTACCTTCAAAATGAACAATGTCATGCATCTTAGGTGGATTAAACCCAACTTCTATATATCATTTTAGAGTGATTATGCCCAAAGTAGGGATGATATTATGAAATCATTTTAACTCCATTCATTTTGGTTTTTAGCCTATTTGAAGCTTTTTGTGACTAAAATGAGAGTGATGGTTATGGAGAGACTTGGAGAGAAAGAGGAAAAACCCTATAGAAGTTCTTTCTTCTTAATTTTCTTTTTCTACTTCCGCATCTTCTTCTTTCACTTCATCCTTGACTTATATATTCAGGATTGTACTGATCACTTATTTGTTGTGTTGGTTCCGTCATTTTGATGGAGACTTTGAGCCTAGGGACTGGAAGAATACCCCTTTAATTTTCTATTTTCTAGTTCATGAGAGTTTCTTCATGGAAACCCCTCATGCTTAAAGCACACTAATGGAGGTGGCCACATCATTATCTTGCATAACAATGTGTTTATACATCTCACCATCATTTAAACTCAAACTCGTGAGAGATCGTTTAGGTAGATTAACTTATCATTAAGTAGGTATGAGGTTTCATTTTAGAATGAACATATTTACCTTTCACATGCATGTATGACATTCAAATATCGCATAAGAAAATACATTGTCTTTTTTGCTTATTATTTAGGATATGTATATTTCTTATAAGCATGCATGATTTTAAAATATTACATAAAAGTACATTTTTTTAGTAGTGTGCTTGTTATACATATGTGAAAATTTTATTACTAATATTTTAGTTATTTTATTATTATTATTATCATTACTTTTATTATTTTTTTCTAAATTATCGTGGTCATAACACATCCCCTAAGGAAGTCTGATTTATGCATAAATGGAATGATTTTAATGGTTTCAATGATTTGAACGCACTCGCATAATCCATTTTTGGAAATGGTGCTTTGAAATAAACTTTTTACATAGGATAAGATTTAATGCTTGGAAGCTTAAATTCCATAAATCTACATAAAAGGGTGTCAAAGTACAGTTGAACTTATAATACGCTTCTCCTATCATGATGATGAATCCGATGTAGATTGCATAATTGAATGTTGAGCACTACGATGAACTGAAGAGGCTTGATAAATTCAGGTTTATTTTTATGTTAAGTTGCATTTATTTCAATTTAAAATTTTTAAAATAAATTTAGGTTTCAATTATATATATATATATATTTTTTCTAATTTAAGCCAAGCCCAAATCCATCTAAGATAATCTAAGCCGTAAGTCAGGCCAAGATCAACCACCTAAGGGCACTAGAAAAGTACCAAAGATCTACATAGGAAAGTGGTGAAGAAAAGATGTTGACCAAAATGAGATGAACTGTAAGATTAGAATTATTATTTTAAGTATAATGCTATGTTAATAATCTCCACAGAACCTCAACATAGAACCCTACAATCTTCTTTAATCTCTTCCCCACAACCCATGCTACCCTTAACCAAACCCTTGACAACCTCATATCTTTAGCACCCAAGGTCAGCCTAAAAAAGACATAGTAAAATCTCTTACCAATATTAAGCTCCTCAAATTCTTGAAAAATGGGATTTAGAATCTTCTTTAATCTCTCCCCACATCCTATTTAGAAGTTTTTTTGCTTCCACCAACTCTTAAAATTAATCTTTAAGAGATGTATGTTTGTGACAACTATAGCATTTTATACAAATTATTATATGATTATTATAAAGAAAGTAGTATTTTTATAAAGTTGATATGAGTGTTATAATTTTGTTTGAAATCATTTTATTTATTTCAACTTATGTATTTTAGTGTATTGATTATAGAAACAATTTCTCGCTTTAAGAACTTCTAAAAAATAGGAAAAAAATTGTAACCAAATAGTATTATTGTAGCTACACATGCTCTTATTTTTCTATAATAGTAACATTTTAATTTTTATTTAACATGCAAATTCATGAGTACAAAAAAAATTTGTAGCATGAGATAAATGCTTGGGGTAGACATAATTTTAAGTGGACATGTTTAAAGCATTATATCTCAATTACTAATTAAAAGCAAGGGCTTGGTCAATATTACTCAAAAGAGTTTTATTTCCATTTTTTTTCTTTTCGTAGGACTAAAATCTAATATGTACTTGATCTTGATAAAATTCTTTGTTTCCATCCCAAAAATAATGTAAAACATCTTTACATTAATTATTTGTTCTACTGAAAGGTTAATCTAGGCAATAAACACATTTGTGGCAGTCATACATCATGCATGCTCTACTCATAACAAATTGGTGTCCAAAATTGATACTAGGTAAGTCGGTTGATCACACAAGTATAAGTATCAATCAAGTAATTGTTGACCTCATTTTTGATGAGGTCTTCTCTTCTTCTTTTTAGTATTTAGGATCTAGTCTTAGGCTTTTCCTTTGACTATCTTAGAGGATTAGAATTGGGACCCACCACTTAGAAATTCAAACCACTTCTTAACTCCTCGCAAACTCCACAAACTTGATTGTAGACCCCTAATCACCTAGAGGGTTGAAATCAAATGTGGAAGTTTAAAGGATGAGTTCCTATAGGACTCTTTGGCCTTAGGACTGCCTACAGGTGGCCCGGTCCAGTGAGGGCTGACTTACACACACACTACACTCATACACTATATTTTCACACACCTCCTAAAACCACACTCATACCCAACTTAACCTCCTGACTCATGAAGGTGATTCACATGAATGGTCCTTAACCCCTAAGCCCATGGCTAAGAGGGTTAGGAACAACATAATGAATGCCTCAAATGAGTCCCTTCATGGCTCATGTGGGCTTGATATGGCTTCATGGCTCAACCAAAATGATTTCATTCCACTTACATTTACCAAATCTTCAATTTTCTAAATTTTCAATTTTCTAAATTTTCAATTTTCTAAATTTTCAATTTTCTAAATTTTCAATTTTTGACCCAGACTCTACACCCACTATCTACCCAAAACCTCGAAATTACCCAAATTTTCCAAAAATCTCCAAATACCCAAAATTCCTCAAAACCAATCCCAAACATTCCCACATTACTCAAATTGATCATTCATAGCAAAAAATACCAAAAATTCCAAAAATACCTCTCAATACCCTCCAAATACCCAAAATGCCCCTCTTAGCCAAAAAAATCCAAAAATTCAGAAAATTCCCAGAAAATTCCAGAAAATCCCAAATATTCCTAATTTCATTTTGTTCAACTACACCATGGGCCAATTTTGTCAAGTTACCCCACTTTTGTCAAAATCCCCAATTTGACCCATTTTAACCCAAAATGAACCCAATGTCAAACCAAACCTACCCAATTGACCCAAATTCTGGTCCAATTCAATTATAAACTTCAATTCAACATCCCCAACACCAATCTAGACAAAATCTAAGTCCAATTTGATTGGCATTTGAATCCAATTTCACTTTTGACCTTAAAGCCCAATTTGGACCCATGACCCAAACTTAGCCCAAACTAACCCAATTCAACTCCAATTAACCCCAAATCCTTTCTAAACCTTCCCTAAAATCCCCACAAACAAAACAATAACATGATTTACCCAAAATTTAGACCCAAAGCCCACTCAAATTCAATCCAAAGCTAAAAGGCCCAATTTTGACGTAAACCCAAACCTAACCCAAATAAGCCCAAACCCCAAAATCAAAACCCAACCAAAGTCAAAACCTCTTTGAAACACTCCCATAAACATTTCCCAACATTAATTTTACACCAATTTCAACCCTAGCTCAACATTGGCCCAAGTTAGCCTAATTTGGCCTACATTGGCCCATTTACCAAAGAGGCTCAAATCCAACCCAATTCAAACCCAAATCACTCCAAATTCATTTCAAATCACTCATGACATGCCCCTAAACCAAACCCAACAATTATTTGGCCCAAAGTTCTACAAAATTCCCATCCATGAATTCATTCTTAAACCTAAAGGCCCATCCCCTTAGCCTTCCTAAAAGCCCATCAAAAATAATTTCAAAAGGCCCAAAGCCCACATGACAATCCTCTATCATCATCCATTTGATAAAACCATCTCCCAAGTTCTAAATCCATGATAAAATAAATCCAAATCAAGCCATATGACAAATCCCATCAAATCACCCCTAAATTACCAAAATTTTTTAAGCCTTTTTCATGAAATTGACCAAACTTTTCCCCAGAGCCGAAGGTGAGCCATGAAGCCATGCATGAGCCCCATGAGAGCCATGAGAGCCATGGAATCTACTTTCTACCTCACCAAACCATTAATGGCAAGAGAGGGATCTCTTTCTTAAACCTTTTTAAACCTTTTTTACCTTAAGCATGTCACACACTAAACCATGCTTAGCCGCCTCACCATGGATGGAGACTTCACCACTCCTTCTAAGCTGACCTAAATGATTCCCTAAGCTCAAAATCAGGTCTTGGGGAGGTGCACCAAGCCTATTTCCATGGGTTGACCCAAACCAAGCCAAAAATGAGCCTTCTCCAATTCCATTTAAATCAAACTCCTTTACACATGTCCATGGCGATTGATTGCACTAAACCCCAGCCACGACCCACCCGAACAAGATGGTGACCGATGCTCGGCCGGCCAGCCACCGGACCGCCGGAAAACACCATGGCCGAGACCTTGGGAGGAGCCAAAATTTCGATTCTCCCTTCGTTGAGCTGCCCCATGCCCGATGGCCACCATGGTCGTTCTTCCCTTGACCTAGCGGTCGATCCCGAGCCTTAAACCCCCACAGGAGGCCCTCCACCCTCTCCTATTTAAACCTCACCTCCTCTCGGCCATGAGGAGGTGCTGAACCGGACCTTATCGAAACCACTGCCAAAATTGCTCCGGACCACTCTCCACACTTAAAACGAGTTGATCCCAGGTGACAATTTGCCATAATCCCACCAACAGAGCTCGATTTCTCGGCCAAAATTCCACCAAAAACAGGACATCTCCCAACTCTCCACCAAATTCAAATTAAACTCACCCACACCTGCACAAGGTCAAGAGAAGGAGTTCCCAGGTGAAAGCCCCCTCTCCGAGCCACCCATCCATTCCGGACTCCAAGCTTTGTAATCGAGTGTGGTCGAAATCATACCTGGACGATTCACCGAGCCCGAGGGACTTCATCCGGAGCTTGCTTGGACCCGATCGAAGGTGACACAACCCTCGGATCGAAGCTTCACTTCTGCGAGCAAAGGTATGGACTCACTCTTCTTCCCGAGCTTACGGAGATTCTCTATTTAATTTGAGTTAATTTCAATACATGTTTACCGTATGGATGTGTTCGTCTCCTCAAGACGAATCCATAGAGCATAAGAACACGAAAATCCTTTGAGAATCGAGTGAGAAATTAGGGTTAGAAGGTTGACGGTCACGGGTGCACACCAGTCGTAGACGATGACTGGGAGCCGTCGGATCGAGCGTGTATCGAGCGGACGGTCTGGATCGAGCCGGACAGCGCGATGGTACGTGAACCGCGGGCCCCGGAGCGCTGAGTCGGATGGCGGCGCCGAATCAGAAGACGACGCGTGTGCGTTCGGAACTGCCGAGGTTGAGCTGGCGCCACGTCACTTAAGTAGAAAAATAGGGATTTTCTTATTTATTTAATTCCCTAAACTTCAAAAATGCATAACTTTGTGTAGGAAAATCAGAAAAATAAAATAAAAATACCCTCTTGCTCGGTGAACGAGAGGAGAATAATGTGGAAAAGAAATCATTTAATTTCATCAAGTCTTTTATTTTTAATTATTTATTTACTCTCTGCACTATTTCAATTCTCCATGCATGTATACAATTCACCATGGTATGAGACCATAGGGCTTTTGAAGCCTCTAAATTTGGGAACATTCCCTGAATTTTCCAAAGTCAGAGGCCACCCCTATGAAGAGTTATTGATTTTTCAACTCTAGGTCACTATTCTGAGTATTTTAATTCTAATAATTAGCATGTTGTGAAATAAATTCTAGGAAAATTTGGTGATATTTCCTATGACCAGAGGACCCTAGGGAAAATGGGTTTTGAGTTAACTCACTTGTAATAACCCCAATTGGCTTAAACACCCAAAATGAAGCTTTAATTAATTAGAGCTAATCATACATCAAATTGACTTGAAATTAATTCTCCACTAACCTTTAGGATCAGAGGAACCTACCATAAAAGTTTGAAGTCAATTGGACTTGGTTAGCCCTATCAAATGGGTTGATGAAGCCATTTAGCCAAACTCAAACTTCAAAAATTCATAACTTTCAAAATAATTTTCAAAAATTCATCAAATTGGTTTTGGAGCCTCTCTGATATCAGGGAATTTAAGAAAAATAAAATTGCAATTTTCCAAAAAAGTTGATTTTTTACATTATTTTAATATTTTTAATAATTAAAAAATAATAAAAATCACAAAAATAATAAAATTCACCAAAATGTCACATTTTGAATTTTAATCATTTAGGAACAAACCCCATATTTTTCTTAAGTCTCTATGATGAGATATTAAATTTTAAAACCCTAAGGTAATTTTAAAATATAAAAAATGTATTTTCTAGCATTTCCACTAAAATAATTCTAATAACTCACAGTAAAATTAGAAAATTATGAAAATTGGTTCTCTGGTTTCCTTGATATTAGAGAGATTTTTGAAAAATATAAAATTCATTTTTCAACCTTTATTTTATTTTTAAATTAATTAATACTCCAAAACTCAAAATAATTATAATAAAAATAATATAATTCAAAAAATCACCAAAATTGGTCCAAGTGGTCCTCTGGTCATTAGTAATGTCCCATAATTTTCTTAAGGACAGAAACTTTCCCTTGGTCATATTATTAAATTTTCCTTGAAAATCCTCATTTTCCACCAAAAATAATTACATAAATAAATTAAATACAAAAAAATCACATTTTCTCCACTAATGTCTTGATTGATATATGAGTAAAGTCACATAAAAATTTCAAATTCATTTAAGCTCAATTTAGTGAGTTATGGAATTATTAAGCTTGAAGGGCAAAATAGTAATTAAAATTTTAACCTATAATTAAAAATTTTAGGTTTAATTAAAAGTGTGGGTAAAATATTTGATACTAAGTTGATTTTGGATGTTTGAAACTTAGGTAATTAAAGGGTAGAAACCTACCAAATAATTTAAAAATAATTAAAATAAACCTTAATTAAATGATTAATTAAACTTGGAAGATTAATAAAAAATTGGAATTATTAAAATAGGGATATTATTAGGAAGAGATTTATTCTTTAATCTAAAAAAATCCCTAAATTAATCACCTCAATAACATTCAATTCCTAATTAAAATGATAATCCAAATTCAAGATTTAAAATATTAAAAGACTTAATCATTAAATTAAATTAAAGATTAAAACATTTAAATTAAATCCTTCCAAAATTTCAATTAAATTAATACTTTAATAATTAAATTAAACCATCTTTAAAATATAAAAAAAAGAGATATAAAATATTAAATTAAAATTAAAAAATTTAAATTAAATTTAAATTAAATTAAAACATATTAAATAAAATAAAATAAAATTAAATTAAAACATATTAAATTAAATTAAGTTAAATTAAAATGTATTAAACTAAATTAAATTAAATAAAATTAAATTGAAAGTAAAACTAAACCAAATTAAATTAAATTAAACTAAAATTAAATTAAATTAAATTGAATTAAATATAACATTACCAAAGACATAAAGAATTCAAAATAAATGCTAAAACAACTTGAACACTATTCGAAGCTTAAACCAATTAATTGAAATTAAATTAAATCACAAATCACTTGAATATTAATTTGCCCTCGAAAGCTCATGTTGTCATAACTCCTAAATGGAGTGTTAAGTGAAGTGTTACTTCACTCATAGGATATTCAAATGTCCAGTTCATCGAAGCAAGATAACAAAACTTGAACTCCTGGATGATTAATTCATTTTGTATAATTAAATTCTCTTGGACTTAAAACAATCCTAGAGGTATTGAAAAGATGTTTAAGATTCGTCTTAAGCACTTCCTCAATATGATAGGATGTTTATAAGAACAATTGAACTTAATTGTTCTTTGATGAAGAAAATCGTCCTCAAACCAAAACACAAGAACACTAGACGTCATAGGAGATGACTAGCTATAGGAGTAGGACCTTGGTAGAAAACCATAACCCTTCCCTTAGCTTTACCTAGGAACTTGCTTTAAATGCTTAAATATTCTAAATTGTGTTTAAGTGTAGCTTGGGATGACGGGAAGACCCTCCAGGTGCGCTTTTATTTTATTGCAATTTACCTTCTTGCAATTTACCTTATTGTAAATGCACTTTACTTTTCTTGCATGATAAACAACTGTTGCATGAAAACCCACACCTTTAGGATAGTCCCTAAAACCAAAACCAAATCTAAATTAAAAGTCATTGCAAGATAAAATTCACCGCCACGACATTTCAAAATATAAAACAACTCGAAATTTAATCACAAACAAAACAACAAAACTACAACTACAACTAAATTAAAACGTCTTGTTGGATGATCGGGAATACCTCGGATGATGTAACCTACGTGTTGCTTAACGGGATTTCCCGCGGTCTAAATGAAAGTGTGGAACTCATTTAGTTGAGTTTAACAAATTCATACGGACTAAGTGAATCCGATAAAAATAACGATGCCTGGAAGGATGGAACCGTGGGATCTTAACCGGTGTTGTTATAATCAACTTTAAGATTTGTTTTAATTAAAACATAAAAAACACTTGGACTTTAAGATTTCTAAAACCAAACTCTTCTCTTCTCTTTTGATTACAATCTTCTAAAATTAAACCTCTGCAACAACAAAGAGCTCGGAGCATGGTGGGCAGCACGGCCATCGTCATCAGCAAAACACCGAGTCTACTTCGGTAAAACTTTCTTAGAATCAAATAACCAAACCATAGGACTTCGAGGTAGTTTGCACTAGTGCAACATAAATCCTCGACCTTTTGTTAGGCATTTGCATTGCAAATTAAGCCCTAACCGGTCTTAGGACTCCGAGGTAGTCGTTCGACACGACATAAACCATCACATCTTCGAGGCTGTTTGTATGATTGTGTCATACGAATATATGTCCTAATTAATTAAAATTGGCAAGATCAAAACGTTAAATAAACATTAGGGCTTTCCTAAATTCAAGCCAAACAATAGGATAGTCGGGAAATTACCGAAGTTCGCTTCGAATCTGTAATTTCTCCTACCTTTCTTCCTTTGAATTCCCAAAACAAAATGTTCCGAATTTGATCCATTCCCTATTGAAATTCCAAAATTCAATCCCTTGAAAACTTAAACTTTAAAATTCTTGAGAGCGGAACTACTGATTATTATCGAGAGTTTTCTTAGGTGATTCCGTCACTTAAGATGTAATTAAGCTATAGGGGCTTGCCTTTATAGAGAATTTTAAGAACACGAGTAATATAAACCCTGTTTAATGTTTTTCATATTAAGCGGAGGAACTTGTCGGCAAATAAAATTGGTTCGCGGACCAAACGGATGTCACAAATCTTTTAGTTTATTTAATCGAGCCCCATCATCGAGCGAGTGTGTCTATTCTTCGGGATAGATACACGGTTTGTGATGCGGCGCTCGATTATATAAACTATTCGGGATGTGAGATCGGTTTGATTTCATATCTTAAAATTTTCAAATTTAAAATTATTTTCAAAATCAAATGCTTACTTTCTAAATATATATATATTTAAATTAAATTTAAAAATCTAAAATTCGCCGACAATTTACGTAGGCGACCCCCTTTTAAAATAAAACACACTAACCTAAAAATATGCGACAACTTACGGCGACTCCTGTGAGAAAATTCCTCTCTCCATTTTAATCAGATAGTTATGCTTTCAAAAATCGGTAGTGTATCCATGTCCCTAGTGGATCAAACTACCCTTCTTTCCGTTGGAATACTATGTTCATTTCTACCTTGAGCGAGTATAGCTGACATTCTCTCGGATTTAGGAGCCATCTGTTTAGACACCCCTAAACGAGAGAGGTTCCGAGATCCTTTTACCTCATTTACGAGGTGGGGTGGACCCCGATAGGTGTTAGTTTAGGAGCGGTACGGCGGGTCGAGACTTTCTCTTCCTTTTCCGGTTCCTAATCAATTCCTTTTACCCTTCCTACAGCTCTCCTTCTTTTAATAATTCTTCGTCCTAGCGAACAAATCTTTTAGAAAAACAATTATCTAAATAAATTTTCTTTTAATACCACAAATAAATTAAGATAAACGAAAATGTGTTCGGGCTCTTTCTTTTTCGTCATAAGTTTTACGACAAGAAGAAGCATGATTCGGGGACTAACACTTGGAATGCGCACTGCGAAATGGAAGCCCCAAGCCGATCTTCTCCTTCGTCGACGGGCTGGACCTAGCCGTGTTCGAGGACGAGCTGCTGATAATGGAATCATTCGATTCGAACAAGGATTCGGGGACACCGACATCAAAATCCCTACGTCACTCTCTTTTCACTCACAAGCAAAGTACCGGAAGCGAGAAGCCGTTGATTGAGTTTAACCTCGAGTCGACTCATGAATTCCCTCCTCTGCAAAGATTCCAGTCGAGAGGAATGCTCGTTGTTCGCGGAAGGACTTGTTGTTGCTACTCCCACCGGTCTAGTTGTCTCTGTACCTACCCGGCTACGCCGGACTAAAGGGAAGGAAATTCGGAAGCGTGATGAACTCGTGGAGGGTACGGATCTTCTGTGAGACCTTCGTTTTCGAGATCGGGTCCGGCTCGAGAATTCCACCACCGACACGGACTCGGAGGAGGAACGAAGTAGAAGGATTGCTAGAGAAGCCGGAAGCTGCCGAAGTTGCTTTCTGGAGGAAATCCCGAAACTGCCCGAATATACACCGCTGCCTGAATACATACCACTTTTGGGAGGAAGTAGGTTTCATCCCCTCTCCACCAGCGAGAGGATGAGGAAAATGTCCGCAAGATTGCTTCTGCATTGCCTCAGCCTGCATATTACAATGACGGCCGTAAGAAAAGGGCTAGAATTACGCCATTTCCTTGACTGCAGACCCTTATAGAAAAGTTAGCAAAGAAAGAAAAATGCCCTGTGTCGGAAATTTTAAGAAGGATAGGGCGGGTGCCGGCCAAATCTCGTCTTGGGCCGCGAGTAGAGCCTGCTATCGCTGCGGAAAAGCCAAATAAGAGAATGAAAGCTAATCCACCTATCGTTGTTTCAGGACTACAAATTAGGGAGGATACCACCTTCCAGCATTTGGCTGACAGACCATCCGGTCCAAGACCTTCTACTGCTAGAAGGATGGTATGGCGTCCCACTACCGGACAATTAAGATTAAAACAACGGCACTTAGAAGGAAAGTCTCGTCGGGAGACTTGAGTCCGAAGAAAGTGCTTACCGCGATGAAGGGGACTCATGAGAAGGAAACCCGACGGTTATCGCATGACAACTGCAAGGATGTGCGAAGAGACCATTAGAAGATGCTTATGGAAAAGCTAAGAGCGATATTCGGCGATTAGCGAGAGAGAAGAAAAATTCGGAGATGAAGTCGACTCGTCGGAGTTCATGGATGATGAATATGCGAGAAATTAACATGGTTGAAACACGAGCTTCGTCGGCTTCACGAGGTGCTCCTGCGGTCGCGAAGAGAGAAGCCGGAAGTGATGAGGATGCGGCTTCAGAGAAAGATGATACGATCTCCCGAATGGCGAAGAGGATAGAAGAGATGGGCTGCGGCCCTAGCCACTCTCCGGAGTCGGGTTCAACCCCAAAGAGAAACACCCCCGAAGTTATTCACATTGTAGACGGAGGAAAGGAGATTACATCCGTCGACGGGGATGATCAATTAAAAAGGATGCAACACAAAGCATGATTCCGGAAAAGGATATCAAGAGCATGGTGGAACGGCGAGTGCGAGAAGCCTTGGCACAATCGAAGAGCGGGACATCCATTCGGACGGGTAGGCCTTACCCCGAAGAATTCGACGACATCCAATATCCGAAAGGCTTCGTACCACATCCGTTCGAGACCTTTGATGGAGCCGGAAACCCCGACGACATGTTGCACATTTTCGTGCCGGTTGTTGCAATGCCGGCGGAAGTGATGCTTTACTCTTCCGACAATTTGTCGACGACTCGTCGGGAATCGCCTTTGATTGGTATGCGGAATTACCGAACGGTTCGGTGAAGACATTTTCGAATTAGAGAACCTCTTCATCGAGCGATTTGCGGAGCTCAGCACCACATCACTATAGGTGATTTAGTGGTAGAGAAGCAGAAGCCGAACGAAACTTTGGTAGACTACATACTTCGATGGAGGAATCTAAGTATGAAGTGTGAGCCACAGCTGCAAGAATAACATGCAGTCGACATTTTACTTAAGAGCATTCATGGCCCGATAGCACTTCTCCTCAAGGGATTTACTATTAAGACTTTCGAGAAGTTGTTAAGCAAGGCCGGAAGCTTGCAAGAGGAGGCGAAACAATTAAGTTTCACCGACAAAACGGACAAACGAAGCCCGTGAAAACTTTTGAAAAGAAATCCGGGATCGTCGCGGCGATCGATAAAGGCGAGCGGCCAATACAAATACCGTCGAACGGCCGCGGCAAATTCAACGAATCACCGGCAACCCCGACCCGGCTATCGGTCATCTCGACGGTATGAACAACCGCCTCGTCCACAACGTACGTTAAGGGAGCTTCGAGCGGGGAGTATCCGTTCGAGAATGAGGCGGTGCCGAAAATGTTCCGCGATCGATGAAGACTCCGGATTTCCAACTACCGGAGCCTAAGAGACCGGAAGAAGTCGACAAGAAAGGTGATCCCGACTTTTGCCCTTACCACGGATGCTTGGGCACAAGATAGAAGATTGCATTACCTTCAAAAGTTGGCTCGACGACAATCTTCGAAAAGGGAATATAACGATCCCGAAGGAATACATGAAGGAACACCCGAAAGGAGGTTCGTCAATGTTATCTCGACGGATCTCATTGTTCCGATGGATCCTATGCGGCCGATGATGGATGGACTACCGCTCGGACAAAGTCTTCGAAGAAGATTTTGGATCGCATCCAAACCACTTCGGTGCGAGCCTCGATTCGGAGTTCGAAACTCGTCAAGTCGGCACTATCACTTGCGATAGAAGAACCACCTCAACAAGAGATGATTGAAGAAAAGAAGAAAATTGATCAAGAAGAAAAGACCGAGGCTCTTAAGGCTAGACTAGGGGCTGCTTATCCTAGGATGGTTGTTTCCGATTTGGGGGAGAAATCCCTCGAACCTCTGACTCTGTATGATAAGGGTTATGGCGTTGGCTACGTTTTGACTGTTTCTAACGATTACATAACTAGCGACAACCAACCTAATCCGGACATCGATTCCGATACAAGTAACAATTCTCAAATCATACACAATTTCGACGGTCACAATGACAAAGAAGACATCCACCAAGGAGGCTACGAGAGTTCAACAAGCGACGAATCTATTTGCGAGTTTCGAGGAGCTCCGGTCACGATAGAGTTAGAGCCTTCGGACTGCGAAGCTAATCCGGAAGAACCTGTCGTTCGATTTAGGAGGAGACACCAACAAACTCAATACCGGATTCGGAAGAAATTACGAAGTCAACTTAAGAAGTGGAAGAGTTCTACCTCCGAGAATGGGTCCGAAGGACAAAGGAAAGCGGTGGTTGTTCGGGAAGAACCAACCCGGCGGAAGAAATACCCATTCGGGAAGAAATCGAGACACATGGAAATAAAGTGGACTACAACGTGCTAGCCCATCTTAGGAAACTACCGAGCCAAACCGAGCATCTACGATGCTCTCATCTTATCGAAAGGAGATGAGAGAAGCTCGATTAAGGCCTTGCTTGATCCGAAATTTGCTTAGCTCGAATGACCGGAGATTCCTTAGATGAGGTTTGCTCGTTAAAGGAACAACGAGGTGTTACCTTCACGGACAATGACCTACTACTTGGGACGACGGAGACCACAACCGAGCCGTTGTACATTTCGATTACAATTGGGAAGTTTACACTCTCCAGAGTATTGGTGGATCCAGGAGCATCAATCAATATATTGAATCTTCGAACACTAGCATACTTGGAAATTAATGCTCGCGAGCTCGAAGCGGACAAAATGTTATTAAGAGGATTCAACCAGAAAGGAGAAAGAGCCCTCGGATCAATAACACTGCTAATGAAGACCGGTGACTTGGCAAAGATAACCGCGAAATTTCACATAATTGATTCAGAAACGTCATTCAACACTCTACTGGGCCGACCATGGATACATGAAAACCGGATGGTACCATCATCCCTACATCAGTGCATCAAATACTACGATGGAGGGGAACAGTGCATCAAAGGTGACTTACAACCATTCTTCGTACATGAAATTGGAATCCATGAAGATGCGGCTTATTACGCACCTCCGAAGAAAACAATCTTTTCCGGAGATACTATAACGAATGAAGCGAGAGGAAGTTCGGGACGACGAAGAACCCGAAGTTCTAGTCCAACGATCACTCACCACTCCCTTACGGCGAGATGGTGAAGGTTTCTCCACAACTCGCATCCGAGGTCGAGGCCGGGGACGAGGTCGTGGTAGAGACGTTAAGACGGTTGGACGAGAGGAAACCATCCGTCAATGTTGATTGGGAAGATAGTTCGAAGAAGAAAAAGAAAATCGAAGCAAGACGGCGACAATAAGTCGGAAGAAGCCGCAATTCGGGATCTCTCTCGAAGATGAAAAGAACGAAGAATATAAATCGATGTACGAGAAGATTAACCACTATGTACATACTATGACCACGACCCCGATCCATTCTAATAAGATCGAGGGTATGGTGGTCGAAGAGGTACGTAGCGGCGGTGCAAAGCCCATCAAATTCTACCGTGGTGCTCCTTCCTCCAAAACTAAAAATAATGTACAATTTGAAGATGCTACTTCATCGAATTAATGGAATTGCCTTTTGAGTGGTACTCTCCATGTGTTCGAAATTTAATTCGGCGTGGTTTCTTACCTCGACAATGGACAAAAGGTCGATCACAACATTTTGAAAATTTATGGAATAACTCCGGTCGTCCACCCGATTCGAAGGCATGGTCTCGGATTCGGCACGGTAGGATCGGTTGACGATGCTGCATTTTGCTTGGTTGTCACTTGCGAGTCTAATGAAAGCTGCATGGAAACTACGGAAGAGTTTGAAGATTTACAAATTGGAAACGCTCCACCGAGTTCGAAGAAGAGATCGAATCTCTGATAGATGAGTTAACGGAAGTTAACTTAGGTATCGCGAAGAGCCTAGACCTACCTTTGTTAGCTCCTTACTCGATAAAGAAGACTCCGAAGAAATAATCAAGTTATTAATGGAATTTAAAGACTGTTTTGCTTGGAGCTACGATGAGATGCTAGGATTAGCTCCAGAGGTCGCAGTCCATAATCTAGGAGTGAATCCTACTTCTGTTCCAGTCAGACAAGGTCCCAGAAGAATGCGTCTAGAATTCGAACAACAAGTCATAGCTGAGGTTAAAAAGCTAATAGACGCTAAATTTGTCCGTGAAGAACAATACCCGACTTGGTTAGCTGATGTGGTACCGGTCGGGAAGAAGAATGGTCGGATCGGAATTTGTGTGGATTTCAAAGATTTAAACAAGGCATGTCCAAAAGATGAATTACTTCTACCGATCCCAGAATTAATGATCGACATTGCTTCAACACATGAAATATTCTCATTTATGGATGGATCTTCAGGATACAACCAGATAAAAATGGCTCCGGAAGATGAAAAACTTACGGCATTCGAACGCCGATCGGAGTATATTGCTACACGAGTGATGCCATTCGGATCGAAGAACGCGGGAGCGACATACCGAGAGCGATGACAAGAATTTTTGATGATCTCATCCACAATCAAGTCGAGTGCTACGTGGATGATGTGGTCATCAAAAGCAAAGTAAAGGAAAACCACCTGTATGATTTGTGAATTATTTTCGAACGATTAAGACAATTTAACCTTAAGATGAATCCCTTAAAATGCGCCTTTGGCGTCACCAAATCGACCCGGAAAAGATTAAAGCTATCTTAGAAATGCCACCTCCCAAAAACTTAAAACAACTACGATTTTTTCAAGGGAAGCTGGCATATCTTTGACGCTTTATCTCAAACTTGTCAGGTAGGTGTCAGCCTTTCTCGGCATTAGTTAAAAAGGACGCCAAATTTATTTGGGAAGAGAAATGACAAAAGGCCTTCGAGGACATTAAATAATATTTAATGACACCTCCTGTCTTAGCAGCCCCTGTCTCAGGTAGACCGCTGATACTTTATACCGCGGCTTTAGACGATTCTCTCGGAGCCCTGTTGGCTAGGGTCGATGATGAGGGTAAAGAAAATGCTCTTTACTACCTAAGCCGTCGTTTACTTCCGACGGAAGTAAAGTATCCCACAATTGAAAAGCACTGTTTGGCTCTTATCTTCGCCGCTCAAAAGCTCAGGCACTACATGCTTTCTCATAAGGTCAACCTGATCTCGAAATTTAATCCATTGCAATACTTGATGACCCGTCCAACGCTTTACGGCGGACTTGCCGGGTGGTCGATGATATTATTGCAATTCGATATAACTTTCGTGCCTCTTCGTGCCGTAAAGGGACAAGTCCTAGCAGACTTCCTCGCGACACACCCTTTGCGGCGGAATCTCCTCTCGATGACGACTTGCCAGATGAACAAATAATGAACTTAAAAGACCCTGATGATCGACGTTGGGAATTATATTTCGAAGGAGCATCTTAAGCACACAAAGACAAAGAATCGCAAGTGATAGTGCCCGGTAAGGCAGGAATTGGACTAATCTTTATAACACCGGAGCGGGGGATGTTAAGATACTCCTACCACTTAACGAGCCGTGTACAAACAACGAAGCGGAATACGAAGCTCTCGTAACGAGGTCGGAATTAACTATTCGAATGGGGATAACAAACATCGACATCTACGGGGATTCGCGAGTTAATCATTCAACGGATCGCCGTGCGGTACGGAATTTTAATGCCGAGACTCGAGCAATACTTCCGGTATGCCATACGGTTGTTGGAACGGATTCCGAATGTGACGATCTACAAAATTCCCGGAAAGAAAACGCTTTAGCGGATGCGTTAGCCCGCCTCGCAAAAGAATTTGCACTGCTTGCAAGATGAATCGGTAGAAGTGTCGGTTCACGGACGTCGGGTCCTATCACGGCTCGACATAGACACAATACACAAATCGGAAAAGAAAAAGAATCGAGTTGCGACGGTGACGGAAAACACGAGAAGATTGGCGACGGCCAGTGTCGAACTACACCGCAAACAGGAAAACTACCAGACGATAGGTCGTTACCCCATCAGATCAAGAAAAGAACTCTGTTCTACGCATTAATAAACAACACGTTATACAGAAGGTCTTTCGATCAAATGTGGCTAAGGTGCCTAAGAGGGTCCGAGACCCGTGAAATTGTTAAAGAGGTGCATTCAGGACTCTGTGGCGCTCACCAGTCGGGTCCGAAGATGAAAATGAAAATTAAAAGACTAGGGTACTACTGGCCCTCGATGATGACCGATCGCATGAAAATCGCCGAGAGGCGTCACCAATGCCGAGTGCACGGAGTGGTTCTACACCAACCTCCAAATGTGCTACATCCGACAATTGCGTCGTGGCCATTTGAATGTTGGGGCACGGATATAGTGGGTCCGATAGAACCACCATCTTCAAAAGGACATCGCTTCATTCTTGCGGCTACATATTACTTTTCCAAGTGGGCAGAGGCAGTTCCACTTAGAGAAGTGAAAGCACACCACGTGCTACAGTTTTTCAAGAACCAAGTTGTATACCGTTTCGGAGTACCGCGCAGAATCATTTCAGATAATGGGTTTGCATTCAGAAGCACGCAAATCAACAATTTTGTCAGGAGACACGGAATCGACTGGCAGTATTCAACAATTTACTACCCAAGAGCAAACGGCTCTAGGCGAGGCTTTTAATAAAACTCTCGTTCAAATTTTAAAGAAAACTTTGGACGATAATAAGAGAAATTGGCACGAGAATTTATTAGAAGCCTTATGGGCCTACCGGACAACCTTCGGAACTCCTACTCGAGCTACACCTTACGCTTTGGTGTATGGGTCCGAGGCGATGTTACCCTTAGAGGTCCGGCTTCCTTCACTCGGAATTGCGAGTTGCAAACAAAATCACGACGGAAGAGAATGCCAAATTATGACTAGAGGAGTTGGAAAGCCTGGAAGGGAAAAGACTTGCAGCGCGACGAGAATTTAGAACTGTACCAAGCTAAGATGGTTCAAGCCCATGACAGATTGGTCCGCCCAAGAACCTTCAAAGGTTGTGACTTAGTTCTCGTTCTCAAGAGACCTATTCTTGCACACCGCAAGATAGGAGAAAAATTTGAACCCACTTGGGAAGGACCGTTTGTGGTTGAAGCAGTCTACTCAGGAGGCTCCTACCAGCTTGTGAATTGCCAAGGAGAAAGACATATGCTTCCGATCAACGGACGATACTTGAAGAAGTATTATGCTACCTGATGTTTCGAAGGAATGAATTCTTCATCCCTAGAAACACGGGCGAAGTAATTACTTATGGTCGGGTCCGAACCCAAAAATAATAAAAAAATGTGCTAAAATAAATAAAATCATGATAATAAAGTTTTCCTTGTTCTCTCTTCCAAATCAAAATCTTTTTTCGATCTTCTCCCATTTCATTCCTGTTGAATTTAAAAATATAAAAGGAATAATAAAAAAAGAAAGAAAGAAAACTTTGTCTCTAATAAACATTTTCTTAATGTTCTTGTTCTTAGTACAGCCCCTGATCCTTTTCCTTGTCTTTTCGCAGGGAAATGTCGAACGGGCGGTTGGTCCCGAACTTTAGAAATGGCGTAAGCCTTGCACTCGACGAAAAGAGGGTGAAAGATGGAGCGATAATAGAGATTGACTCGGACTTCGCACCGGCGGGCTACGCGATACGAGGAAGGTGATTGGGTCCCGAGTTGACCGAGAGGAGCGCCCGGTCGGACATTAATGAAAGTGGGTGGCCCAAGCCACCGACCCGGTGGCAAGAAAAGGAAAACAAACAACGAGGAGGACAAGAGAATCAAGTACGTAGTCGCTACGGCGAGAGGGCGAGGCTTGTCAGCACCGCGCCCACAGAGATTCAGGAAGTACGAAGAGCTACTCTCACAGCAACTCAGCAAAGAAATAAAAATCGTCTTATCCGCAAGATGTTAACTAAACTAGCAGCGGACCAGCTACTACCAGTGCATATACCTCAAGGATACCGGTTCGCCAGGAACCTGAAGAAAGGAGGCCAGCTCCGAGGATAACAGAAGAGATCAGGGAAATCTCAAGAAGATCAGAAGAAGGAAGGCTACCATGCCACCGAGATAAAGCCACCGGTAATGCATAACCTTGTTGCGAAGCAACCCCGGAGGATGTCCCGACGGAGACCATCCCCGAGGAGCCGAGGTACGCGGGGAGAACGCGAAGGGATTGAGCCATATATCCCACGATACGTCACCGGGCCTCGCCATCTGCGGATTATTCCGGAATACGAGCTAGAAAGAATGCGAGAATGTCGAGAAGCAAACTTTTGAATACTTCGAGAGAATTAGAGCGGGAGGATCAATATACTAGAAGGCCTCGAGCTACATACAAACGTATTCTCGGAATACGAACAACAACAAATCGTGGATCGCATCCGGGATTTGAAAAGAATGGGTCGAGCGGGCCGCCTAAGAGAAAACACTACTCGGAACCCCGGAGATGGATGCCAGGGAAAGGGAGAATTACAATACAATGTGGATGCTTGCTACAAGTTCGCAGAAGACAGGAAGGGAAACCCACCGGGGATACTCCGTCATGGCAAGGTAGATCCAATGCCATTAGTCATCAAAAGGATGGTAAAAAGAATGATAACATGGAGGGTACTGCCAGCAGATTGCATACCCAACAGTTGCATCATTAACATTTACAAGAAGGGTGACTGCATACCCCCACACATCGATCACCACGACTTTGTAAGACCTTTATGCACAGTTTCTTTTCTGAACGAGTGTAATATCATGTTCGGATCCGACCTCCGGATAGCGAGCCCGGAGTGAGTTCCGAGGGCCGATAAAGATACCATTACCGGTAGGTTTCGTCATGATACTAAAGGGCAACGGAGCGGATGTCGCTAAACATTGCATACGGGAGTACCAATGAAGCGGATCTCGGTTACTTTCGGAAGGATGGATGACAGGAAAGCACCTTACCACTTCCGACCGGACCCGGAGCTAGAGAGCCTCGCGGCGCTTACGAGTCGTGAGTTACATGGAAAATATCACACCTCCAACGTACATCCATACGACATCCTTGCCAAGGATGGATTGGAAGGTGATGTTATTGACCATGTACTTCACTATTCAGACATGGATTTCTGACAGATGCCTTTTTGGATGGATCGACAAAGATCATACATAGTCCGTTTTAAGTCTACATGGATTGTATGAGATGTATTCCGGATCGAGTTGTATGATGTATCTTCGACATGATTGGAATGAAAGTGACCATGTCACATTTTTGGCCTTCACCTCTTTTGTGCAAGTTGACTGGGAAACGCCATTAAAGTTAAATGAACTTCGAACGAAGAACAGAAAAGAAACAAAAAGAATAAAAGAAAACTTTCCTTAAAAAATCTAAAAAAAAAAGAAAATGATGAACGCCAAATTCACATGAACATTAAATGAACGATAAAGCAAATTTGAATCGTTAAAGGACAAACAAAATGAACACAAAATTTAAATCAAATCTCGATCAAATTCAAATTCAACCTTCCGGATCTCAAATCAAATCTCGATCAAATTCAAATTCGACCTTCCGGATCTCGAATCAAATCTCGATCGGATTCAAACTCAACATTCCAAATCCGAAATCCAATCCGTTCTACTCTCTCCTTATGCGGGATGGAAGCGGTCGATTCCATTGACACGGAGCCATGAGGTTTTTGATTTGGATCTGATGGCGAGGAATTGTATCCAATCCAAACCAGCAACTTTCGATCAACTCCTTTGAATGGGATATGTAGCATCTACATATTCCCTCCTAATCTGTTTCTTTCCACAAAAATTCTCGAAACACCAAAATTCCACACTTTTCAAATCAACATTACAAATCTTTGCAAAATCAATTACCATTCAAAAATCAAACTTTTGGGGTTGAGGATTTTACATCTGAGACTGCATTGCTTTAGGATTCTTTCCCTATCGCAATGAAATACATCAAAATCAAATTCTTGGGGTTGAGGATTTTTACATCCGAGACTGCATTGCTTTAGGGTTCTTTCCCTATCGCAATGAAATACATCAAAATCAAATTCTTGGGGTTGAGGATTTTTACATCTGAGACTGCATTGCTTTAGGGTTCTTTCCCTATCGCAATGAAATACATCAAAATCAAATTCTTGGGGTTGAGGATTTTACATCCGATACTGCATTGCTTTAGGTTCTTTCCCTATCGCAATGAAATACATCAAAATCAAACTTTTGGGGTTGAGGATTTTACATCCGATACTGCATTGCTTTAGGTTCTTTCTCTATCGCAATGAAATACATCAAAATCAAACTTTTGGGGTTGAGGATTTTACATCCGAGACTGCATTGCTTTAGGATTCTTTCCCTATCGCAATGAAATACATCAAAATCAAACTCTTGGGGTTGAGGATTTTACGTCCGAGACTGCATTGCCTTAGGTTCTTTCCCTATCGCAATGAAATACATCAAAATCAAATTTTTGGGGTTGAGGATTTTACATCTAAGACTGCATTGCTTTAGGTTCTTTCCCTATCGCAATGAAATACATCAAAATCAAATTCTTGGGGTTGAGGATTTTACATCCGAGACTGCATTGCTTTAGGTCCTTTCCCTATCACAATGAAATACGTCAAAATCAAATTCTTGGGGTTGAGGATTTTACATCTGAGACTGCATTGTTTTAGGATTCTTTCCCTATCGCAATGAAATACATCAAAATCAAACTCTTGAGGATAAGGATTTTACATCCAATACTGCATTGCTCTGAGATCTCTCCTCATTGTAATAATTCAATCCAATCAATTCAATTTTCTTTTGAGGTTGAAGATGTTACATCTAAAACCACAAAATTCCAATTTTCATTTCAAGTTCAAATCCCTTCAAATTAATTTTGACAAACTTCAATCTAAATTGAAACTCAAACTAAAATCTGAACTTACACATCAAAACTTCAACATGAAACAAAATGAAATCTAAATCAAAATTCCCCCAGATCATGTGATTTGGGATTCACCTCCTTTTTCTATCCCCAGCAAGAGTTCAGGAATCTCCAGTCTCAGAGATATACTTGATACTCCCCAGTGGAAGCTCTTCTACTCGTCCCAAGTTTTTCACTTGGACTTTTGTGTTGGTTTTGTTGATCGCTTCGGTCAACACCAATACGCGCGGTGTGCTCCGTCAGCTCACCACACCTATTGGGGGTCCATTTGTTGATCTCATTTTTGATGAGGTCTTCTCTTCTTCTTTTTAGTATTTAGGATCTAGCCTTAGGCTTTTCCTTTGACTATCTTAGAGAATTAGAATTGGGACCCACCACTTAGAAATTCAAACCACTTCTTAACTCTCTGCAAACTCCACAAACTTAATTGTAGACCCCTAATCACCTAGAGGTTGAAATCGAATGTGGAAGTTTAAAGGATGAGTTCCTATAGGACTCTTTGGCCTTAGGACGCCTACTGGTGGCTCAGTGCAGTGAGGGCTGACTTACACACACACTACACTCATACACTATATTTTCACACACCTCCTAAAACCACACCCATACCCAACTTGACCTCCCGACTCATGAAGGTGATTCACATGGATGGTCCTTAACCCCTAAGCCCTTAGGTAAGAGGGTTAGGAACAACATAATGAATGCCTCAAATGAGTCCCTTCATGGCTCATGTGGGCTTGATATGGCTTCATGGCTCAACCAAAATGATTTCATTCCACTTACATTTACCCAATCTTCAATTTTCTAAATTTTCAATTTTCTAAATTTTCAATTTTTGACCACCAGGACCCTACACCCGCCTTGCCTACCCAAAACCCTTGAAATTACCCAAATTTTCCAAAAATCTCCAAATACCCAAAATTCCTCAAAACCAATCCCAAACATCCCCACATTACTCAAATTGATCATTCATAGCCAAAAATACCAAAAATTCCAAAAATACCTCCCAATACCATCCAAATACCCAAAATGCCCCTCTTAGCCAAAAAAATCCAAAAATTCAGAAAATTCCCAGAAAATTTCAGAAAATCCCAAATATTCCTAATTTCATTTTGTTCAACTGCACCATGGGCCAATTTTGTCAATTTACCCCACTTTTGTCAAAATCCCCAATTTGACCCATTTTAACCCAAAATGAACCCAATGTCAAACCAAACCTACCCAATTGACCCAAATTCTGGTCCAATTCAATTCTAAACTTCAATTCAACATCCCCAACACCAATCTAGATGAAATCCAAGTCCAATTTGATTGGCATTTGAATCCAATTTCACTTTTGACCTTAAAGCCCAATTTGGACCCATGACCCAAACTTAGCCCAAACTAACCCAATTCAACTCCAATTAACCCCAAATCTTTTCTAAACCTTCCCTAACATCCCCACAAACAAAAAACTAACATGATTTACCCAAAATTTAGACCCAAACCCCACTCAAATTCAACCCAAAGCTAAAAGGCCCAATTTTGACGTAAACCCAAACCTAACCCAAATAAGCCCAAACCCCAAAATCAAAACCCAACCAAAGTCAAAACCTCTTTGAAAAACTCCCATAAATATTTCCCAACATTAATTTTACATCAATTTCAACCCTAGCCCAATATTGGCCCAAGTTAGCCTAATTTGGCCTACATTGGCCCATTTACCAAAGAGGCCCAAATCCAACCCAATTCAAACCCAAATCACTCCAAATTCATTTCAAATCACTCATGACATGCCCCTAAACCAAACCCAACAATTATTTGGCCCAAACTTCTACAAAATTCCCATCCATGAATTCATTCTTAAACCTAAAGGCCCATCCCCTTAGCCTTCCTAAAAGCCCATCAAAAATAATTTCAAAAGACCCAAAGCCCACATGACAATCCTCTATCATCATCCATTTGATAAAATCATCTCCTAAGTTCTAAATCCATTATAAAATAAATCCAAATCAAGCCATATGCCAAATCCCATCAAATCACCCCTAAATTACCAAAATTTTTAAAGCCTTTTTCATGAAATTGACCAAACTTTTCCCCAAGCCAAAGGTGAGCCATGAAGCCATGCATGAACCCCATGAGAGCCATGAGAGCCATGGAATCTACTTTCCACCTCACCAAACCATTAATGGAAAGAGAGGGGATCTCTTTCTTAAACCATTTTAAACCCTTTTTTACCTTAAGCATGTCACACACTAAACCATGCTTAGCCACCTCACCATGGATGGAGACTTCACAACTCCTTCTAAGCTGACCTAAATGATTCCGTCAGCTCAAAATTAGGTCTTGGGGAGGTGCACCAAGCCTATTTCCATGGGTTGACCCAAACCAAGCCAAAAATGAGCCTTCTCCCATTCCATTTAAATCAAACTCCTTTACACATGTCCATGGCCAATTGATTGCACTAAACCCCGGCCACGACCCACCTGAACAAGATGGTGACCGGTGCACTGGCCGACCGACCACCGGGCCGCCGGAAAACACCATGGCCGAGACCTTGGGAGGAGCCAAAATTTCAATTCTCCCTTGCTGAGGCTGCCCCATGCCCAATGGCCACCATGGCTGTTCTTCCCTTGACCTAAGCGGTCGATCCCAAGCCTTAAACCCCCACGGGAGGCCCTCCACCCTCTCCTATTTAAACCTCACCTCCTCTCGGCCATGGGAGGTGCTGAACCGAACCTTACCGAAACCCCGCCAAAATTGCTCCGGACCACTCTCCACACTTAGAGCGGTTGATCCCCGGTGACAATTTGCCCTAATCCCCACCAACGAGCCCGATTTCTCGGCCCGAAATTCCACCCAAAAACAGGACATCTCCCAACTCTCCACCAAATTTAAATTAAACTCATCCACACCTGCACAATGTCAAGAGAAGGAGTTCCCCAGTGAAAGCCCCCTCTCCAGGCCACCCATCTGTTCCAGACTCCAAGCTTTGTAATCGGCTGTGGTCGAAATCATACATGGACAATTCACCAGGCCAAGGGACTTCATCTGGAGCTTGCTTGGACCCAATCGAAGGTGACACAACCCTCAGATCGAAGCCACACTTCTCTGAGCAAAGGTATGGACTCACTCTTCTTCCCGAGCTTACATAGATTCTCTATTTAGTTTGAGTTAATTTCAATACATGTTTACCGTATGGATGTGTTCGTCTCCTCAAGACGAATCCATAGAGCATAAGAACACGAAAATCCGTTGAGAATCGAGTGAGAAATTAGGGTTAGAAGGTTGACGGTCACGGGTGCACACCAGTAGTAGAGGATGACTGGGAGCCGTCGGATCGAGCGTGTATCGAGCGGACGGTCTGGATTGAGCCGGACAGCGCGATGGTACATGAACTGCGGGGCCCTGGAGCGCTGAGTCGGATGGCGGCGCTGAATCAGAAGACGACGCGTGTGCGTTCGGAGCTGCCAAGGTTGAGCTGGCGCCGCGTCACTTAAGTAGAAAAATAGGGATTTTCTTATTTATTTAATTCCCTAAACTTCAAAAATGCATAACTTTGTGTAGGAAAATCGGAAAAATAAAATAAAAATACCCTCTTGCTCAGTGAACAGAGGAGAATAATGTGGAAAAGAAATCATTTAATTTCATCAAGTCTTTTATTTTTAATTATTTATTTACTCTCTGCACTATTTCAATTCTCCAAGCATGTATACAATTCACCATGGTATGAGACCATAGGGCTTTTGAAGCCTCTGAATTTGGGAACATTCCCTGAATTTTCCAAAGTCAGAGGCCACCCCTATGAAGATTTATTGATTTTTCAACTCTAGGTCACTATTCTGAGTATTTTAATTCTAAGAATTAGCATGTTGTGAAATAAATTCTAGGAAAATTTGGTGATGTTTATTATGACCAGAGGACCCTAGGGAAAATGGGTTTTGAGTTAACTCACTTGTAATAACCCCAATTGGCTTAAACACCCAAAATGGAGCTTTAATTAATTATAGCTAATCATACATCAAATTGACTTGAAATCAATTCTCCACTGACCTTTAGGATCAGAGGAACCCACCATAAAAGTTTGAAGTCAATTGGACTTGGTTAGCCCTATCAAATGGGTTGATGAAGCCATTTAGCCAAACTCAAACTTCAAAAATTCATAACTTTCAAAATAATTTTCAAAAATTCATCAAATTGGTTTTGGAGCCTCTCTGATATCAGGGGAATTTAAGAAAAATAAAATTGCAATTTTCCAAAAAAGTTGATTTTTTACATTATTTTAATATTTTTAATAATTAAAAAATAATAAAAATCACGAAAATAATAAAATTCACCAAAATGTCACATTTTGAATTTTAATCATTTAGGAACAAACCCCATATTTTTTTTAAGTCTCTATGATGAGATATTAAATTTTAAAGCCCTAAGGTAATTTTAAAATTAAAAAAATGTATTTTCTAGAATTTCCACTAAAATAATTCTAATAAATCAAAGCAAAATCAGAAAGTTATAAAAATTGGTTCTCTGGTTTTCTTGATATCAGAGAGATTTTTGAAAAATTTAAAATTCAATTTTCAACCTTTATTTTATTTTTAAATTAATTAATACTCCAAAACTCAAAATAATTATAATAAAAATAATATAACTCAAAAAATCACCAAAATTGGTCCAAGTGGTCCTCTGGTCATTAGGAATGTCCCATAATTTTCTTAAGGACAGAAACTTTCCATTGGTCATGTTATTAAATTTTCCTTGAAAATTCTTATTTTCCACCAAAAATAATTAGATAATTAAATTAAATACAGAAAAATCACATTTTCTCCTCTAATGTCTTGATTGACATATGAGTGAAGTCACATAAAAATTTCAAATTCATTTAAGCTCAATTTAGTGAGTTATGAAATTAGTAAGTTTAAATGGCAAAATAGTAATTAAAATTTTAACCTATAATTAAAAATTTTAGGTTTAATTAAAAGGATGTGTAAAATATTTGATATTAAGTTGATTTTGGATGTTTGAAACTTAGGTAATTAAAGGGTAGAAACCTACCAAATAATTTGAAAGTAATTAAAATAAACCTTAATTAAATGATTAATTAAATTTGAAAGATTAATAAAAATTGAAATTATTAAAATAGGGATATTATTAGGAAGAGATTTATTCTTTAATCTAAAAAATCCCTAAATTAATCACCTCAATAACATTCAATTCCTAATTAAAATGATAATCCAAATTCAAGATTTAAAATATTAAAAGACTTAATCATTAAATTAAATTAAAGATTAAAACATTTAAATTAAATCCTTCCAAAATTTCAATTAAATTAATACTTTAATAA
This sequence comes from Papilionanthe hookeriana x Papilionanthe teres, assembly GCA_022702705.1. Lineage (NCBI taxonomy): Eukaryota > Viridiplantae > Streptophyta > Magnoliopsida > Asparagales > Orchidaceae > Papilionanthe > Papilionanthe hookeriana x Papilionanthe teres. The sequence continues at coordinate 30,391,559 of CM040433.1, read as the reverse complement.
TTAAATTAAACCATCTTTAAAATATAAAAAAAAGAGATATAAAATATTAAATTAAAATTAAAAAATTTAAATTAAATTTAAATTAAATTAAAACATATTAAATAAAATAAAATAAAATAAAATTAAAACATATTAAATTAAATTAAAATGTATTAAACTAAATTAAATAAAATAAAATTAAATTGAAAGTAAAACTAAACCAAATTAAATTAAATTAAACTAAAATTAAATTAAATTAAATTGAATTAAATATAACATTACCAAAGACATAAAGAATTCAAAATAAATCTAAAACAACTTGAACACTATTCCAAACTTAAACCCATTAATTAAAATTAAATTAAATCACAAATCACTTGAATATTAATTTGCCCTCAAAAGCTCATGTTGTCATAACTCCTAAACAGAGTGTTAAGTGAAGTGTTACTTCACTCATAGGATATTCAAATGTCACAGTTCAACGATGCAAGATAACAAAACTTGAACTCCTGGATGATTGATTCATTGTATAATTAAATTCTCTTGGACTTAAAACAATTCTAGAGGTATTGAAAAGATGTTTAAGATTCGTCTTAAGCACTTCCTTAATATGATAGGATGTTTATAAGAACAATTGAACTTAATTGTTCTTTGATGAAGAAAATCGTCCTCGAACAAAACACAAGAACACTAGACGTCATAGGAGATGACTAGCTATAGGAGTAGGACCTTGGTAGAAAACCATAACCCTTCCCTTAGCTTTACCTAAGAACTTGCTTTAAATGCTTAAATATTCTAAATTGTGTTTAAGTGCAGCTTGGGATGACGGGAAGACCCTCCAGGTACGCTTTTATTTTATTACAATTTACCTTCTTGCAATTTACCTTATTGCAAATGCACTTTACTTTTCTTGCATGATAAACAACTGTTGCATGAAAACCCACACCTTTAGGATAGTCCCTAAAACTGAAACCAAAACTAAATTAAAAGTCATTGCAAGATAAAATTCACCGCCACAACATTTCAAAATATAAAACAACTCAAAATTTAATCACAAACGAAACAACAAAACTACAACTACAACTAAATTAAAACGTCTTGTTGGATGATCGGGAATACCTCGGATGATGTAACCTACGTGTTGCTAACGGGATTTCCCACGGTCTAAATGAAAGTGTGGAACTCATTTAGTTGAGTTTAGCAAATTCATACGGACTAAGTGAATCCGATAAAAATAACGATGTCGGAAGGATGGAACCGTGGGATCTTAACCGGTGTTGTTATAATCAACTTTAAGATTTGTTTTAATTAAAACATAACAAACACTTGGACTTTAAGATTTCTAAAACCAAAATATTTTCTTCTCTTTTGATTACAATCTTCTAAAACTAAACCTCTGCAACAACAAAGAGCTCGGAGCATGGTGGGCAGCACGACCATCGTCATCGGCGAAAACTCGAGTCTACTTCGAGTAAAACTTTCTTAGAATCAAATAACCAAACCATAGGACTTCGAGGTAGTTTGCCTAGTGCAACATAAATCCTCAACATTTTGTTAGGCATTTGCATTGCAAATTAAGCCCTAACCGGTCTTAGGACTCCGAGGTAGTCGTTTGACACGACATAAACCCTCACATCTTCGAGGCTATTTGTATGATTGTGTCATACGAATATAAGTCCTAATTAATTAAAATTGGCAAAATCAAAACGTTAAATAAACATTAGGGCTTTCCTAAATTCAAGCCAAACAATAGGATAGTTGAGAAATTACCGAAGTTCACTTCGAATCTGTAATTTCTCCTACCTTTCTTCCTTTGAATTCCCAAAACAAAATGTTCCGAATTTGATCCATTTCCTATTGAAATTCCAAAATTCAATCCCTTGAAAACTTAAACTTTGAAATTCTTGAGAGCAGAACTACTGATTATTATCGAGAGTTTTCTTATGTGATTCCCGTCACTTAAGATGTAATTAACTATAGGGGCTTGCCCTTATAGGGAATTTTAAGAACCCAGGTAATATAAACCCTGTTTAATGTTTTTCATATTAAGCGGGGAACTTGTCGGCAAATAAAATGGTTCGCGGACCAAACGGATGTCACAAATCTTTTAGTTTATTTAATCGAGCCCCATCATCGAGCAGTGTGTCTATTCTTCGGGATAGATACACGGTTTGTGATGCGGCGCTCATTTATATAAACTATTTGGGATGTGAGATCAGTTTGATTTCATATCTTAAAATTTTCAAATTTAAAATTATTTTCAAAATCAAATGCTACTTTCTAAATTATATATATTTAAATTAAATTTAAAAATCTAAAATTTGCCGACAATTTCTGTAGGCGTTCCCCTTTTTAAAATAAAACACACTAACATAAAAATATGCCGACAGTAATATACATATTATGAGTTCATATATCGATCTCATGAAAAAAGTTAATAAAATATTCAAACAAGCGAAGTTCTAGTTTATCAAACCTCTAAATCTAATTTGAAGTATAAGATGAGCGGCAGAAACTAGACTAAATTTTGTGAAGTTATTTTGAGATAAAAGTATAATAATCCTGTGCAACCGGTCAAGTGATTTCTCATTGTTTTCCTATGAAAACCAAACTAATGTTGACAACCAGGGACATATACTCCTTAGCTTATATCTAGATCATAGGAAGAGTTAGAAACTGTATCATAGTTAAGGGGACCTAACAATACAGCGTTTTCCAGGAATCCTCTAGTCCCTTATCTAGGTTTCAATTTTCTATTAGTAATATGTTTATATTTCTAAGATATTGGGTGTTAACCTAATTGGTCTTCTAGATGATGGTCAAAAGTCATAGATTACAAAAGATTTTAATGTTCTATCTGGTTAGATTTAAAATAAATTAAGAACAAAAGTTAACACATCAAGATATAAAATCCAAGCACAAAAAGGACATCTAGGGAATGAAATTTATAGATGAAATTAATTAGAAAATCCAATGTTTCACATCAGAAGATTATGAAAATAAATTAACTACTATAGATGAGTCAAAAAATGAAAAATATTATTGTAGGAATAAAAATGGAAGAATGCAAGAAGTTCAAAAAACTCAAATTTGAGCCAATTGATCTTGCAATGCACCGTGATCCTCTTTCCTCAATACAAGCTTTTTATAGATCTCCCTTATATAGTTGTAGTCAATCTCTCCTTATAACCTCTCCAAACCCACAAGAAGCAATCATCTCCAAGGAAAATCACTGAAGAGAACCCTAAGGCAGATAAAAACTCTACTAAAACCTAAAGAGAAGTAGCCTCCAAAATATCTAAAAGTAATTCCCCTCATAAAAATAAGATATTTTATAAGCAATAAAGTATGCCAAAATTGATTTTTTCATGCAAGGCACACCCGCGCTCGAGCCCCAAGCAGATGCACCAGTCAATGGCAGTGAAGCGACATAGGCATGCTCACCCTGGGCACGTGTACGCTGGTTCAGGTGCACGCATGGCCGTGGAGCTGTGTCGGTATGTCATCTTATCTAGAACTGGGTGCAGGTGTGCCAGTTTAGGACACGGGTGTGTTGACCTCATTTTTTGATGAGGTCTTCTCCTCTTCTTTTAGTGCTTAGGATCTAGCCTTAGGCTTTTCCTTTGACTATCTTAGAGGATTAGAATTGGGACCCACCTTTTTTTTAGAAATTCAAACCACTTCTAAACTCCCTGCAAACTCCACAAACTTGATTGTAGACCCCTAATCATCTAGAGGGTTGAAATCAAATGTGGAAGTTTAAAGGATGAGTTCCATGGGACTCTTTGGCCTTGGGACTCGCCATGGGTGCCTGGTCCAGTGAAGGGTCGACTTGCACACACACTACACCTACACACTACACTTTCACACACCTCCTAAAACACACCCATACCCGACTTGACCTCCCGACTCATGTAGGTGATTCACATGGATGGTCCTTAACCCCTAAGCCCCTCGCTAAGAGGTTAGAACAACATAGTGGATGCCTCAAATGAGTCCCTTCATGGCTCATGTGGGCTTGATATGGCTTCATGGCTCAACCAAAATGACTTCTTTCCACTTACATCCACCCAATCTTCAATTTCCCAAATTTTCAATTTTTAACCCCCGGGACCCTATACCCGCTTAGCCTACCCAAAACTCTCGAATAGCCCAAATTTCTCAAAAAATTTCCAAATCACCCAAAATTCTCCAAAAATCATTCCCAAACATTTCCACATCACTCAAACTGATCATCCATATCCAAAAATACCAAAAACTCCAAAAATACCTCCCAATACCCTTCAAATACCCAAAATACCCCTCTTAGCCAAAAAATCCAAAAATTCAGAAAATTCCCAGAAAATTCCAGAAAATCCCAAATATTCCCAATTTCATTTTGTTCAACTACACCATGGGCCAATTTTGTCAATTTACCCCACTTTTATCAAAACCCCCAATTTGACCCATTTTAACCTAAAGTGAACCCAATGTCAAACCTAACCTACCCAATTGACCTAAATTCTGGTCCAATTCAATTCTAAATTTCAATTCAACATTCCCAACACCAATCTAGACCAAATCCAAGCCCAATTTGATTGAAATTTGGATCCAATTTCACTTTTGGCCTTAAAGCCCAATTTGGACCCATGACCCAAACTTAACCCAAACTCATCCAATTCAACTCCAATTAAACCCAAATCTTTTCTAAACCTTCCTTGACATCCCCATAAACAAAACACTAACATGATTTGCCCAAAATTTAGACCCAAACCCCACTCAAATTCAACCCAAAATTAAAAGGCCCATTTTCGACCTAAACCCAAACCTAGCCCAAATGAGCCCAAATCCCAAAATCAAAACCCATCAAAGCCAAAACCTCTTTGAAACACTCCCATAAACATTTCCCAACATTAATTTTACATCAATTTCAACTCTAGCCCAACATTAGCCCAAGTTAGCCCAATTTGACCTACATAGGCCCACTTACCAATTAAACCCAAATTCAAACCAATTCAAGTCCAAATCACACCAAATTGACCCCAAACCACTCATGAAACATCCCTAAACCAAACTCAACAATTATTTGGCCCAACCTCTTTACAAAATTTCTATCCATAAATTCATTTTCAAACCTAAAAGCCCACTTCCCTAAACCTTCCTAAGAGCCAATTTCCACCAAATACAAAAGCCCAAAATTGGCCTTAAAGCCCACATGACATTTCCATTTGCCATCCATTTAATCAAAGCCATTCCCTAAGTTCTAATCACATCATCAAATAATTTCAAATTAAGCCTCATGCCAAATTACCCCTAAATGACAAATATTTCTAAAACCCTTTTTCATTAAACAAGTCAACTTTTTTTCAAGCCAAATGCAAGCCATGCAAGCCATAGACAAGCCACATGAAGCCATGGGGGGGTTTGACTTGTCATCATGCCCAAAATGGCAAGAAGAAGGGACCCTTTAATGATTCTCTTAAGAGTGATTAACCACTCCCATGTCTCCTCTAACTCTCGCTTAAGCTTAATTGTACTTGGATTGTGACTTGACCCCACTAATCAAGCTGATCCAAGTGACTTTCCCTTCAGCCCAAATTGGCCTTGGAGGGTGAACCCAACCCAAACCAATGGGTTGACCAAATTGAAGCCAAAATGACCCCTCCCCCATTCCATTTTAATTCGGCCACTTTACACATGGCAATGGCCAATTGATTGCACAAACCTCTAACCCCGACCCACTTGGACCCGAGGGTGACCCATGCCTGCCGGCCAGCCGCCCGGGTCGCCGGAAAACACCATGGCCGAGACCTCGGGAGGAGCCAAACTTTGGAATTCTCCCTCGCCGAGCCGCCCCATGCCCGATGGTCACCATGGCCGTTCTTCACATGCCAAGAGCGGCTCGATCCCGACCCTCGACTCCCCCGGGAGGCCCTCCAACCTCTCCTATTTAAACCCCTCACCCTCTCGGCCATGAAGAGGTGCTCGAACCGGACCTTATCGAAACTCGCCAAAATTGCTCCGCGATCATTCTCCATACTTAGAGCACTTGATCCCCAGGTGAGATCCCCCCGCCATTTCTTCTCTCGCGAGCTCGATTTCGTAGTCGAAATTCCACCCAAAACCAGGACACTTCTCCACGAGTGAGCCAATCCCCAAATTGATTGGATCTACACCTTCACTGGACCGAGGGAAGGTGTCCACCAAGCAAAAGCCCCATCTCCAGGGTCACCCAGTTGCTCCGAGCCTCCAAGCTTTGTGATCGGGCTTGGTCGAAATCACATCTGAGACAATTCACCGGACCAGGAGACTTCATCCGGAGGTTGCTGGGATCCAATCGAAGGTGCAACAACTCTCGGATCGAAGCCACACTTCTCCGAGCAAAGGTATGAACTAATTCTTCATCCCGAAGCTTACGGAGATTCTCCATTTCAAATGCCTTAATTTCGATGCATGATAACCGTATAGATGTGTTCGTCTCTTCAAGACGAATCCATAGAAGCATAAGAACATGAAAATCCATCGAGTATCGAGTGAGATATTAAGGATTTAGTGTGGACGGCTCTCGGGTGAGGACACTTGGGGACGATGAACGGATGCCGTCCATTTAATACACGCGCGCACGGACGGCCGGGATCGCGCCGGATGAGGAGACGGAACGATACGGCGGGCCCCGGGACGGCCGACTCGGATGGCGGCGCCCAATCACGATGCGACACGTACCCCTTCGGAGCCGCCGATGTTTCGTCGGCGCCGCGTGGATAAGTAGAAAATTAGGGGTATTTTCTATTTATTTAATTCCCTAAACTTCAAAAATTCATAACTTTGTGTAGGAAAATCATAAAAATAAAATAAAAATACCCTCTTGCTCGGTGAACAGAGGAGAATAATGTGGAAAAGAAATTAATTAATTTTGTTCGGTATTTTATTTTTAATTAATTATTTACTCCCTGCATTGTTTTAATTCTCCATGCATTCATACAATTCACCATAGCATGAGACCATAGGGCTTTTGAAGCCTCCGAATTTGGGAACATTCCCCGAATTTTCCAAAGTCAGAGGCCATCCCTATGAAGAGTTATTGATTTTTCAAATTCATGTCACTGTTTAGAGTATTTTAATTCCAATAAATAGCATGTTGTGTAATAAATCCTAGGAAAATTTGGTGATGTTCCTTATGACCAGAGAACCCTAGGAAAATAGGACTTGAGTTAATTCACTTAAAATAACCCTAATTGGCTTAAACACCCAAAATAGGTCTCTAATTAATTAGAGCTAACCATACATCAAATTTACTTGAAATCAATTCTCCACTGACCTTTAGGATCAGAGGAACCCACCATAAAAATTTGAGGTCAATTGGACTTGGTTAGCCCCACTAATTGGGTTGATTAAGCCACTTAGTCATTTTAAACTTTAAAAATTCATAACTTTCAAAATATCTTTAAAAAATTCACCAAATTGATTTTGGAGTCTCTCTGATATCAGGGAGTTTAAGAAAATTAAAATTTCAATTTTCTAAAAAAGTTGATTTTTAATATTATTTTAATATTTTTAATAATTAAAAAATAATAAAAATCACAAAAATAATAAAATTCACCAAAATGTCACATTTTGAATTTTAATCACTTAGGAACAAACCCCATATTTTTCTTAGGCCTATTTGGTGAGATATTAATTTTTAAAGCTCTAGGGTAATTTTAAAATTAAAAAATGTATTTTCTAGCATTTTCACCAAAATAATTATAATAAATCAAAGAAAAATCAGAAAATTGTAAAATTTGGTTCTCTGGAATCCTTGATATCAGAGAGAATTTTAAAAGTTATAAAATTCATTTTTCAACATTTATTTTATTTTTTAAATTAATTAACACTCTAAAACTTAAAATAATTATAATAAAAATAATATAATTCAAAAAATCACCAAAATTAGTCCAAGTGGTCCTCTGGTCATTAGGAATGTCCCCTAATTTTCTTAAGGACAGAAACTTTCCCTTGGTCATGTTATCAAATTTTCCTTGAAAATCTCTATTTTCTACTAAAAATAATTATATAAATAAATTAAATACAGAAAAATCACATTTTCTCCTCTCATGTCTTTATTGACATATGAGTGAAGTCACATAAAAATTTCAAGTTCATTTGAGTTCAATTTAGTGAGTTATGAAATTATTAGTGCTTAAAGGGCAAAATGGTAATTAAAATTTTAACCCTTAATTAAAACTTTAGGTTTAATAAAAAATTAACAAGTAAAATATTTGATCCTAATCTGATTTGGATGATTGAAATTTAAATAATTAAAGGGTAGAAACCCATTAAGCAATTTAAAATGATTAAACCTTAATTAAATAATTGATTAAATTTGGAAGAATAATAAAATTGGAATTATTAAAATAGGGATATTATTAGGAAGAGATTTATTCTTTAATTTAAAAAATCCCTAAATTTAATCATCTCATTAATATTCAACTCTTAATTAAAATGATAACTCAAATTTAAAATATTAAAAGACTTAATCATTAAACTAAAATTAAATCATTAAACTCTTTCAAAAATTTCAATTAAAATTAAATTAAATCAAATTAAAAATTAAATTAAATTAAGTAAATTAAATTAAAATTAAATTAAATTAAATTAAGATTAAAAGTTGAATTAAATTAAATTACATGAATTAAATAAATTAAATTAATTAAATAAATTAAATTAAATTAAATTAAATTAAATTAAATTAAATTAAATTAAATTAAATTAAATTAAATTAAATTAAAAATTAAACCAAATCAAACTAAATTGAGTTAAATTGAATTAAATTGAATTAAATTAAATTGAATTAAGTTGGATTAAATAACATCACCTAAGACATAAAGAACTCAAAAATAAATCTAAAATAACTTGAACACTATTCCAAACTTAAATCATTAATTTGAACTTAAATTTGCATCACAAATCATTAAGTATCATTTTGCCTCTAGGAGCTTTAGTTATCATAACTCCTAAACAGTAATATTAAATGAAATGTTACTTCACTTATAGGACATTCAAATGTCCTAGTTCACTGAGCAAGTTAACAAAACTTGAAAACCTCTGGATGATCGATTCATTTACATAATTAAATTCTCTTGGACTTAAAACAATCCTAGAAATATTGAAAAGATGTTTAGGATCCTTCCTAAGCACTCCCTCAATATGATAGGATATTTATAAGAACAATTGAACTTAGTTATTCTTCGATGAAGAAAATCGTCCTCAAACTAAAAACACAAGGAACCTAGACGTCATAGAAATGACTAGCTATAGGATTAGGAACTTGGTAAAAACCATAACCCTTTCCCTTAGCTTTACCTAGGAACTTGCTTAAATATTCTAATTGTGTTTTAAGTGCAGCTTGGGATGACGGGAAGACCCTCCGTGTACGCTTTTATTTTATTGCGATTTACTTTACGACAACTTATTTAATTACATCGCACTTATTTTTCTTGCACGATAAAACAACAAGTTGCATGAAAACCTACACCTTTAGGACGGAAACCAAAACTGAAACCCATAACTAAATTAAAAGACACTACAAGATAAAATTCACCTCCACAACATTTCAAAATATAAGACAACTCAAAATTTAATCACAAACAGAACACAAAACTACAATTACAACTAAATTAAAACGTCTTGTTGGATGATCGGGAATACCTCGGATGATGTAACCTACGTGTTGCTAACGGGATTTCCCACGGTCTAAATGAAAGTGTGGAACTCATTCGAGTTGAGTTTAGCAAATTCATCTCGGACTAAGTGAATCCGATAAAAATAACGATGCCGGAAGGATGGAACCGTGGGATCTTAACCGGTGTTGTTATAATCAACTTTAAGATTTGCTTTAATTAAAACACAAAAAACACTTGGAAATTAAGACTTCTCTAAACCAAAACACTTTTCTCATCCCCCGATTTATGATTTCTAAAACTAAACCTCTCGCAACAACAAGGAGCTCGGAGCATGGTGGGCGACACGCCATCGTCGCCAAGAAAACCGAAACCTACTTCAACGAAAACTTCCCTAGAATTAAACAACAAAGCCATAGGACTTCGAGGTAGTTTGCCTAGTGCAACATAAATCCTCAACTCTTCGTTAGGCATTTGCATTGCAAATTAAGCCCTAACCGGTCTTAGGATTCCGAGGTAGTCGTCCGATATGACATAAACCCTCATATCTTCCAGTCTATTTGTATGATTATATCATATAAATATAAGCCCTAATTAATTAAAATTAGCAAGATTAAAACATTAAATAAACATTAGGACTTTCCTAAATCCAAGCCAAACAATAGGGTAGTCGGGAGATTATCGAAGTTCACTTCGAATCCATAATTTCTCCTACTTTTCTTCCTTTGAATTCCCAAAATAAAATGTTCCAAACTCGATCCATCCCCTATCGAGATTCAAAAATTCAATTCTTTGAAAACTTAAACTTTGAAATTCTTGAGAGCGAATTATTGATTATTATCGAGAGTTTTCTTAGGTGATTCCCGTCACTTAAGATGTAATTAACTATAGGGCTTGCCTTTATAGGGAATTTTAAAGAACCTGTGTAATATAAACCCCGTTTAATGTTTTCATATTAAGCAGGGAATTTGTCGAGCTTATAAAATTGGTTCGCGAACCAAACGGATGTCACAAATCACCTAGTTTATTTAATCGAGCCCCATCATCAAGCGAGTGTATCTATTCTTCGGGATAGATACACGGTTTGTGGTGCGATGCTCGTTTATATAAACTATTTGAGATGTGAGATCGGTCTGACTTCATATCTTAAAATTCTTTAAAATTATTTTCAAAATCAAAACACTACTTTTCAAATTATATATATATGTAAATTAAATTAAAAAATTCGCCGACAACTTCGTTAGGCGACCCTTTTCAAAATAAAACACATAACCTAAAAATATGCCGATGTAGTGCACGGGACCGAATTCCTTTCATTCCTCTTTTTGCTTCTCAATTTGCCTTTTTTGCTCCCCTAAGTGGCTTAATAGCTTGTAACATATAAAAACAATAAAATACCTTTCACAAGTGTAATGCTATCATAAATATACAATAAATAATGAATTTAGATAAGGAAAAATCTCACATATTTCATCCACATCAAAATTCCCCAAACTTACCTATTAATTATCCCAAGTATTCTGATATCTAATTTGGACTCAAATGATATTCATGGCTCTCATGTGGGGCTTCTTAATTTTCTAACTAGATTATATAAGTGAAATAAAAGATATAAAATATCATTTTAAGGTCATATTATCATTAATTAATAACCTAGCTTTTTTTTAATTTCCCTCTTTCGAAGCCTAAGCAAATCTCAAAACTCGTGCGAAAGAAATATTTTCATTTCTCTAAAATACTTTTAAATCAATTAATAATCAACCAACCAACCCAAAATCACTTAAATTTTTCTTGAATGTAATATCATAAGAAATTTTTTAAGAGAGTTTTTAAGCCTTATTAATTAAGGATGGACTTAGACCAATTTTTCCTTTTATGCTTACCTCAAGCTTTTTCTTAGAGAGATTGACAACTTGTTTTGATTTTCACTTTGAATCAGGCATTTCATAGTTTATTTTATTATATTTTATTTTTCAATTTCACTGAGAATTACTATATGCAGTTTAGCACATTTCTTTTAAAGACTTTGAATGTTCAATCTCTCATAATTGATAATTCTCAAATTTTTCTTAATATGAACTTCAAAATATTATACTTTAATTACACAATTTGAATTATTCTGAAACTTGTTAGGTAGAATTTGTTAAAGTGAATGACTCATATATTAAGACATTAATTCTAATATCCTCATTTAATGAGTAATCACAAATTTAATGAAGTCATTATATGATCTTATTAAATTATGTGAGTCACCACTTTAATTATGGAAATTACTCCAAGACAAGTATAATTCCTAAAATCGCTTAATATTTTCTTGAATATAACATCATAAGAATTTTTTTAAGAGATTTTTAAGTCTTACTAATTAAGGAAGGAATTAAAACACCAATTTTAATTTTTATAATCACCTAAACTTCTTCTCAGAGAGACTGACAACTTGTTCTGATTTTATTTTTTTGCATCGGACCTTTCATAGTTTATTTTATTTTATTTTATTTTATTAGTTTTTTTTTTAAATTTCAATGAGAATTACTATATCTAGTTTAAAACTTTTCTTTTAAAGATTTTGAATGTCTAATCTATCATAATTGACAGTTCTCAAATGTTTCTTAATATGAACTTCAAAATATTATAATCGATTGAAAGTCAAGGCTCAATTAAATTGATTGAGTTGAAAATTAGAAGGCTTAAAGTATCTTTGGTTAACTACTTATACTTTAGTTACACAATTTTATTTATTCAAAAACTTGTTAGGTAGAAGTTGTTTAAGTGAATGACTCAAATATTAGGGCATTAATTCTAATATCCTCCTTTAATGAGTAATCACAAATCTAATGAAGTCATTATGTAATCATATTAACTTATGAGATTCCTAATATGAGTCACCATTTCAAAGCACAATCATCAACTCAAATAAGGGAATTACTCTAAGGCAAGTATACATGTAAAACTCCCTCCCCCAAATTTATTCTTTATCCTATGCATGTCATAAAAAATTGCAGGAAAGTAAAAAAGTGTAACATGCAATAACATTTCTAATACCAATACATTTAAAATAGTAAACAATAACACATGGAGATCGATGAGTATAATGCATAACATTTCATAAGAGATTAGTCGATATTAAAGCATATGCATGAAAAGTTCAAATATGATAATTCCAGTCAACTCAGATGAGTATTACACCAAAACTAACACGACCCTTGTATAATTAAAAAAATAAAATATACTCAAAATAAAATCAAAGAAAATTCAAAATAAAATTCAAAAATAAATTTAATTTAAATACATGCTTAAAACATAATGCACTACTTGGGTTTTCTCCTAAGAAATACTTGGTTTAATGTTTTCAGCCCAACCTACAATCAAATCAAACATAAAAGTCTTCATCCAAAATTAAATTTCCAATTCAAAAATCTCCAATCAATTTCCTAATGTTTTGTTTGCTTGGGAGTTTTCTTTAAATCCTCAAGTTTTTGAATTTCTTGTAACTTCTCACTCTCAATTTGATAATAGCCTTCCAGATAATATATGGAGGGTAAAGTCATATTTTGTTTCATAAGGGTTTTTTCTAGATTAAAAGCTCTTCTACTTTACTCTCCTTTTTGAAGATCAATATTTTCCTCAACATTTATAAGAAATTATCTCTCTCATTCCTCCCTAAGACGTGAGTCGTGTTTTTCTAAGTCTATGGCTGGGTACGCTCTAGGTTCATCAAGCTCATAATCTAACTTTGTATGATTGCTTTCCTTCCTAGGGGTGCCTTCCAAATCCTTCCCACTGTTAAGTATAACTATCTGCACTTTCTCCTTACCTTTTTCTACATTATTCACTTTAATGTGACTGAGTGGCATATCTTTGGATTCATTACTCAAAACGTTAGCTAATTGTCCAATTTAATTCTCTATGTTTCTCATGATTGTAGGTTGGCTTTATAACTCACTCCATATTTATTATCATTTCCTCTAAAGACAACTTCTTCCCCCAAAATTAGGGTTTAGAAGTGAATACACCTACGTGAGTTGTTTTATGGTAGTTAACACTTTGCTTATTCCAATTTCTTACAGAATTGGTTTGTTGGTTTCTAATACTTTAGTTATTATTAATCTAATTGAAGCTTGAGTAGTTTGTCCAACCAGGGATGTAGGTGTTGGAATAAGGGCTGTTGAACCTAGTTTTTATTACATCCATGGAAGTAGTACTAAAATGACCTCTTACTCTATAAGCCCTGTCACTGAAACTAAATTCATTCCTAATTCTTTTACCCTCAACATGTCAATAATTTTTTTGACCACGATTTCCAGCATGTCCGTCTTATGCATACTATCTTTTTTAGTGTGACTCTCTCATGTGACAATTATAATTTGTTTGTGGCCATTTTCTCAATTAGCGGGCATGCTTCCTTAAATGATTTTGGACATAAGAGACCCTTAACTGTAGCATCCATAATTATTCTCAAAGATCCCACCACCTATTATAAAAAGTTTGGATAGTTAGTCATTCATGTATAGCATGGAGTGTGCGCTCTTTAAGTAGTTTTTTTTAATCTCTCTAAAGTTTCATAAATGTTATCTCCATCTAATTGGGTGAAGGACATGATGTATCTCTTAGTTTTGAAAGCCTGGAATGAAAGAAAGTGTTGGGCCATGAATTGAGTTAATTTGCTTCATGTGGTGATCTATCCTGGTGTTAAGAAGTATAGTCATATCTTGACTGTATCTCTAAATGAGAAGAAGAATAGCCTTAATATAACGGTATTATCAGAGACTCCATTAAACTTAAAGGACACACACAATTCTAAGAAACTAGCCAAATTGAAGTATGGGACTTCTATGGGTGGTCTCCCAGACTGGTTGTTTTGAATCTTTATAATCAATTTAGGCATATGTTCAGATACAAGAGCTTCTATGACATGTTAATTAATAATCTTATACATTCTTATTGCCAAGGGGTTGGCATATGCCCTAAGGAGTATACAGTTGTTTTACCTAGGGGTTGTCATGTATACGTGTTAAATATTTTAATTTTTTCTGGATTTTTCAAAGGTAAAAATAAGAATAGTAATGTAAAAAATAGAAATAGAAAAGAGGAAGAATATTTTAAACTTAGACTCTAAGCTATTTAACTAAAACTTTCTTAAAGTTAGAAAATTTTAGCTCATTTTCCTGGCAATGATGCCAAAATCTTGATGCCTGAAATTGCAATAACACAAATCAATCAATTATGCAAGCATACATATAGATCAAGTAGTATACGGATTATGAGTCCATGTATCAATCTCACAAGAAAAGTTATTGAAATACTATCATACACAAAATTCTAGTTTACTAAACCTTTGAATCTAGTTTAAAGTATGAGATGCACAAATGCTAAATGTTTTACAATCCTAATCCTAGGAGGTTGAAACTAGACTAAGTTTAGTGAAGTTTTTTAGAGATGAAAGGATCATACTCTTGTGACACCACTCAAATGGTTTCTCAATGTTTTCCTATAAAACCCATGTTATTATTGAAAACTAATGATATGTCCTTCTTAACCTATATCTAGATCATAAGAAGAGTTAAAAGCTATAGTACAATTAAGGGGACTTAAACCACGCAACATTTTTAAAGAATCTTTTAGTCGTCTATCTAAGTTGTACTTTTTTACTGGTAATACGTCTATTTCACCAGGCTATTTTGTGTTAATCTACTTATTTTTCTAGGCGATAGTTATAAGTCTAGGATCACAAATAATTTTAATACACTTCTGGGTCAAATTTGAAGTAACTTAAGTGCAGAAAGTTAACATATCAACATATGAAATCCAAACATGAAAAAAGCATTTAGGGAACAAAATTTATCGAAGAATATAATGAGAAAAACACATGTCTTACGTCATAGGAGTATAAAAATGAGATTAAATACTATACATGAGAAAAGAAAGCTTGAAAATTATTAGTTCAAGCATAAAAAGGAAACAATGCAAGAAATACAAAAATCTCAAACTAATCGGTTCTTGTAATACACCGTGATCCTCTTTGCTCAATACAAGCTTTTCATATATATCTCTCTCATACAATTGCACTCTCTCTCCTTACAACCTCTCTAAAATCACAAGTTAACAACCTTAGGAATCTTCTCCAAGGAAAACCATTGGAGAGTCCAAGAGTAATTCTCCCCATTCAAATAAGCATCTTTATAATTAAGGCATCCAATAGGTAATAAAGAATTCTGATTTTTGCGCTAGTCATTGGTGGAAGAGAGGGACGGGTGAACTGGCCCAAACATGCGTACTTTCATGGAGCGATTATGGGTATGCATCTTCTTGGGAATTGGGCATGGGTGTGTCAATTTCAGATGCGAGTGTGCCAGGTCAAAGTTCTTTTCTTTCCTCTTTTAGCTCCTCGGTTTGTCTCTTTTGCTCTCTCAAATAGCTTAATCCATTGTAGCTTCTACAACACAATAAAATAACTTCTACAGGTGTAATGTTATGCAATAAAATATGAATTTACATAACAAAAAATCTCACATATTTCATTTACATCAAGAAGCCTAGTGTTGATCAAGTGGTCTTCTTTCATTATCATGATTACAACCATGGATGCCACATATTGAATGTACAAGAAAGGTGATAAGAGTGATTAAGATGAGATATAATTACTTTGCACAAGTGTATTTTGATTAATCCATTTGGAATCAAATTTAAGCGTGAATGGTGTTGTCACAAACTTGACAGTGAGAAGGATGTTTTGGCTTAACTCAAAATAATAATAATAATAATAATAATAATAAAAAAATAGTTCCTTTATTCCTTTGCATAGTTTTTAACTATTTTTTTTTAAATTTAGTTTTTTGTTTTTTTAAGATTAGTAATTTATCCGCTAAAGTTTTTATTGATTAATGAGAATTTTTTTAATATAACAATAATAATGACTTAAATCAATTTGCATGACATTAATTATTTTCATAGTTACATTTAGTTTAATAGTAGTTTTATTTAAAAAAAGAAGATATGATTTTTCTAGTTCCTATACCTTTTCACATTCTTAAAATTTGTCTTTGCAAGACTAAAAGTTCTTTTCTTCTTGTACAAATAGTTAACAAGTTTTTATAACATAGTGATATCATGCAACTTCACCATTACTCAAATAAATAAATCATTTTCTTCAGTATATTATTAGAGCTTTTCTTTATGTTGGATTTTGAAGAATAATTTAAATCACATGAACTTCTTTGTACAAAACCTAAATTCTCTCCTTTTAAATTCAAGTCAGAGTTAGCAATATATCATTCAAGCATTTCCAATTTAAAAGATTGTTATAAATATATAGTCCATAAAATATGGGGCATTTAACATGCCAAAAAGCATCATTAATATAACTAAATATGCTTTCCAAATGGGTCCATATTCTAACATGATTTTCTTCCCCTTATATTGATGCTCGAAATATTTTGATAAACATATTTCAAAAATTTTTATGCATTATTTTATGATATATCATAGCATGCCAGTATTCACCCCTCTCCCATTTGTTGTATAAATTTGGTATAATTGAGTTAAAAGAGTGTGAGAAAAATTTGAAGCAACTTGAAATAAGAAATCAACTATTTAGAATCCTATGATTATTTCATATTATTTATTTTAGCATCAAAACTCTAATTTTTTATGCTAATGAGAACAATTAATCATAGCAAAAGCATGTTGTTATTATTAAGTATGATGGACTATTAAATTTAATTAATGTCATAATTGCTCTCAATAGTCCTAGGTTTATGATATAGTGCTTAATAGTAAGCTCAAGGAATGTTAATATTAATAGGCTTTTAATGAGTCACATGATATCTTTTAGCTTTTCATATACTTCTTGATTAAATCATGAAATCGATAAAAAGAACTATCTCTTTTTCTATGAAAAACATTTCTTATTGCTCCTTAATCTCCTACTTTTTTGGGGTCATTGGTGTACTAGAGTCTTCATATATCATAAAGTCCTTCAAAGATAATGTCGCAGCACATATCCTATGATTTTTTGTTCTTTCTTCTCTCCCCCCAAATTAAGAGAGAATTTGTAAAAAGAAAAAATTACAATAATAACAACAACAAAGCCTTAATCCCACTAATTGTGGTCGGCTACGTGAATTCTTTTTCTCCATTGTGTCCTATTTAATGTCATATTTTCATTTAATTCTAATAAATTAAGATCATATTTTATACAATAAACTCAAATCTTTCTAGGTCTACCTCTGTCTTTCTTAACGTAAGTAGAATCTAAAACATCTAATCTCCTAAGCAGATCGTCAGATGGTCGACGTATAATGTGACCAAACCATCTAAGACGACTCTCTTTAATTTTGTCCGTCGCCGGAACTACACCAACCCTATCATTGTTATATTCATTTCGCATTTTATCTCTAAGCGCAAAGCCACTCATCCACCTAATCATTCTCATCTCGACAACACTTAACTTAGTATTATGCTTCTCTTTTAAAGGCCAACATTCAGTGCCATAGACAAATTTATAAAAAAAAAAAGGAAAAAAAAAAGAAAAAAACAAAAACTAAGTGAATTATACATTAGCCATCCAAAAAACAGAAGATAATTAATACATGAAACATAGGTAAAAAATCACATTCTTAACCCCACAACCCCCCATACAATTATCCTTCACTTAGATCAGTCAACCAGCTCTGCCTCCTGATGAGTCTTTATAGTAACATCAGACTTGGGAAAAGCAAGACAAGTCAGCACCCATCCCTCACTAACCTGATCATCATCCAGAAAACTTTGATCAGACTGATCAACCTCACCCTTAACCAACTTTCCAGCACACGAGGAGCAAGCACCAGCTCTACAGGAGTATGGCAGATCTATTCCTGCCTCTTCTGCTCTATCCAGAATGTACTCGTTGTCTGAACAGTCAAGCTCCACAACTTTTTCCGGGGTAACCAGCGTCACCTTATAGGTAGCCATGGCTGTCAGTCTGCCACCCCTGCTTTCACGCGCCTTCAGGCCGAAGAGTGAGGAGACTTGAGGGCGGGAGATGGAGCTGAGGATGGGCGTGCGGATGAAGGGATGAGGGTTGATCAGAGAGAGGGAGGCTTCCATTGTTGGTGATGGGGGTGAGGGGGAGAGTTGCTCTCGGGGAGGGTAAATAGGAGGGATAGGGGTGGGGTTTGAATGGTTGGCAGGGAAGAGACGTGGCGTTCGGCTTGTGGTGGGCTTATCTCTTTGGTGTGAGTGGGAATTTGTGATGATAAATGGTTGGGGACAAATATGGAGTTTATTTCTGGTTTTTTTAGATTTAAGATGTGGTGTAGGAAGATTATGAATTAAAGTACAATTTTGTGTGTGCAATAATGAGATTTATAAGAAAATGTGGTTCATTTAGCATGACTTCATTTGATCATCTAATTAACTATTCAAAATTTTATTATGTGATTTAGTGGCTTGGTTTAGAATTAATTGGACTCGGATTGAACCAATTTTGATATTATTTGATTCGCTTGTCGAGATAGTTTGACTATAAGCTTTATAAAATTAAGGTTTTGAATGATTTTTAATTTGAATTGGAATGTTTTTTTCCTTCAAAAAATGCATTGACATTTGTGCCAAATGATGAAAATTTATGATAATGTATTAATTGCCCCCTATGTTTTGACAATTTTATTCCTTTCATCAAAAAAATAAAAATTAAAATTAAAAAATTAAAAATAAAATTTGGTACGGTGACGATAACAGGTCGTGAGATGAGCAGCGCGATAGACATGCAGTATTGGGAGATGTGGGTCAAAGCGGGTCATGGGTCACGGGCTCAAGCAATTGAGCGTGCTGGTTAAGCGGGGCTACGAGATGTGGGATGGCGCACGCTGCCGAATAGGTTGGGTCATGCGGTTATGAACATTCACAAAATTATTCATGTGTAACCACGCGCGATACCGCGTGCGTGTATGCTTACATATGTGCATGCATTTATGTGCACTTGTGGACATATGCGCCTGTGGAACCCCAAAATGTTGAAAATTTTGAATTTTGACACCTAAAATCTAATTTTTTGCCTATAAATGGGTCCAAAAGATAGGAGAGAAGCGCATTTCTCCTCCTCAGGCTAAAGTGTCACTTGGGCTATCATTGTCCCTCCTTTCTAGCCAATTGTTGTTCCTTTTCTTCTGGGTTGTTGTTGCCCAACACCTGGCCTATTGTAGTGCCTTTTCTTCTCGGTTGGTTCTGCCCAACATGTAGCTTGTCGTTGTGTCTTTCCTTCAAGGTTTTTGTTGCCCAACACCTGCCCTGTTGTTCTGCATTTCCTTCTTGGCTATTGTTGCCCATCTGACCTATTGTTGTGCCATTCCTTCTAGACTGTTGTTACCCAACATGTGACCTATTGTCGTATCTTTCTTTCTAGGCTTTTATTGCTCAACATATTACATATTATTATGCTTTTCCTTCTAGAATATTGTTGCATAACATCTGACATATTGATGTGCCTTTTGGGGCAGATTTTTCAAATGTCCATATAATCTCAAGCCCCAAAAAATTAGAGGAAGTAATAGAATCCCGAGGAAGAGATATCAACACTCATTAAAGTTGTGTTTATGTTTTTCTGAAAAAATTTTAACTTTTTTGAATGGTCGGGTGGTTAGGTTGCAAAATTTGTTAGATCGAGCATATTCTCCACCACAGAGGTAATTCACTGATTATGAGACGATATAATACGCAGGACTTCGATTTCCACCTTCTCATGAGCTATCGAGGACTTCATCAACATGTGTAGTGTGTCCTTTTCAGATTCCTTGTCGGACAATGACAATCATTATGGGGTTAATTGTCCCATTTATGGAGTATAACACAACATTGTCTTTAGAGATAGAGGCAAAAATAGGTAAGTTTGTTTCTGATGTTCATGACTATACTACTATGGGAGTAAATGGCTAGAATTTCAAATAAATGATGCACCTAAAAATTGAGCCAATCAATTCTTCTTTGTGAAAATTGATTGAGGCCGTCTTTTCAAGAAAACTAAAAAGCTGAAGGAGCAACCCCTTCCTCCTCATGTTGCGGAAGGCATCATACTGAGGATTCACATACTTCAAAATATTGAAGAACTTTAGTGTGAGGTATATGACCCCAAAAAATATTTGACGGAAGAATCTTTGTTTAAGATTGGTCTCTCCATTCAAGCATGAGACTCCCACTCTGTAAAGTTAAACGAGTCACAATAAACAAAGGAGGAATCTAGGCAAGTTCCACAAGTATCAAATTCTCTTCGATAAATCCTTTGAAAATTCAAATCCCTAAAGAAGCATTGAATCACATGTTCATAGGGTTTTCACGAGTTGAATAATATGTAATCATCTTTAAATCCCTTTAAATTTATACCATATTTTTTCCACGTATGACATATATATCTCCACTTTAGGTAATGAAGAATATGGATTTAGATCTAGAGCTATATATTTTCTTAAAGACATGGAACAAAAAGTTTACAAAGATAAACTATCTCTTAGACAAGCATAAACATATGTATAATGTCAGTTCAAAATAAATATTATCTTTGGAAGATCAACTAACATTGTGTAAGACTGAATTATTCACCATGAAATTTCTTCTCTCTCTGCAAAGTTGAGTGTTGAAGAATACTCAAGAAGAACTAATGAAAATATAAGTTAATCTCAATCAGAATATTTAGAATTTGAAGGATATTCGACTGAAGATGTTGGCTCTTGAGGTGGAGAATAAAAAATCTATAGACTTGGTGTATAGGAAAAGAGTTTGATCGAGGCTTTTGGAAAGGGGTTCATCTGATGTACTATTGCAATATAGTTGGCATCAAAGACTTATCTCCTATCAAAGTATATGAATCCCTCTTATTACTTAAAAAAGGGAGAAGTTGAAAATGATATGCAAGGCCATATCCCTAATGGGGAGAGGAGAATATTGATGTAGATTTGAATTTTTTGTATTTTGTTTATGTCAACTTGTCGTTGCTTTTGAATCTTATGACAATATGTTTTATTTATAGCTAGCATTTATACTTTTAGATAGTGTGTTTGTCTATAAAATTTGTATGTTTGATGTGTTAATGTTTATTTTTTATAATTTACATGCTAGAGGAGATAAAACTATTGTAAATCTTGAAAAAATCTAATATATTCCTATTGAGATATTTCCCCCCATTAGGAGTATAGTGAAGTTGAACTCTTCTGAGACATATGCTTTTTGAGATTTTTTGAGTGTATATGCACCTTCTGATTCTTATAGCTTTCTAATATTTTTTTAGTGTACCTATATCATCTGAGGCTTATAGCATTCTGAGATTTTTTTGAGTATATCTACACCTTCGAAGGCTTCTAGCCTTATGATATTTTTGTGGGAATACCATGTTAACAACTTACTTTTATGGAGACTTTCTAGTGGGGAGCTTATCTACCACTAGCTTCCAATTAAGGCTACCTCATATTCATGCCTTCCATGGTTATGAGTGGAGGCAATGTCTGTCATTTTCTCTCAAGAGGCCTTTCTAGTGAGGACGGTGTCCATTAGTAGCTTCCCATTGACACAACCTCATGGGCATGTCTTTCAGGGGTATGAGTGAAGGTATTGTTCGCTACTTGCCATTAAGGAGTTTTTATTGTGATGATTGTGTCCACTACTAGCTTTTCCTCAAGACTACCTTATGATTGTGTCTTGTAGGGATATAAACAAACATTGTGTCTACCACTTGCCCTCATAGGCTCTTATAAATATAAGGTTCAATTATAACAAAAAAAATAATAAAAGTTACTTGAATAAAATTTTTTCTCCACTAACAAAAAAAAATGACAGAGAAATTCTTCTAAGAAATAATATTAGAAACTTTTACAGTAAGATAAAAGCAATAAGTTTCTTACAAAGATAAGATAGGTTATAGTTGTACTCTTCATTCAATAATTCTTCTAAGAAATAAGATTATAAACTTTTACAATAAGATAAAAGTAATAAGTTTTTTACAAAGATAAGATAGGTTATAGTTGTACTCTTCATTCAATAATTCTGATAATTTTCTTCAGATCTTTTTTACTTCGCTCTTGTACGTAAAGACCTAGATTACCTTGACGTATCAAATGTTCATTTTTTTAAAGTATTTTTCTGTTGAATGTCATTTTGAAAGGAAAATATGATAATGTTTGTTCCACACCGTTTGGATATTTATTTGCTTTTTCCGCTTCTTATATTCAAACTTTTGAATCTCCATTAAAATACTACTCATGGATGTGTTAAGTTGAATGTTATTGGATGTCTCAAATTAATAATATTTTTAACATGTTGACTTTTCTTACTTCCTTTCACAGCGGGTTTGGACAATTTCTCTAAGTGTGTGTTTATGTTTGCAAAAAGATAGCTCAAACTGATATTGATGTGCATGAATGGTTTTATCAAAATTGATTTGAGCTTTAATGTGATGGATGAGTTCATTATGAGAATGAATTGTCCCCCTTACTAATGATGAATAAAAGGGCCTGGGACATAACCCTCCCGGGAAAATGCTTGATCCGCGATTTTAAATATACTTAAAAATATAAGAATTTGACACCACTACTAGAAGATATAAATCCTCAGCAACAGTGCCAAAAACTTGACTTGGAGCGTAATTTTAATTTTAGTAACAATTGAATATTATAATCTTTTGATTGCAGAGTTACCTTTAAACGCAAGTATATGTATCGCTCAAGTAATACAGGGCTCTAGTGGAGTCCTGATTATCGATCCCACAGAGAAATATATTAAAGCCTACGAACTAGGATTATATAAACCAATTCAAAATCACAACTAGATCGAAATTGCCTATCTGTCACTAATACACAATCGATAATAATATGAAATTTATATCTAAACTAGTTTTACTAATAATTTACTAATACTACTAAAATTAAGTTCAAATATATAATAGCAAGAATCTTTCTCCTTTGTTAAGATATTTAAGTGAAACAATGATTAAAATTAGTTTTTTTTTTTATGTGTTGTGCCAAATATGAGCATACATATTCTTTACCCTTTGCTCCATGCTTAAAGAACATTGACTAATCCTATGCTTGGTTACTAATTCTGCGGCTAGGCAGGAGGATACCGGCTCCCACTTCGGAGCTCTCACATTCCCCTCACATGAGAGCTAACAATCTACACATTAGCACCCAAACGATAGGACTGAATTGAGGATTTTAGCCTGTCACTCTAAAATCTCCAATTCTACGCCCATTAATATTATTTCCCTATTTATTTGCACTTCTCCTTTCAAGGATTTACCCGTTTACCTTTCAAAGAGAAATGTGATAAATACTAGTTAAGAATACTTAGCCCACGGTCAGATCTTAAAAATTCTTCACAAATTTTAACAATACAAATGACCAATTCGTATAGTAAAGTAAGTTTAGGTATAATATCATCACAACTTCTTTATATTAGGTTTGATACACTAATTCATATAATCATTTCACAAAAACATCAAAACAATGAGAAAGTCAAACAACTACTCAGAATTCATGAAGAGGATACAATAAAACTTTGATTTCATATAATAAAGCAAAGTTCTACAAACTATAGTAAATAAACACAACTTATCTTAAATTCCTCCCCAAGCAAACTCCTTGAAGTTTCTCTGAATCTCTTCCTTTCTTCATAGTACTCGGAATTCTCCTTTGAAACGTGATGCAGAAGAGATCTCTCACTTCCCTTCCACTCTTACAATCCTTCGAAAAATTCCTCACAAAATCTCTATTTGAACTCACTACTTACTAAATAACAACATTAAAATAACTCTCTACTCACTAATAGACACACTAGTGGACTCTTTTGGACACTTTGAACTCTCTAGTAAACACGTAGGAGACACTTTTTTCTGCCTAAATTAGTTCTTTTTAAATTTGTAGAAGAGTCTCTAAGGGTTTTGCAGGCACCCCTTCGAAAATCGCCCACATTCGACGTATTTCTGGAAAGATTCGTCGATCCCGCCGTCGGCGGTCTCAAGCTGCGCCATCGGCGGCCTTCTAGAAATAGTACTTTAAATAGGCCCTGTCGTTGGCGGCCTCGACCTCGCCGTCGGCGGTCTCCCTTGCAATTTATTCTGAACTCTCGGGAAAATCACGCCGTCGGCGCCATCGACCTCGCCGTCGGCGCCCTAGGTCAAATTTACATAATTCACTCCTTTTTGCTCTAAATTCGCTCCTTTTGGCATATTTTCGCTCCTTTGTCCTTAAATCTTCATACCTGCAGAAAAAACACCAAAAATACCCTTCTTTAAAGTGCAATATCATCAAAATCAGTATAAAATAGACATGAAAATCTTAATATTTTTTTCTTGGGTCAATGCTCTCTAGTAACTTTGGATTTGACTCTTAGAATTAGACAAGCCTCCATAGAAAATCTTTAAAAATATTTTTTAAGCGAACCTCTTTCATGTTAATGAATTCTAGAAAAATGAGAAGTATTTTATAATTCTTTAATTTTCTTAAAATTGCTCTTCAAAGAGCCTTAAAAAATCATCAAAATTATTAATAGTTTCTCTTGAGAGTGAATAAAATTAAGTACTTGTCAGTCGCCATTTAGGAATTCCTGTCGGCCGCTTTGAAAAATAATTTAATTTAATATACATATAATTTTAATTTTGAAAAGTAATGTTTTGATTTTGAAAAATGAGACCAAATGATCTCATATATTTAATAGTTTAAGTAATCGAGCAAAACACCACAAGTAATACACCATTCAGAAAGATAAGCATACTACTTGATGGCGAATATAAACTAAATAATTCATGATGTTCATTTGTATTGCGGATCTTTTTTTATGTGACTGATAGGTTCTCCTATATAATATTGAAGATTAGATATGGTTTATTTTACCTAGGATCCTAATTACCTATAAGGCAAGACCCAATAGCTAATTAAATCTTAAATGACCAAAGTCACTTAAGAAAACTCTCGATAATGATCAGGGGCTTCGTCTTCAAGAATTCAAATTTTAGGTTTTCAAGGTGGGACATGGAAAAGTCAAAAGGGAGTGGCTCAAATATAAGCAGTTATTTTAGAATCCAAAGGAATGAATATTAAGGGAAGTCACTGATCTTGAGGCGGGCCTCAACAACTTCCTAAACTATCATATTGTTTGGCTTTTCATTTTAGAAGTGAAACTTATTGTTTACTCCTGCTTTATTTAGAATTTTGGGCTTACACTTGCATATTATCTAATCATGCAAATAGCGTAAGAAGATGAGGATTAATGTCATACCAAATGACAATCTCGGAACCCTAAAAGAGTTGGGACTTCAACTGCACAACATGATTGTGCAAAAAAGCATAGGAAATGAGATGAGTATTTATGTCACCCTAGGCGGAAAACCTAGAAGTCCTATGAACTTTTGTTATTTAATACTAAGGAAAGTTTAGCTGGAGTAATTCCGCTTCATCGCTGAATCTTGATCGTCGTGTGTAATCATCCTTCATCCGCTTGTAACTTGTTTCGAACTCCTTGACGTGATAGTTGCAGGTTTAGGGTTCTGATTTTGCGTGTGAACATACCATTATTTTGTCTCATGGCCTGTCGTAGGGTCCCATCGAACATATGTCCTACTGTTATCTACCCTAAGGGCCTTTGCAAATACATGAAATTAAATATACTGTAGAAGTGCGGTAGAAGAAAGAAAGGTAATCATGGGTACCTGGGATTCCTGCCGCTGCTATAAAGTTAGCATTACAAATATAACATGCACATATATCTTTTAAAAAAAGAACAAAAGCATGAGAAAGATACTGGCATGTAGAACTAATTAGGTGGAACAAACAAAAGATCTAAACATGGTGTAAGAATTTTAGTTATGGGGGGCTCAACCTCTAGGCCTGTGGCCCTACCAACCCTCGAAAGATGCCCATAGACATTTAACAGCAATGCGAGCCGATGAGACCTATGACAAGGTAGAAGACTACCAACAAAGCATTCAGGAGAGGGTAACTCTCAAACCAATGATGTGACTAACAAGTGAACTTGCCATCCAAAAATAATTTTAACTTATCAAGCATATAAATAATTTAAAATTTTTCAAAATATCAGTTTTCAAGCAAAAATATCAGTTTCATCTCAAAAATATATTTTAAATTTTATAAATTATGTCGCAAGTCAATCACATCGCTAGGCAAGAATCATCTGCAATCTCTAAAATTAAGGGCATTCTTATACCAAATACTGGAGGATAATATTACCAATCTTAAACCCTCACAAAGTTCATCGGGTCTGGAGACTCAATACAAGCCCATTATCCCATTTCAAGCATCAGAATCCTTTCGCATCATTGCTCCACCACCAAAACCTCCAACTTACACTGGCCTCGATGAACTGTAGTGGCCACTTTAAATATCTCCAGTTTCTATGAAAGTTCAGACACTCTATCCAAGGTCCACACTTCTGAGTACTGGGTTTTACTATATGTTAAGTTGTGATGTGGTATTTCTCATTAATTTTCTTAATTTAAAGGGTCCCGAATCATACCTTGGCGGGTCCTTAGATTTTGTGGATGATTTTCCTCAAGAAATCATATCAAACCCAAATATCCTTTAAAGTGTCCAAAGTCTTGCAAAGATATTCAGGGGATAACCCTAAACAACTTTAGAATTCCTTGGACCATTTCAAGTTCATTCTCCCTTGCTTATGTGTTGAGTTGATCATCCAAAGATAAAGTTTTATTGTGATGTTTTAATTTGTGATTAATTTTCTATGTTTCAATCAACCCCTGAGAAGGGGGAAGTGATTGATTTCAGTATCTAATTAAGAGTATGTGAATAAACTCCCCTAGGGGTGTATTTATTATGCTTAAGGACATTTTACACACTTACCTCTAAATTGGGCTTAAGCCTGTAGTGTTTCAAATGCTTTGAGTTCACTTATGTTTCTTATGTTTTATTCTTTAGCTAAACCTTAAGTGATATTAGGTTAAACCTAAGCCACTACTAAGCTCTTAGGGTTTATGGATAATTTGTAATTTTAAAAAAGTCTTAGTAAGTTATGTTTGATCTTTATTAAAAAAGATTGGACTTGTTTAACCACTGATTAAGGGGTTGAATTTTATGAATTGTACACTTCCTAATTCAAACCCTATTGCTTTTGAATCATTCAAATTCTCTCTTCTTCCAATTTACAACAATGCCAATAATTACAATTTTATCATTTTTGTAGAAAATGCTATGATTGAGTTGCTACCCTATTTGTCCCTTATGTTTCAATCATCTTAATGAATCAATCATTATAATTTAATACCCTTCCCTCTGGTTTAATCCTAAAAATTAAGGTTAAACGATTAAATTCCAAAATTACAATTTTATCCCTAGGGTTTACACCCCCTAACTCTCAGGTTTTAATTCAAATGGTCATGAAACTTCAATGAGCTGTCATTCATAAGTTAATTGAAACATCTTATGAGAAATAAAATTTTTCTGGTATTTATTTATTTTTTTAGAATAGGCCATAATTATGAATTTTAAAAATTAATTAATTTATTTAATTAAAGCATGTTTTATGTTCTTAGAAAAATATCATGATGGTCCCATTGGCAAGAGGATTGCTTAAGGTAATTTTCACGAAATTTTAATTATATTTTAATTTTATGATTTTTTAATTTGATTTTGATAAATAAATAAATATAAAATATACTTTTTTTGAAAATTCAATTTTTATTTTTTCTTTAAGTTCTCTGACTTTGATAAACATGGAGAACTTAAATTTTTAATTTTTCGGAAATTAATCTCTGCGTACACTTGCTGCCTCATTTATGCATTTCTGAGTCGAGCGGCCGCCGAATCAGTCCTTTATGTGGCTACCGCAATCTTGGTTGTACTGAGTGCGGCGACCTTTTCTAGGCTCGAGAAGAAGACAAGCCTAAAAATTGTTGCACTCCATGGTGCGAAAGAAGTTGTGGCCGGCTTCCAATGAAGTTTGTTGGTAGCAAAGATGATGGATTTCTTTTCTTAAGGCCGTTGGATGGGCAGGAGTAGGCCGTTGAATCGGTAGTCAAGGTTTCGTCTGGATAAAATATTAAGTGGGGACTCCGACGCAGAGATACATGCGGAGTCCAATGAAATCACATCACATGGGACTGACAGAAAAATAAATAAATAAACTCGTTTTCTTGTGATCCGGCTTGGTTGCGCAACCCGACCCAGTCACACAACTCTTCCCGCATCCAGCCAAAAAATAAATAACACTTCAATAACATAATAATACCTCAATACCACCACAATAACACCTGAATAACATGGAATAACAAAGGGTAATATTCTTGTAACACCGCAGATTAACACGGGGAAGCCAAAAAATGAATAACACCTCAATACCACCACAATAACAGCTGAATAACGTGAAATAACTCAGGGAATATTCCTGTAACACTGCGGAATACCACGTGAGAATATTCCTAGTGTTATTACGCGGCGTTAGGGAATATTCCCGTGTTATTTTGCGATGTTATAAGAATATTCCCTCGTGTTATTCCACGTCATTCAAGCGTTATTGTGGTGGTATTGATGTGTTATTATAACACCGAAAATATTCCCCCATGTTATTTTATATTATTCAAGTGTTAATGTAGTGGTATTGATGTGTTATTGTGTTATTATAACACCGAGAATACTCTCATAACACCGCTGGGATCCAGAACACCACGGAATAACACGGGGAAATTCCGCATTATTCAGGTGTTATTCCACGGTTTTACGGGAATATTCCCGATGTTATGCGCGAATGGTAATATTGGTCGAGTTTCGGTCTGGTCGGGTTTGCGTGTATAATTTTCTCTTTTCTTAGTAGGGTCAGAATTTAACGTGGCTCCCAGCAATTAGACTTCGCAATAAAACTCTACCTGAAGAGTCGTGATATAATATTTTTTCTTCGGTCAGAGTTCGGCAGGTGGCAAAGAAGGTGGCTGTAACATAAGACCTTCACCAGTAAATTTCATTTTTTTGGACCGTCATATGTAATAAACATTGACCGGGGATCTCCGTATGCAGAAACCCTTATTATTTTCCATTTTAACAAAAAAATTTATTATAATAGGAAAACTCATCTGCCACTTTTGCCAACCAAATGAAAAAATAAGATGCTTAGATATTTTTTCCTTGCCCAAATCAGACATTTTAAGATTTTCATTTTATTTTTAACCAAAAAAATTATTTTTCTTTATTTTATTTTTTTTTGGCAATGGCCGAGTATTGTGAATTTTCTCTTATTTGAATTTTTTTTTTCTTTGCGACCATCACACTTAGGTTCAGTTTGGGGCGACGGTACGATACCGTACTCCAGTTTTGTCTGTTTGGATAAACTACGTTCTGTCAACTTTTTCAAAATTTTATCGTTGAAACCTACATTTTTTCACCGGTCTTGATTTATGCGATGGCAGTTTTCTAGCTGTGGTCTAACTTTTTTCAAAAAATATAAAAATTATAATTGTCACTGCCACTTTTTTAACATCAAATTATTTTTCAACAACTTCACGGCTACCTTTTAATAAGATTGCAGTTGCCCCAAAAAGACCAACATATTGAAATGGGAAGCTGCATGCAAAACCACATCCGAGCTGTTGTCAGGACGTACGGACAAAACATACATGCATTTTACCTCCTTTCTAAATTAAATGTCATAATTATCATTACTCCTGTTAAATAAGAGAAATAATATCAATATTGACAATTATCTGCGACCTCCCACAAATTGTGGCTTTAAATTTCTTATTCCTATCTTATTTGAAATGTTTCTCTGCTCCAAATTCCCAACCATTTATGATCATGTTCCACGATTATTATAATTTTTTATCATTTCCTACAACAACATTAATAACATGCATTCGACTTAATGCCACATCAATTTTCTCAGCTTGCCCAAATCATGAAAGTTTATTTTTCCCTTGGGGCGTTTACATAAATACCACCCAATTCCTATATATTTACATGTCTAACATCTAAATTTTAATTTTTACATTTATACCAACTACAAATTTCATATCATATAAACAAATACCACTAATTTAACTTTCAAAGGTGAAATACACATCTTCAAACTTTCAAAATATTCCTCACATAGTATTCATAAAAAAATTATCCATTTTAACTAAACTAAAAAATTTTGAGAGGAGAATCTAAACTACGGGAAAAAATCTTGCATCGAGTTCTGATGCGGTTTTGCAACAAGACTTCAATCAGGGCCTGTATTAAATTATTTTTTTTTTAACTAAGAGGGGGGTCTATCTGTACACGTGGCAGACCTTGATTGGAGTCCTGATACAAAACTACATCAAAACTCTGAATGCAATACTTTGTCGCATTACAGACCTCTTCCTCTTTATTTTACTTATAAAACCTTTAATCTGCTGCACAACATTTCTTAAAAACATTTTTCATGTTAAAATCTACCTCAGAATTTGCATAAATGCAAAATGGC
The DNA here is from genome assembly GCA_022702705.1 of Papilionanthe hookeriana x Papilionanthe teres. NCBI lineage: Eukaryota > Viridiplantae > Streptophyta > Magnoliopsida > Asparagales > Orchidaceae > Papilionanthe > Papilionanthe hookeriana x Papilionanthe teres. The sequence goes on along the minus strand of CM040433.1, from coordinate 30,360,513 downwards.
ACTGAAACTATATCCATGTTGCAATGTGACAATTTAAATTACTACCAATCAGTATTTTCTGCAAATTTCAGGAATTGTTCACTACGAACTAAAATGACATTTAAAATTACAGTTAAATAAAGGAATCAGGTTCCTTTCAAGCATGCTGCATAATTTTCAGAAGAAAATAGAAGATTGAAATATAAAGAACCTGGACTGTCTGAAAGCACACAGAAGAGAGCTTTCTGATAGAACTCCATTAATCTCTCCACCTATGGCCGCAGCTTGGATTGCAGCAGACAAAGAACAATGCCATTCCTTCTTCCCCTTCGGCTGTAGCCTGCAAATTCATCACATAAAATATTGATGTATGAATACAAAATTTTTTTTTTATCTTTAAAATATGTTTGTTCACTATGATTTTCACATATTTTTATAAGTTGTTTGAAAAAATTAATAAACTTTAAAGACACTCAAAATAATTAAAATTTATTTTTAGTGATTTTAAAAATAAGTTGGTTCGTCTTTAATATGCCAAACATAATTTATTATAAATCAAGATTAAAAAAGAAAAGAAAATTAAAATAGAAAATAGAAAGAAAAAATAACAGTAATCCCAAACAGTTCCTTAGGGGGTGTTTGGGAACACTTTTAATTTTTTAATTTTTTTTAGCTTTGTTTATGTTTTGAATTGAAACAAAATATACGTGACATCTTTAATTAAGATATGGTTGTTTAAAAATTATTTTGAGTGTTTTCGAAAACATATTAATTTGAAAAAAATTAATAAACAATCTAGTACTTGAAGCTTGAAAAATGACTACCATGAAAAAAATTCACTCATTCAGATAAAAAGAAGGGAAATTTACATACATACTACAGAATTATTATGTATTTAAATATCTAACATCATAAATTTAAGTGGTATGCATGTAAATATAAATGTTTAGCTGCTAGATACGTAAATACATAAGAATTGTATGGTATGTTCGTAAATGCCCATTGAAGGAAAGTTTTACATTCAATTTGGTATCAAAGCACATGGATAATTCTTTCTTCAGTAAATGAAGGAATCATGATTTCAATTGAAGAAATAATTAGTCCTTGGAAGACTTTTACTGCTAGTGCGTTTTAGGAGATTTGGAAGGCACAAGGAAAACTTACATTAATAAGGAAAGTGATTGTGAAGCTCTTACTTTTGACATCATATTGTTGGTTTATATTTGGGCATGCTCTTCTAATGGAAAATAAAGACTGTGAACAGTACCAAGGTTCTGCTGCTTCAAAACTGTGATTTTTACTTTTTTTTTATATATATCTAAAGAGAAATATTTGAATAATTAGTTCTATTTTTTTTAAAATAATAAATGATAATGACGCGCCAGTGAGAAGCCTGAAAATCTACTGCAAGCTCTGGTGGCATGCCATGCAAGGATGAGTGTAGGTTGTGTAGAATCTTGTGGGATGTATCATATCATCATCAGCAGCAGCATCATCATTCTTATCTCAAATATTTGGAGCCAACTTAGGGCCCGTTTGCGGCATCTACAACATTGTTTAAATGTGGCTGTAATGTTGTGGTGGGGGAAATGAGAAAGGTGGAGAAAATTGTATTTTCTTATTCCTCAATAATTAAAATATTACTCTTCCTTCTTATATAATAAGGAATGGCTAAAGGCAAATAAAGTATAACAATAGCAACTTACTAAAAAAATGTAACTCAAGAAACAAAGAAATATGACATAATAAGAAGAGTTGGGTCATAGATGTTGTAAAGACCCAGCTTGATATTCAAATCAGTGAAGTTACCTGGAGATAGAGATTTAGTGAAAACATCAACGACTTGAAGATGAGTTGGAATGTAGATTAAGCGAAAAATGCCTCCATTGATATTTTCAAAGATAAAATGTTTATCGATCTCAATGTGCTTGGTTCTGTCATGATGCATAAGATTTTTTGAAATATTAATAGCAGCCTGACTGTTAAAAAATATATGTATGGGATCAACAGTACAGTATCCCATCATTCAGTAACCTTTGGATTCATATTCTTTTACAAATTTCCAAATAAAGTGTCTCGTACTCAGATACAACACTACTTCTAGAGACTATTGCTTGCTTCTTACCCCTCCAAGTGATAAGGTTTCCCAAAACAAGGGAGCAATACCCAGAAGTAGAGCTTCTATCAGTGAATTCTCCAACCCAACTAGTATCAGTGTAAACCTCTATCCTCCTATTATCTGATTTCTTAAATAGTAACCCTTTGTCAGAGGTCTTCTTAAGAAACCTCAATATTTTATAAATATTCTCAAAATAGTTTTTATTTGGACTATTCAAATGTTGACTCACTATGTCGACAAAGTAAGTAATATCAAGTCCAGTGTGTGATAGATAGATAAGCTTGCCCATCAATCTCTATTATCTAACCATTTTCTCTAGTATCTTTTCTCCCCCTGAATGTAACTTTTGGTTTAACTCTATAGAAGTCTCAGCAGGTTTGTACCCCAGCATTCATGTCTCTTTTAGTAGATCTTGGATGTATTTTCTTTGCGATATCACAATACCCATATTAGACCTAGTCGCTTCTACGTCGAAAAGTATATCATCGCTCTTAGATCCTTAATTTCAAACTTAGTGGCAAGGACCACCTTAATCTTCCCAATTTCCTTTTCATCATCACATGTCAGAATCATGTCATGTGTATACATTTTTTACCTCTCTGTGGATACTTTATAAACAGTGTATGATCCACTTGGTATTGGATGTACCCATTAGATTTCATAGTCTTGAGAAACTTGTTAAACCAAATCCCGGAGACTGTTTGAGACTATAAAGTACTATTTTATAAAGATATTTTTTTGAATTATTTTGCAATCTTGGTGTTCCTTAAGAACACCATTCAAAAACGCATTCTTGATATCAAGTTAATATAGTTCTCACTCTTTTTTCAGTGTCAAAGAAAGAACTCTTACAGTGTTTAACTTTGTCAATTAAACAAATGTCTCTTGATAGTCTATCCCACAGAATCAAGTGAAACATTCGGCCACCAACCTGGCCTTGAACCTCTCAATGCTCCCATCTACGATTGAACACCCGTCTGCACCCAACGAGTCTTTTATCCGGAGAAAGTTTTGTAAAGGTCTATGTGTCATTCAGGTCAAAAGCTTGGATCTCCTCTTCAATTGCCCTTTTTATTCTAGACTTTGTAATACTTCACAAATGGACTTAGTATCTACACACAATTAAAATTAAATACAAAAGGTTTAAAAGTTGATGATAACTTCCCATATGCAATTTAATCTCATATAGGATAATTTGTGAAATTTTCCCTATCTTCTCCATTGGATTCCACCTCCATGATGTGTGAATTCAGGTTTGGTTGTGAACTGTCTTGTGGATGCATATTATCTTTATACTGTTTAGTGAATTTCTTTCTCCAATTATATACATGAAGTTACTTGTTGTCAATCTCAGGTTGGATGTTTTCAATTAGTGGAACTTAAGAGACAGGATGATTAAAGGAAAATAGAATAGGTTGTGATGATTCTAGATCTGTGTGGATATCCAAAGTAGTGTCTCTAATCTTTATATTCACCGGGACTCTCCCCCTGTACATCAGATTTGAGATAGTATGGTTGATGTTCAAAAAATGTAACAACCATGGAGTTTCCTATTTCTGTTTGTTTACATCATGGATGGGCTTTACGCCCGTATTTTTTTGTTTTAGTTATGGATGGTCTTACTAGACATTTACAAGAGGATGTACCTTGGTGTATGCTCTTTGCTGATGATATCCTTCTCGTGGATAAGACGAGAGAAAAAGCCCGGGAAAACTTGAACTATGGAGGTCAACACTGGAGTCTAAAGGCCTTCATTTGAGTAGAACTAAAACTGAATACAAGGAATGTAATTTTAGTAATAGTAGCTCTAGTGACACAAATGTAACTTTGGGTGATCAAATTGTTAGAAATTTTGAACGATTTAGATATCTCGGGTCTATTGTTCCAAGTGATGGGAATATAGATGGGGATGTTAATAGTAGAATTCAAGTTGGTTGGTTGAAGTAAAGGAATACTTCGGACCTATTGTGTGATAGAAAAATACCGCTTAGACTAAAAGGAAAATTTTATAAGATAGTGGTGAGACCTGCAATTCTCTATGGAGCTGAATGTTGGCCTTTAAAAGAGAAGCATAATACTAAGTTAAGTGTTGCCGAGATGAGAATGATTAGGTGGATGAGTGGCTTTACTCTCAGAGACAAAATGCGAAATGAATATATTCGTGAGGGTTAGTGTAGCTCCAGTGATAGACAAAATTAGAGAGAGTCGCCTTAGATGGTTTGGTCACATTAAACGTCGACCATCTAATAATCCAATTAGGAGAGTAGATGTTTTAGATTTGACTTATGCTGAAAGGCAAAGGTAGACCTAGGAAAACTTGGGCTTATTGTATTAAAAATGATCTTAATTTATTAGAATTAAATCAAAATACGATACTAAATAGCACGCAATGGAGAAAAAGGATTTATGTAGCTGACCCCACTTAGTGGGATTAAGGCTTTGTTGTTGTTGTTGTTGTTGGGGGAGAATAGTACTTGTACCACTTTTTATTGAAAGCATACCCAAAGTAGAAACATTTGATGAATTTTGGATCAAATTTTGTGCAGTTTGGTTGGTAAATGTTAGCAAAAGAGACGGCTAAATATTATTAGAGGAAGATTGGATGATAAGGCTCTAATATGAAGAAATTTTACCATCACAATATAGAGATGAGCTTTGAATGACCCTACTTGACATTCTATTAATGAGATAGATAGCCATGAGCATGACATCTCCCTAGAAATTTTTTGGGACAATATTAGAAAGTATTATAGACATAGATACCTCGAGAAGACGTCTATTCTTTCTCTCAGCTATCACATTCTGTTGTGGAGTTTTAACACAGGAACTCACATATATGATCTTGTTCATTGCAAAGTACGGTTCAAATATAGAGTTGAAGTATTCATTTGCATTATTAGTTCTGAAGATCTGAATTTTATATCAGAATTGGGTAGAAATCATGTTATGGAAAGATTAAAAGATTTGTGCAGTTTCGGATTTTTCCTTCAAGAAGAATATCCAACAGATTCTAGTGTGGTCATCAATAAAGTACAAACCATCTAGCACTATTGACGGTTTTCAATTTTGATGGTTCCCAAATACCACTATAAATGATAGAGACTTTGAGGGTTTGTCTTGCTATAGAGGATATTCATAACGAGTATGTTTAGCTAATTGATAAATTTCACACTATAAAACTTTGGTTTCTATTAATAATGAGACAATGGTACAACTTTCCAACATAATAAAAATTGGTATGATCCAGACGATAATGTCATAATAAAATTTGACTTTCAACAAACTTAGATACAACAAACTTAGGAACATAAGAAGGAGAAAGTGAACAAGACAATTGAGTGCTAAGAAAATAACTTTCTTTGAATAGATATAAACTTTGATGTAATTTTGTGCTGCCAATCATCTTCCCCAAATCTACCACCGAAAATCTATAAGAATTAGAATGAAATTTAGTAACATAGTTCAATTCATGAGTAAGCAGCTAATTGAAAGTTGAAATCTAATTGTGAAACATATAGCACAAAAGAGAGTTGAATATCTTTGAAGGCTTTAACATCTCTTTCCCCAACAATCCTAAAATAAGATCCACCAATAAGTACATCAAATTTAGAGTTGGAGAACTCTTAGTAGTTGGTGAGAGCATGAATATCTCCAGTCATGTGATCGAAAGCACCTACATCTATTATTCAAGGTCGAAATCTTCCATTGCTAGCAAGATAGGACATAATACCTTGGTGTATCATCAAGCTGGTAGGCCGCTCAGTTGTGCTCGGAAAAAGTTTCTTCAACATCTCTAGTTGTTCCTTGGTGAAGAGACAAGGGTCCGTCAACACTTGAGACCAGATAGCAACATAGAGCTTGTTGTTTTGATCTTTGCACTCTTGCGCAAGTCTTCGATTTACAGGTTTTCCATGTAGTTTCTAGTATTTGTCCTTTGTTTAACCAAGTTTCTTGCAATATTCACATAAGGAATGATTTTTCTTTTGCTTTGACTCATGGGAGGAGTTGCGCATGTACAAGGCGGAGCTTTCAGTGCTCGATGAATCCACACTTCCTCTAACCATGAGATTTTTCCTACTTCTCTTCTAACTTCAACACAGGTTTCTTCATGGTAGGGTGAGGCTTCATCCCCATAATTCTTCATCTGATCTCAACCCAATAGGAACTTCATCATCCTCTTCTTTCTCACTATTATATTATACAACATAACATTTGGAGGGCTTTTCATACATAAGTATCATACATATCCAACTTTAATCAGTACATTAAAAGTCTGATGAAGTATTAGGTCACACTTAACTTAGATTGTCGGAGTTCATGCAGTTTTGCCTCGATCTCAAACAATTTTACAGTGTTTTCAATGTTGGAATAAGTCTCACAAACTGCTTCCTAAATCTCCCATGTTGTCTCGATCTCAAACAATTCTACAGTGTTTTCAATGCTATTATAAGTCTCACAAACTGCTTCCCAAATATCCCATGTAGTCTTATTAAACAAGAAATTTTCTCCAATCTTCAAGGTCATGGAATTAATCAACCATGAGATGGTGATGGATCTTTCACGAGCAATGGTTAAAATCAGTGAACTCAAGAATTTTGCCCTCTCTCGTGAGATGTTCCTATTTTCCTTTTCCGCAAATGAACATAAACAAGGGTTGAGACCATTAAAGAAAGTTTTGGCCATGGAGTTTATGATTTGTGATCAAGTAAGAGAGTTTTGGGGTTGTCTGGATAGAATTTTTATTCTATAATTCATAACTAACCTTAAGAGTAGAGCTAGACATCTCATGTTGTACTTTTTTATAAGCACTATGCATGTTTAGGGTTGGAAAGAATTCATGGCTGACTGTATTGCTTGCTTAAACGACGAACAACGACGGATGGCTGGAAGGCTGGGAAAGATGAAATGGTGAGGATGTTTGGAAGGTCGGATGGTAAGGTATGTTGGAAGGTTGGTAGGCTTATTGTGGCTTCTCTATTTGCTGGAGAAGGAGCTTCTTGTGATTGCTCTGGTAGAAGACAACAAAGAGACGAGACTGACAGGTTCAATTTTTGGGAAACTAAAGGACCTTAGATTCGAGCTAGTTGGAAGTCGACGAAATCGTAGCATACAGGTCTCCATCAGCGTGCCTTCGTGACTGAACAATGCGATACAATCGCAATAAGAAGTCACTTGGAAGCAGGGGATCGGATTGCATACAAGGCATGAAGACCATATTGCAGCATACAGGTCTGTGTCACTCGTGCCTTCATGACTGAGTTGTGCGATGTTTCAAATCACAAAGGCACCGATCTTACAGACACCTGCAGGAAGAAGCCTGGAGGGAGATGCTGCAGGGATCCGACTGCAAGGAAAGGATCTGGCGGAGGGCCTGCAGGAACAGATAAGTTCAGTGAGAGGCTCCAATGGAGGAATGAGACCAAGGGTTTGTTTCCTCGCTCTGATACCATGAAGAAAGGTGGAGAAAGATGTATTTTATTATTCCTCAATAATCAAATTTCAACTCTTCCCCTTATATAATAAAGAACGGTTAGAACAAGATTATTACAACAATTAGAACTAACCGAAGAAAACAAAACTCAAGAATAAAGAAATATGATATAATATGAAGAGAATAAAACTAAAATAGGAAACTCAAAATTTTTACAGGAGATCTATTTTTTAGAAAATTGTAGTAGAAATAATAGAATCTATTTTTTTTTTCTAAAAAATTTAAAAAGCAATTTTCTTATAGCCACCGCACTTTAAAGGATCTGGTTGCAAAAATTTGGTTCCCACTACAAAATTTCTAAAATAGTAAGAAAGCAATTTTCCATACAAAACTATGGTGGAAGTCTGAAATGCAATGCAGACAAAAGGCTATTATAAACTGACCATGCATGAATCTTTCATCTCCATTCATCCCCAAGAGTAATGCGTGAGGTGTTATCCCAACTATTTAGATGCGGAAGTTTATATTAATAGAATCAAGCTATACAGTCTAATTTCTACAATTATCAGCAACGACAAGAACCAAAGGTAACACTTTAGAGTTCTAATGGGTGCCAATAAAAGTACTAATTATCACACTTGAGTGATTGGCATGCCAATACTACACTAAAAAGTAGAAATGTTAAAAATTGGAATCTTTAAATACTAAATCCTATGGAAGTAACCTTTGATCAATTTAATGCGATTCCTACGGACTTATAAAGGACTCATAAAAGGCTTGAAGAGCATTAACAAATGGTTTGAATGAAGATGCACATGTTTCTATTTATAATAAATGTTTCACTTGTTTTCTCGGTTTCCATTCCAGGGAAAAATTTTGCAACGTTTTACACAAAATATACATCATAGCAACTCCAAAATAGTATTGCATCCCTTATGCTTTAGAGTTTTCATGACGAACCAAACAGGTTCAATAAGATATGCTAACAGCACAAGATGCAACCAGACAAACATTGAGAATAAACAATGGGTTATAAGAGAAAGTAATTGCCATGGATGGAAAGCTATCATTATAAAGCAGAAACAGTGACCTTGAAAAAGACTGCTTCAGGGTGATTGCACACAGAACATCGAACAGATCTTGTACGAGGAAGAGTGGGATCCACCGCTACATCCTGTAGAATTTGATTGTGCTCACCATTTGAATGATTAAGCTCACATTTATAGACACAGTTGTCATCAGCCTCTTCCTGAAAGAAGATATTCTTCCGATTCAATGAGTCTATAATGTAAGTTCTTGAACAAATGTATTATTTTATAAAATACTTGATTTTGGTGTAAAAATATTGCACATCATAAGAAAGACGACCTTCACCGAGTAAAAATACTGCACATTATAAAAAGCCCAGATAACAATAACATCATTCATGTCCAAAATCATTCACTGAAATAATAGAAAATTTTAGCCACATCTATAAGAACACAAACCCTGCATATGTTGAATTTATATACGTTCATCATGCAAGGTCGTCATTTATAATCTACTATATAAGATTTATCCAGATAGTAATAAAACATGTAAACATAGAGAATTTGTTAGTCTTGCTGCCTCCGGACTCGATCCCTTGGTGAGTTATCACCATTTACTTTGATGCGGAAATGTGGTGATGAGAGGTAGTTGTGGGCAATGTTTATCAGAAATAGAACCCCTATCATGCCATATCCAAAATTTGGTGTCTGTTTTATGTATTCTTATTTTCTATTTGCTCCTAATAAGTGTTGCATGAGATGTTAAACCTATTATGTATAAAAATATTCGAACAAATTCTATCGATATTATCTTAGGGCAACTATTTGTCCTTTCTAATCCTTTGAAATTATATTACAAACTTGTCTGATGGCATATTTTTTTACCATTCACCGTACAAAATTATATTACAAACTTATTATAATTGATGGTTCTAGAAAATCAAATAAATGAGTAGCATCTTCTCTTTTCAATCATTTCAAATTGACTAGTGTTGAAGCAAAATCATCGGGCATCTATTTTGATGAATTGTAAATATCTAATAAACATCATGCTATTGTGTTCCAATATTTTCTCAACCTCTTTGGTTGTTTCTTAAATAGGTTCATCAATTTGGTTGTGCATTCCTTCTCCAATCAATTGATGAATTCTTTAGTTGTTCAGTTAATCAGCCTGTTCTCTTGGAAGTTAACGCTGATTTCAAACTTGATATAGGGTTCTTCTTTTGATCTATTCTTCAGAAGCTTGTCTCGTATGTATTTTGTCTTTTAGATACTTATATAATTTTTTAAACCTAATAGATTTTTCTGAAAAAGAAATTTAGGGTGCGTTTAGAAATCCCATTTGCAGTGGTGGCGTTTTGAAAACGCCAACACTCTGTTTGGAAATACCAACTCAACAGCTTTTTAGAAATCGCAATTACCTATTTACTGTTAGACGCGGATCGCGGGGTCCTACCTGTGATCCGCGATTCATTTCGTCCAAAGACGAAAATTGCCCCTCGCATCAGGAGCCCCAGGCACGATCCTGCAGCACCCCGTTTTCCTTCCCGATCCCGCAGCGATCTCGCAGCACCCCTTCTCCTCCCTCCATCGTCGGCATCTCAGGTAACTATCCTCTCTACGCCAAGCCACATCTCCCTCTTCTTCCCTTAACTGCGCTGGGAAGCATCTCCGTCTCCCTCTTCTCCCGCGTCTCTTTCACTTCCGTGACCTAGGTTCATCTTCTTCGCTCCAACCGATCGCGAAGCCTCTGCGCCACGCTCCAATCCATCTCTTATCCGCTCCAGTCGAACGAGAGTTCCGCATCCGATCCCATACGACAGCGGCGGCGGAGGTGGAGAAGGCACAACGAGTTACGTACGAAGAGAACGACACAAATCATCGCCTCTTTTTCTCTCTAGTGACATCTTCGGTTCCTCTCCCGTCAGGCCTCAATGGCCGATCGGGCTTCAAAAATTTTTTTACTATTGCTGTTGCTTCGTTGATTTTTATATAAGTTCTTGTTTTTCAGGTGATGCTATGTTTTTGTTCTTCAATGATAAGTTCTTATTCTTCAATGATAGTTCTTGTTCTTCAATGATAAGTTCTTGTATTTCCTTTCATTTTTCGGTTGATGAGATAATCTTCAGGGGCATAATAGTCTTTTTTGCACAAACAGCCGTAATTCAGCTGTTTTCCAAACGCTCAAACCAAATAGACAAACAGATTATCCGGATCAGCTGTTGATCAGCAGATTATCAGGATAATCTGCTTATCCTGATAATCTGGATAATCTGCAGCTGCGCCAAACAGACCCTTAATGAGCTATAAATCTTGGTCCCCAAATAAGTTGGCGATATTGTCATCTCAAAATGAGATTTGTCTCGTGTAGTATTTGGCTTCCTTTTGAACATGTCAAAAGAGCAAAGGATCTTGGAGAATTGTTTAAAAACTCAAACCCAACCAGCTTATAGGACTAGACTGTAGAATATGTGATAGCTCAAATTCTCAACTATCGAGATATCATTCATCTTGATCTAAAAGCCTCTATGTTTTATTCCCTTGATGTAACTTACTCATATGAGTACACTTAACTTTGAAAGTTCTGACGAAATTTTAATATTTACACTAAAAGGTACCTCGAACTTCAAGGTTTCAACTCCATCATACTCGATGGTTTCACCATCACCTGAGTTGAACTAACCGACATCCTCATTAGTATCCCTACATATAACCTAGATCATCTACCTCAATATGTTCTTGTATGCATTTGGCCTTTTAGTTGCTTCTAACATTTTTTTTTTAATCTAACATATTTTCCTACTAAAAATAAGAATTATTCAAGTTATAAACCTTCGTCCCCAAGTTAATAAGTTGATTACTTTGTCATATAGCATTTAGCTTCTTTTTAAACATGTCAAAAGACTTAAGGCTTTCACAACGCAGTTCAAGACCACAAAACTCAACAGATATTGGATGTATAGACTATAAAATCTATAACAATCTTATTGCGTGCTAGAAAATTTTCAATGGCGGAGAAATCTTAAGCCTTAGCTTAATAAAATATTTCAGCATACACACAAATATATATTTTTTCTTCAAAGCCCTGGGGCCAATTTTAATGAAATAAAGCGGTTACAAAAGATTTGAGGATAGGGCCCAATAGATGAAGCCCTACCCCTACGATACAAATCAGACAAATGATACAAAAAAACAGAAAATGAAAAATGCAAATAATAGTGTCTAAGAACGAAATCGCCAAGGCGATGCTTCTCGCTCCGGCTTCGCGGCGATCCAGTAAAGTCTCTTAAGTCGTTGATCCATTGCTGAGAGTAGCGAGATATCATCAATTAAGTCTCTAAGTGTACCCCCAGGCTTCTTCTATTGAGAAGTGTAAACTTAGCAATCTTATTCTTCTTCTGCTACTTCTTCTTCTGAGGACTAATCTTTCTGATTCATAAAAGGAACGATAGGTACAGCAATGGGTATAACTTGGGGATTTCTTCTCTTTCTGCTGAATTTTTGAATATACTGGTCGGACTCCACAGCTTTAGCGGCCACGGGAACATCACGAGGAGAAAAAGAAGGGGCTTCCTTTTCTACCTCCGAGGTTCTAGCCACTAGGGTTGCCTCAATTCGCTCCACCACTTTAGCAGGTGAATCAGAAGAGAGTGAAGGGGTAATAATAGGAACCAATTCATTAACCTGGCTAAGACCAACTTCATAAGGTTCCTGCTCTTCATGGGATACAGATGGGGGGGCGGTGTCAGCAAAACCATTGGCCTTCTGACCCACAGAAGTCCCAATCTTTCCTTTAGAGTTAAATGGTCTCTTAGTTGGGGGATAAAGCCTATAGCACCTATCTCTGGTGTGCCCAAATATTCTGCAGTGAGGACAGTAATAAGGTTGTTGCTCCATAACCACCTCCTCCCAAACAGCGCCTGATCAGAGCCCACCCGAATTCTATGGACATCTGGAAGAGTAATATCCCTCTCAATGAGAAGCAATCCTAGAAAAAGTCCTAGATTTTTTATGTGAAAAAGTCCTAGATTTTTTATGTGAAAAAATCCTAGAAAAAAAATGCAGGGTCTAACATAGTGAAAGCAATCCACTAAAATATTAAAGTTATGATGTCCACCCTGCTCCTAAAGTAGAGATATGATATTACAAAAATTATCAATCGCAAATGTATAGTAGTAGTTTGGCTACAATAATCATCATTAAACTAAAAAAAAAATTATAATTGGTGGTTGTAATAATAGTAGTTGGCTATAAAAGTTGTAGTTGAGTTATAAGAAGCAATAGTGTGAAAGAAAGAGAGAGGTTATACTCATAGTTGGTTGCAATAATTGATGGTTGTGGTAGACAATGATTGATAGTCGTTCATATGTACTTCCCTAAAAGAGTTATATTTAGTTGTTAGCTCAATCTTTTCTTCTCTTCCCTCTCCTTCAGGTGAAGAATGAGAATGTATTTATAGTTTTTGATATGAGTATTTTTATAAATTTAGAAAAAATCTCAAAGCACTCTACTTGATAGTCTGCATTGACTCCCTCAATCATAAATAATGGTGTAAAAGAGCCAAGCTCGAGCAAGCTCAAGCTCGGCATGTGTTCGGCTCGTTAAAAAATATTACTGTTCGTGTTCGACTCGTTTATATATCGAGCTCAAAAAATTTGTTCGTGTTCAACTCATTTGTTTATCGAGTCGAATATGAGTTATTCACAAACAAGTCATTTTGACCGCCCTAGTCACATAACCATACGATGCTAAGGATGAGGGGGAGATTTAAATTTTGTTATTTATATTAAAATATTTAATTAAATATAATTTTAATATATTTTTATTCAAAATTTTTAATTAATAATTTTAATGGATTATAAATCTTTGTAGTTTTGTAGTTAATTAAATTATTTAAAAATAATATTCATCAATATATATATATATATATATATATATATATAATTTGATTATTTCGAGCAAAAACGAGTCGAACATGAGCGAACAAATATTTGTTCGTGTTCGTCTTATTTATATATCGAGCACTAATAAATTGTTTGCGTTCAGCTCTTTTGCCTAACAAACGAATCAAACACAAGCAATTTAATGAGCCAAACATGATCTGTTTGTGAACAACGAACCGTTTTGAGAGCCTTAATCATAGGTTATTTCAATATTTTAATGTCTTAATGACTACGAAATTAGATGATATTGAGCTCATTGGCGTCTCATCAAGCAACTCAATTTGAGTATAAGCAAGCCAAATTTAGATATTATTTGGTCTTCCATGCACCAAAGCCTTCGACAATACTTTAAGTATTTGATCTAGGCTTATTTGGAATCATATTGAATCACTTTCAGCATAATGAGGCTTGTATTGTTAAGATGCTCAGCATAAGTATAATTTGTTGAAATCAGAGCTTACAAGACCCTAGATTTGAATTTGAAAAATCTTTTACCCAAAATGCATCAAGATTTATGTCTGATCGTGCAAATTTCTTGATGACATATCAAGCCAAGAATTCTAAACCATCTAGATATTATATGCATTATTCTAATAGCCATAAGTTAACTTTCCAAGGGTCACAAATCTCAAAAGGGCTACCGTGTGACATGATTAACTTCAAAGATTTCCAACAATTCCACCAAAAGAAGCATTGATATTTAAGGATTTAGTTTCATTATATTTAGATGATTTTACAATCTCCGCTTCAATAATTAATATCCACATCAATATCTTTATGTATAACTAGAATCATCCACCATGTCGATAAAACTCTAGAGGCATCCCTTACATATTCAAAAGGTAGCTCCTATGATGTAGCACTCTCCTGTACGAGTAGTCTTAAGTTCAGACCTTCTAATGAAATCTCAATTGTTATACCAAAAGCTGCCTAGATGTTAAAGAGCTCAGCTTCATTATGCAGGTTTCACATAATCAACTTGTGCAAGCCCACTAAATCAAAAGATAAAAACTCTTCCTCAAATGTAGTTCATACCCTCGTAAATGAGTCCAGCAAGATACATCCCTAAAGTTCAATAAGATAACCGCTTTAAATACCCAAAAGTTCCATCATATCCCTCTAAAATTATTTCAAAACACAAAATAATCATAATGTTCCAACGATAAGTAAAAAACCTCGTACAAATTTCAAAACCCTTAAAAGATCAAAGTTCAAATTTCAATCTCAACAAGGCAAGGTCAAACCCACATCAACAAAAACTAAAAAGAAGAGATCAAGCAAGATGACAATAGAACCTGGTGATCGCAGTTACCGCAGACATAGAGTAAGATCCTGCGCTCCCAGTCTTCCTTAGGGTGGAGAATGTTATTGCTGAAAATAAACACACAGAACAGACAATAATATTAAAGAATCGCCATTAATAAAACAAATAAACCTCACAAAGTGTTTTCATCACGAGAGTTTACTGACCATTCGCGACAGAATTTCAGGGTACTCATAGTGCCTGAGAGTTGGGCGTCGTCCTCTTCTCTGTATTCCGCTTAGCAATGGTTTGAGACTTCAGAATCTACAGTTGTAAGTTATGTTGCTTCAAACCACAACTATAGCACCGAACAGACTAACGGGCTCTGTGATAGCACATTTTAAGAGTATTTAGACATAAATTTCCCCTAAATCAAGTGAAACACTAAAAAAATAGAAAATCAAATCTAATTCTCCATTAAATCTAATTCTCTCCAATCTCATCTCTCTCTTCCCAATTTCGTCTCCAGATTTATCAATCCAAATGTGAGGCCGACTACACAGATTTACTCTGCTTTGCTCGCATCCTTCATCTATGTTGTGAGCTCGGAAGATTTCATGAATTTGATAAATAATATAAATCTACTATTGCTTGTTAGCCTTTTTTTTTTTTTTTTTTATTTATCATCCAATTTTATGACCTAAATTTATAAAACACATAATAATCAAGATCTTTGAATTAATGATTTTTACATACTCAAAATAAGAGAAACATATATGTATTCATGATTGTAGAATTAGATCTGATGAGATAAAATTCTCTTTCTAATCCTCTGAAACTTTTTGTACATTCTGATGGAGAGAAAAAGTCGGTGTCTGTTACGAAGAGAGAGGATCATTCTCTGAATTATACATTATTTAACCACCATTCATCAGAGGAATTACTGACCAATATGATTTAAGATAATTTAATTAATTAATTGACATTTATAAAGTAAATGACCCACATTAGTGAGTTTGTGGACAATTACTATTAAAATAAATGACCCACGTTAGTTGGTTTGTGGCAATTATTATTAAAATACATGATCATACGTTTGTGGGTTTGTAGGCAACGTGAGTCACAATTAAAAAATTAACATTCTCCCACTTGGTCCACGTAATTTTTAATAGTGCATATCATATTGCACAAAATGTAAGTTAAAATTCTTTTTTATATTTGTCAGATCATAAATTATCAATAAGTACAAAATTAATATGAATCATGAAGATTGTGTATCAATTTATCGACAGTCCATTCAATTTATCACAATATCAATTACATACTTAACATAATGAGAAATAACATCATGGTCACATAATGTCTATTAAAAGATAAATCTCGTTAAACATCACACAATGTTAAGTTTGCATCAACGATAAAAAATAAAATATATAAATATCAAAAACAACAATAAATCAAGCTCAAAGCATCAAACATAAAGAGCACTAAACATAAAACTAATAATGGGTTTTGGTAATGCTCGTTCTCATGACATGTTCGTTAAATGTCTTTGGTGGCTACCATTTCGTCAATGGATCTGCAATCATCAGACGGGTGCTAATATTCTCAATTGACATCCTATGTTTCTGAATTTCTAATTTAACGACAAGATATTTTAATTTCATATGTTTAGCACCTCTGGAATATCTATCTTTTAGAAAAGAAAATTGTTGCAGTTATCAAAGTAAATTTTCAGTAGCATGACAATACTATTGACAAATTCAAGTCCTGAAAGAAAATTCAGCTGTCATAAGCCCTGAACTGTAGCTTCGAAGCATGCCACAAATTCAGCTTCAATAGTGGATGCAACAGTGATAATCTATGATCCACCTTAAAATTACCTCAAATTTTATATCATTTTTAATTAATATTTTAAGGATATTATGCTTTAATGAAATGTATTTTTTATGTTTTTGGTTGCAGGTACAAGAAAATGAGTTTGTGAAAAAAAGAGTAAAAAAGGAGAAAAAATGAGTATAGTGATGAAAATAGGGAAAACAGGCTGATTCTGGCGCCTAGGCGCCAGACACAGCAGTAGATTCTAGAGAATTCTTGGACTGTTTTGTGACGATTATTGATGCTTCCGAAACAAATCTAGAAATCTCTGGACAAATTCCCACATGTTATAAACAAAATACAATGAAATATAGACACAAGGAATCAGTTTTTCAACGAAGAGGTGTGACTCAAATATGAAGGGACGCGTCCATTTACGCAGGAAGCTGGCGCCTAGAATCCACAGTTACTTTCTTGAAGATTCGTTGAATGTGGCCGAATTTTGAAAAGGTGCCTTATGCAACCCCTGGTCATTTTTGAAGCTCTATAAATATATGACTATTATACAGCAAAAAAGGGAGTGTTGTCATTGTGTTAAAGTTTTTTCAAAGTGTTAGAAGAGTGTGGAGTGTTCTTAGAGAGTCTCTCTTTACTTTTCTTTCCTTTAGTGAGAGTTTAGTGTGTTTTAGTGTGATTGCTGGAGTTGGAGTCTTGTAAAAGTCAGTTGGAGTCAGAGAAACTTCGAAGGATTGCTTGGATAACATTCTAGATAAGTATTTATAACTTGGTTCTTAAGTTTTGTACTTTGAATTTGGGTTATATAAATATGATTTGTTGTGTGAATCTGATGCTTTCTGAGTAGTCTTCTTCTCTTTATCCCTACGAATATGAAATGATTTAGTTACATATTTAAATTGGTTTTAAGAACTTTACTTTTTTCTTTCTTCCATAATTTGTGATGATATTTTATCTGATTTTCATTTACCCTACAAATTGGTCTCTTGTATCGTTAAAATCTGTGGAGAATTCTTAAGATCTGACTGTGGGCTAAGAGTTCTTAACTTGTATGTATCACATTTCTCTTGGAAAGGTAGGTTGTAAATCCTTGAAGGGGGAGGTGCAAATAGACAGGGAGATAATCTTTAATGAGCATAGAACTCATTATGTTTTTAGAGGGACAGGCTAAATTCTATCAATTTGGTTTAAAAGAAAGGCGACATGTCACTAGTAGTCCAGACCATAGGCACCCTGGGGTAATCTAGAAGTGAGTGCCTAAAATTAGTCCTTACTACTAACTATACATCCTGAACCAATCTTTAAAATTAGCCAATGTTCTTTGCTGCTTGCATAAAAACTTAAAGAATATGTATGCTCCTATTTGTCACAATACCATATTCTCAAAGTTCTCAAACTAATTTAGTTGTCTACTAATCATGAAATAATTCGTATGGGGAAAGAATCTTTGTTTATTGTGTTAAAACATTTAAATTACTTACTTGCAATTTCTACTTGAGTAACTTGCATATTTTTTTTTATTTTTAGTTGATTAGTTTTTAAGTAGACTTTTAAATTTTGTATTAAACTTTTTTTTCTTTTATTTTACATAGTTTCCTCGTGGGATCGATATCTGAGGTTTTAAAAAGAAAACTCTATATTACTTGAAATGATACGTATATTTGCGTAGTACCCCTAGTATACGATTTATATTTTCAAAACTGTAATCTTTAATCATCGTACATTAGCCGCTTAATCTGATTTGGAGTCAAGTTTGGCCATACTTTATAAGCTCTTTTACTTGCATAATTGCGGTCGGGTTAATCTGCTTCACACTTTTTCATGAGATTGCTCCTTAAACCAAAAGGAATAGATAGCCAAATGTTGATTTTCTGTATCAACACATCCAGTAAAATTTGAATCATGAATATCCTATCACTTCAAGATCATTAGATCTTCTATAATTAAGCATGTGGTCCTTTGTTCCTTGCAGGTACCTCAAAACTTTTTTTGCAGCTATCTAATGATGTATTCTTGGATTACTTTGATACTTGCTCAGCATCTTGATAACAAACCTAATGTCTTGCGTGGTACAAGTCTGAGCTTACATTAAGCTTCAACAATAGATGCATAAGGAATTTCTTCCATTTATTTACATTCCAAATCATTCTTTGGACATTGCATAAGGTTGAATTTGTCTCATTTCTAAATTGGAGCAACGCTTTTAGATCACCTTCCATCTTGAATTTATTAAGAACTATATCTATATATGCTTCCTAAGATAGCTCTAATAATCCATATGATCTATCACAAAATGATTCAATTCCAATCACATAGGATGTCTCACCCAAATCTTTCATTTCAATGTTTTTAGAGAAATTTCATACAATAAGCCAAGATCATTCGCAATAAGCAATATGTCATCAACATACCGAAAGAGAAATATGATCTTGCTTCCACTGACCTTCAGATATATACACTGATCAATAATGTTTTCATTGAATCTAATGGAAGTGATAATATCATTGAACTTAAGATATCATTGTCAGGAAGCTTGCTTATGTCCGTATGTTGATTTCTTAAGTTTACAAATCATGAGATGTTTTTCTTTAACCAAAAATCCTTTAGGTTAACTCATTTAGACCTCTTCATAGACAGTTTTCACATCCATTTGGTGTAACTCCAATTCATAATGAGCTACTCTTGCCATGAAAATTCTAATTAAAGCCTTCTTAGACGCTAGAGAAAATATTTCTTTATAGCTGATGCCATCTTTTTGAGTGCCATGAAAATTCCAAATCTTTGTTTTTCTTCAACCTTCAGGAAATTCAATGCCATCTTTCATTACATCTAACCATTTTGAAGATTATGGCTTGTGAAAATGAAAATGGATCTTCATTAACTTCTAAGTAAAATTCAAACTCATGTGGATATACCACATAATCATCCGAAATAGCAGATCGTCTTTGTCGCTGAGACATTCTAGGTACTGCTTCTTGTGGTTCATCTATTGTTTGTTCATTAGTGATATTTTCATTGTGGGGTGTTTTATCATTTATCTACTATTTTTGTAAGTTGCCAGACTGTTTAACAACTGTATGAATAACAATTTAAGAAGAAATTTTGGGTAAAGAAACTTGAACCCTAATTTCTTGGATATCCACTTTAAGTGGTTCCAAGACACTAATAACTTCACTGTTTCCAATGAATTTAACATTTCTCGATTCAATAATTCTTGTACTGTGGTTAGGACAACAAAATATATACCCTTTAGAATTTTTTGGATAATCGATGAAGAAACCACTGGTTGTTCTTGAGTCCGGTTTCCGTTCATGTAGATTATATTTGTTGATTTCTGGTGGGCAACCCCAAATATGCAGGTGTCTTAAACTAGGTTTCCTTCTTGTCCACAGTTCAGAAATAGTCTTTGGAATTGCCTTACTAGGAATCCTGCTTAATAAATATACAGTTGTCTTTAAAGCATGCATCCACAATGATGAAGGTAAAAAAAAATTACTCATCATACTCCTAACCATTTCCATCAGAGTACGGTTTCTCCTTTCTACAACACCATTTTATTGTGGTGTTCTTGGCATAGTGTATGCCAATAGTTTGAAAAAATTTAGCAAATGGACGTGGACATTGTCAAGATTCATTGTACCTTCCATAATATTCATCACCTATATCAGACATGATAATTTTCACTTTTTATTTAATTTCTCTCAACCTCAGTTATATATACCTTTAAGGCATCTAATGATTGAGATTTTTGATGTAATAAGTATACATGCTCATAACACAAAAAGTCATCAATAAATGTGATAAAATCTCTTTCTTCACCAAAAGATGGACATCAAAATGTCTACAAACATTAGTGTGTATAATTTCAAGGAGTCGTGTGCTTATTATGACAGTTTTCTTAAATGTGTTTTGTGTGCTTTCCCTTAAGACAATCCACATTGATGCCAATATCAATAAAATCAAATTCATTAAGGATTTTATTCTTTACCAAGCTTTCAATTCTATATTTGGATGTATGACCCAAACTCTTTGCCACAAAAAAGCTACACTTTCATTCAAAAAATCAGGTTTAATACCCACATAATGATGCAAGGTCATCAGAGTCTCAGTGAAAAGGTTATCAAGTTTAAGCTTATATAGATCATCACAAAAAATACCGAAGCCAATGAGATGATTGTGTTTAAACAAACTGAAACATCCATTACCAAATTTAAAAGTATACAACCGAATCAAGTTTAGACAATGAAATCAATTTATAAGAAACAGAAGGGACATAAAGTGTTTGAAAAAGGTCTAAACAATATCCAATGTCTAAAACCAATCGATAGATTCCAATGACTTGAACTGGAGATTTAACTATGTTTCCCATGAAGACAAACTTTTCATTTGGGTTTATGGTTTAGGTTGTAAGAAATATCTACATCGTATTAGAAACATGAGTGGAACAACTAGAATCAATCTAAGTATTATAAGAAACTTATGCCAAATTTGATTCGAAACATACAAAAATATAGGGCTTGCCTTTCTTTTCGAACTAGTCTTTGCACATTTGAAGAGTGTCCAGAGTTTCTACAGAACTGATACTTAATTTCTTTATGTTCCTCTTTATGAATTGGAGCAGATGACACATTAATCATTACTGGTCATTGATTTCCCTTTCCATTCTTCTCTACATGTTTCTTTATAACTCTTTTTTAATGTCCCATGAGATTAATGGAGTGATTTCCTCCTTTCTTAAGCCTTGCTCCCTCTTAAATGAGCATACATTGCAGTGCATTCACATTCCACTAATCTTTCATAGTATTGTAGTTAATGTGAAATTGACTATACTCAAGAGGCAAGGAGTTAATGATAATCTGCACAATGAAATTTTCATTCACTCTCATTCCCAATGTCTTAAGTCTTGTTGCTATGTTCATTATTTCAATTACATGCCCATACATAGTATGAGAACTATTAGATTTCATGTTAGTTAACGTATTCAATAGCACCCTAGCAAGAGACTTATCAACGGAGTTATACTCATAACATTTCTCATCAAATTTCATAAATTTCTTAGCACTTTCAGTGTTAGAAAATGTATGTTTTATGTTGTTTGCTACTTATCGGTCGCCAAAGGGTAGTTTGGAGGTTTTAATTTAATATATATATATATATATATATATATATATATATATATATATATATATAATTTAGAAAATATTATTTTTAATTTTAAAAATATGAAATCAAACCAATCTCATATATGCAATAATTCAAATAATCGAGCACTACACCGCAAGCCATGTTTGTATCTCGAAGAATGGACACATTTCTTGGTGGTGAGATTTGATAAAAAAAAATAAAGAATTCATGACATCCGTTTGGTCTGCGAACCATTTTTGTTGACTGATAACTTCCCCTATCTAATATGAAGCAACTAGATAGGGTTTATATTAATATGGGGTATTTAGTTTTCCTATAAGGGCAAGCCCCTATAGTTAATTACATCTTATATAACCAAAGTCACCTAAGAAAACTCTTGGTATAGATCAAGAGATATTATTTTCATGACTTCCAAAAGGTAGGATCTTTAAGACAATGTGATGATAGGAAATCCAATAGGTGAGTGACTCAAGTTTAAAATAGTTATTATAGGAATCTAAAGGGGTAGAAAGCTATGGGAAAACACAGCTCTAAGAAGAATCTTGGTGACTTCCCAAACTATCCTATTGTTTGGCTTCAATTTCAGATAATTATTGATGTTTTATCTGTCAATTTTATTATTTAGGGCTTACATTCACTTAATATCGATCATGTGAATAGTCTGGAAGATCGGAGGATTTATGTCACATTCGATGACAATCTCGAAATCCTAAGACGAGTTAGGGCTTATATTGCATAAAGTGCAAAGACCTAAAGGGATAAAGTGATGGTTTATGTTGCACTAGGAAAACTACCTCAAAATTCTATGGCTTGTTTATTTCGAAGAAAGGAATTTCGCTGTTGAAGATGGTCGTGCTGCCCACTGTGTATGTTCCAAGCTCCTCATTGCAGTAAATTTAATTTTAGAAGTGTTAAATTGAAGAGATGAGATAAATGACATGTTTTAGAGATGTTTAAATTGATGTGTCTGAATGACTTGTTAGGGGAATATTCAAATTGATTATAGCGACACCGGTTATGATCCCACGGTTCCCTCATTCCAACATCACTATTTTCTTCAAATTCACTTAGTCCAGATGAATTTACCAAATTCAACTAAATGAATTCAGTACTATCATTCAAACCATCGGAAATCTCGTTACTAGTCGCAGGTTGCCTCCTCCGAGTGATTCCCGAGCATCTGATAGAGACGTTTTAATTTAGTTATAATTGTGATTTTATTTTGTTGGTGATTAAAATTTGAGTTGTCTTATATTTTGATTTGTTGTGGTGGTGAATTTAATTTTTATTTTGTTTTAGTTTTGTGGCTATCCTGAATGTTTCAGTTTTGACATGTAAGTTTTATAGGCAGGAAAAAGCAATCAAGTAGAGCAAGAAAAGAAACTGATGTAAACTGTAAAAGCATACAAGTCCTCTTCTCGTGCTCCAGCTGAAACTTTAACCTTTTGCATTGCACATATAATTTTGCAGGGAGTTTAAAATTGCATGACAAAAAATAGGAAAAATAAGTTATAAAGTAACTACCAAATCTTATGTCATAACTTGGTGCAATTCTATTTGTTCATGTATGAGGATGTCTTTCTTTGGAAAAGTATAATAGGTTTGATTACTCTCCAAGATATCCAGAAAACTTGTGAAAAATTCCAGGGAACACCCTAACTATTTCAGAACCCTTTTGAATTGTCTCGAGTTCATTTGAACTTATTATACTTGCTAAATGACTCATCCAAAATACACCCTTATGTACAATGATCCTTGATGTTTTAATTATCCCAATGAGTGAGGTAACCGTCACTTGATAATTTATTTATAAATTATGTATGTAAAGGCCCTTAGGGCAAATTGATTTATTAAGAATTTAACAAATTTAATTTTAGAGATGAGCTTGTATTGCTTTATAATGCTTAATATTAATTATATTTCATTTTCCTAATCCTTATTAAGTCAAATTAGATTAAAGCCCACTACTAAGCCCTTAAGACTTAATGAGTAAATTTGCAATTTTATGAAATATTAAGTTTGTGATGTATTTAATCCTTATCAATATATTGAATTGTCATGAAACCATTAGTTAGGGGTTCTAAATTAGTGTATTATTACCTTCCAAAGTCAAACCCCTTACTTCATAATCATTTAATTTCAATTATCTTCCAATTATAATAATTTAGGAAATTGCAATTTTACCCTTTTAGTGAAAAATGTGAGATTGGTTTCTACCATTATATCATTTGTATTTCAATTATCTAAACATGTCAATTATGATCCTTCATTACTCGTTTACCTTTGATTAGGCCTAAATATCTGATTAAGACATAAATTTCAAAATTACAAATTTACCCTTAAGGCATTATCACTTTATAATTTATTAAATTCAACTCAAATGAATTTGAAATTTTTAAGCTACCCCACTCATGGGTCAATTTAGACATCAAAGGAGAAAATTTTATTTTTTTATATTTAATTTAATTTTAATAATTACTTTAATGCAAAATAGGGATTTTTAAAGTAAATTCAATAACATAGACAAGGTAAATTACTATCCTGAAGAAATTATTGAAGGTTTATCTAGGTTAGAGGACCATGTGAACCAATTTTTATGATTTTTTTTAGTTTTATTTTAATTATTAGAATTATTTATTTGTTTTGAGTATGAATAAAATATAAAATATTATTTAATTTGGTAATTAAGTTTAATATTTTTCTTAAATCTCTCTAAGTCCAGAGAACCCAGAGAAACAATGTTTTTATTTATATTTTAATTACTAAAATTATTTTAGTGAAAAATTAAGGAAAATCTATTTTTAGCCTTTAAAAATTATTTTAAACCTTAAAAAATTAATATCTTTATTTATAAAATTAAGAAAATTATTTTAATAATTCTGAAATGGTCAGGAGACCAAATATGACATTTTAGTGTGTTTTATATTTTTGTGATTTTTATTCTTTTTAATTATTTTAAATTATTTAAATATTAAAAATAGACTTAAAAGTGAAATGTTTGTTTTAATTACAACTTTACTTTTTCTTAAGTTCATCTGGTCTCTAGGAGCTCCCAAATCAATTTCATAAATTTTGACTTGTATTTTAATTATTATAATTATTTTAATTCCAAAAATTGTCTTTTAACTTGAAAATTCATTTTAGTGGGTAAAATAATTCCAATTACTTAAAATTTTATGACGAGCTCCTCTATTTGTTTTTAACTGTGGAGAGCCATTTTTATGATTTTTTACATTTATATTTTAATTATTTAATTTTTAAATGATTTAATGAGTTAATTACCATTATTGTCATTCTTAATTATTTAAACCCATTTTATATTTTTCCTAGGTCATCTGACCATAGTAAACCTACTAAAATAAGTTTTGTATTTTTCTAGCTAATATTTTAATTATTATAATTTTTATACCAAAACAGAGGGGATTAGCTTAAAAATTAGTGATCTCTAACTAGAGATGCCCCTGAACTTGGAAAAAATCAGAGAAGACCCCTAATCACAGACCCTTTAAGCCCTCAAAACCTCATGCAATGGTGAAATATACGGAGCAAATTATGGCTTAAGTATTATTTATTGTATTTAATTAATTGAAAATAAAATATAAGTCAAATAACATCAAACTCATTTTCACATTATTCTCCTATGTTCACTTAGCATTAGTTTATTTTTATTTTATTTTTGTAATGTGTCTACACCTAGTTATGAAATTTATAAGGTTTTCTGATTTAAATAAATCCAAAATCCTAATTTTCTATTTAAACCACGTGGCACCACATCATCCTCGTATCCGTCGAAGCTCTGCGTGGTGCTCTGCTATTTCCTGCTATCATTTGACTCGGTGTCCACGCATCCCGCATTTTATGCACCGAAGCGTCGTCTGACTCCATCTGGTCCGTTGATTAGATACACAAGCTAACGGACGCCATACATTCATCGTCCCCAACTAATTCATCCCAAGAGATGTCTGCCTTCCAGCCTTAAGGAATCGAGCTAGACTCAACCAAATCGAGTGTGGTTTGATTAATAGACTCATCTACTCCAGAAGAACCTATCTATACGACTTATATGGTATGAAATACAATATATATGCGTGGAGAGAAAAAATAGGCTTCGGTTAAGGTGAGAGCTCTATACTTTGGTCTGAGAGGTGAGGCCTCAATAAAAATTGATCAGCACGTTCGTAGGACCTCGCGAAACTCCTCCCAACACCAATTTAAGCTCTTGTCGGGTCTGCACCAGAGTTCGATTAGAGGGGAAATTCGGGTCTGAGGGAAGTTTGGGTTGGAGAGGCTCTGTGATGGGGCTTCTGTGGGGGAGATGGTGAGGGGCTCTTCTTTGTTTGGTGAGGGGATGGTGAGTAGTAAATTAATTTCGAGTTTGGTGTAGTGTGAGGTTGTGACAGAGACTGCCCTGGTTTTGGCTGATTTTGAGCTAAAAATTTGAGCTCAATAAGTGGAGGAGATGGCTGAGAATCGGTTGGGTTGAGCTTAAGAAGGCTGGGAGATGCTTTGAAAACAGTTGGACAGAGTTTCCCCTAGGTTTTATGTGTTCTCTTTTTTTGTCCGTGATGGGTAGTGGCTTAAATAGAAGAGCTCGGAGTGGCTAGTTGTGCTTCCATTTGGTTGTGCTTAAGTGCTTAGGTGGAGGGTAGTGAGGCTCCAGTGACCAATCAGGGTTGGACAGCTTGGATGGGTAAAATTGGTTTTGACTTAGGCTAGAGCTTGGTTAGGGTTCAATTGATGGTTCAAATTTTTTTAAGGGGATGTCATCAAGTGTTTTGGATAGAAATTGGGTGGAAATTTTTGGGTTAGGTCATTCAATTTAGTGAAATTTTGGTATATGACACATTTGGGGCAAATTTGGGGATTTGAGTGAGGTTTGGGTCAAGATTTGTGGGTGAATTAGTGGATCAATTTGGTTTGGAGGACTGTTAGGAAGAGTTTAGAATTCAATTTTGGGGAAATGGACTTGGTTAAGGGGTTCAATTTGAGAGATTTTGGGTATATGGTCAAAATTGAATCCTTTTTGCTTGGGTTGAAATTGAGTCTGAAATTAAGTTAAATTGGGCTTTGATTTGGTTCAGCTGGGATTATGAATGATGAATTTGAGTTTAGAATTGAAATTAGGGGAGATTGGGATCAATTGGGCGGACATTAGAAGTGATTTGGGCATTTTGGGTCTTAAGGAACAATTTGAGGCTTTTGGTCAAAATGGGTCAATTTGGTCAAATTGGATCCAATGAAGTGGTTTTAATTGATTTGGGGACATTTGGGATAATTTTGTAATTTTTTGCAATTTTTGAATTTGGAGGGGTATTTTGGTAATTTTGGCTATTTTGGGGGGTATTTTAGGAACTTTGGAGGTATTTTGGTTTATTTTGATGGTGGAGAACATTTTGGAATGATCTTTGGAGAAAGTTTGGTAATTTGGGCAATTTTTGGATTTTTGGTTAAAATTAGGCTCGTAGGGCAATTTGGTAATTTGGAATTTAGAGGTAAGAGAAAATTGTTGGAATTTTTGGTAAAATTGGGTGCCAATTTAAAATTTCAACCTATTTGAGCCTTAGACCAAGAGAAATCCTACTTTGGATCCTCCATGTGTTGGTTCTAGCTAAACCATATCATAGGACTAGGAGCTTAGGGAACCACCCACATAAGTTTCCAAAGGAGTATGAGATCAAGTATAAGCATGTTTGGTTTAGGGTTGGGGTAGTGAGTGTAAGTATAGTAGGTGTGTGTGTTAGCCTGACCTAGACCGGACTACCCAAAGTGAGTCCTAAGGCTTGACCATCCTGTAGGGAACTCTTCTTGAGCTTCCTTATGCTTTGTCTCATCCTCCTTAGTACTTTAGAGGTTAAAATTTAAGCATTTGAAACTCCAAGTGAAGCAAAGAAGTGTTTTGAATTTCTATGGGGTAAAGGTTCCATCACTAGTCTTCTAAGATAGTCACCAGGAAAGTCATATAACTAGGCTCTTCTAAAGAAAGAATAGACCTCAACAAAAGTGAGGTCAACACTGTAGTCATTCACATAAATTTTAAACTCAAGCTCTTTGATTTCTCTCAAGATTTATAGAAAGCTCTCTGCTGAGCACTACTAGAATTAGTAAGAGCAGGGGGCATCTCATTTGTGAGTGTTAAATCAAGATCCAGAATACCAAAGTGAAACTGGATTTGCTCACGTCATTCAGAGAAATTAAGCTCATTGAACGTCTAAAGAGAAGTAGCTTGCGAATGAAAAGAAAAATAGTAGATACTGCAAATAAATAGAACATGCTCATACATTAATGCTTTTAGTATTAAACTTAAACAAATATTCATATACAATCAGATTAAATGAAAATATTAATAGTGTATTAAAATCCCCCTTGGGTGATATAACAATACACAATAATAAACATAATTGATGCTTGGCCTTAATTTAACATAATTGACCATTATTTATACTCAAATTAGACATGTCTATTATCATTGGATATATAAACATATCTAATCAAATATATAAATAGACCACAATCATATTCATAGATTATAAAATAAATAATCAATCTTTGGGCGATCCACAAATATTTTATAATTAATAAATTTTAATATACCCATAATACAAAATTGTTTCATAATAAGCATCACATACATATGAATAATTGAATTTATTTAATTTCACATCGGTTAAATATACTAATTTGGTGTGCTTTCACTTCTCTAAGCGGTACAATATCTGCCCATTTTGAAAAATAATCGGTAACTGCTAGGATGAATTGGTGTCATTTTGAAGATGGAGGATCTATAGTACCCATCACATCTATGCCCCAACACTCAAACAGTCACAACGCGACCGTCGAGTGGAGCACATTTGGGGGTTGACGTAAGACCGCTCCATGTATCAATTCTTAGAAAAATTCATGCAATCTATCATTATTATTAGCCAGTAGTATTCCAACTTTTCGATTTTAATTCTCATCTTCAGACCCAATTGGTGAGTAGCATACAACCCTGAGTGTACTCCTTTGACGATTTCTTGTACTTCTGCTTGACATAGAAGATTGTAAATTTATAGCTCCGTTGTAGTGGATGTCATTCCTTTATTACTGATTTCCGCACAAATTATTCATGTTGTTTTGGAAGAATATTCTGAAGTTCTTGTATTGAAGTTGGAGTTGAATTTTCTGGGTATTGAATGACATGATATCAGGCTCGAATTTCGATTAATTACTAATAAAACAGCCTTTTCTTTAATTCTTTCTTTCTGGATCTAAGCAAATATCAAAATTTTGATCATGTGATTAAAATATTTTTCATTTTCCCAAAGATATTTCGGGGCCAGTTAATAGCCAACCAAGGAGACAATGATCACTTGACTATTTTCCTGAACATAATATCAGAAGAATTTTATTAAGATGGTTCTTCAAATTTTATTAATTAAGAGAGAATTCAGACACCGATTTTTTAATTATATGCTCACCTCAAGTTTCTTCTCAGGAAAACTTCTTTTCACACAATTTACTAGCCTATATAATTTAACTCTCACATAATTTACTAGCCTATATAAATTAACTCTCAGTGTTTCCCTTTTTTCTTTATTTTTTTTTGAGAAGTACTATATCTGGTAGAGCATATCTTTGATTAAGAATTTTGAATGTCTGGACTCCCTTAATTAATATTTTGAAATACTTCTTAATATGAATTCTGAGATATTATAGTTCATTCAAAAGTTAGGACCCAATCATTTGGCGAGATATTAAAAGACCCGTGATATCCCAAGTCAATTACTCGTATTTTAAGCACACTATATTATTTTGAAATTTACTTAGGACCCAGTCTGAATTCCTTAAAGTGAATGACCCAATTATTAGAATATCAATTTCATTCTCCCCTGAAATCATAGTCTTACCAAAACACCAGAATATTTATCTTGCGTCATTTCTTTCTCCTGATTAAACTTTGGACATCTCAGTCAATTTCTTCTTTTTTCAAAAAAACTTGATCTCAAATTATCTGCAGAATTTGAGTAACACAACTCATCTCCTTTTGGATGAGCTTGTCCAATGTTGAATGATTTCTGGACAGTAGCATGTTTCTTTCCTTTCTTATTTCCATCGTGGTGGGAGGGTCGGGCCAAAGTAACAAAAATCCTGTTGATATCTCTTTCTCATCAACGGTAGTAATCCAAAGATGAAACCTGCTATCCCTCAATTGGGAAGAGGTTTCAAAATCTGTACGATAGACTGCACTGAAGAAGTTTGAATCTTGCTCAAATTTACTTCAAAGACTTTACTCAGCCAATATTTCATTCATCGAAGTTACTTGAAACAATCAGATCAACCGAAATCCTATTGACCGAACCTATTTAAGGTTCTTTCAGATACTCTCTCAGGATTGCTATGCTCCCATTCTTGAGATTGTATTCTAACCAGTCTTTGAAAATGAAGTAATAATCCTTTGCATTGTTTCAGAAACATTTTCTTCAGCTAGTATCAGAGCTTCTTGTAGAGTCGAGGATGCTCTAGTTTCAACAACATTTATTTCTGCAAAAACTTAATCCATATAATCATTCAAGTCTTCTTCATTGTCTAGCTTATCCTTTATTGCTTCAGATAACTGTTTGATGTCTTCTCTTAACATGTCTGACTTAGTCTCCGTTTGGGAGAAATTATTTGTGCGGTGGCGTTTTTTAAAACGCCACTGTGCTGTTTGGAAATTCCATTTTTACGGCGTTTTACGAATCGCGACAAATCGCGATTTCAGTTTTTCTATTACAAGCGGATCGCGGGGTCCTACCCGCGATCCGCGATTCATTTCGTCAAAAGACGAATTGCCCTCGCGATTCATCTCCCGCGTCTTCCCGTCGAGCGACGATGATGGCGACTCCCGCGAACTCCCGCGTCTTCCCGTCGAGCGACGACGATGGCGACTCCCGCGTCTTCCCGTCGAGCGACGACGATGGCTCCTGCTTTCGTGAACACCCGCGAAGATAGGCAATGGTTTCGGGCGAATCTGTGAGACGGGGAAGCAGCGAGAACTTTGCGGCGAGGAGAGGAAGAAGGAGAAGATAGGTTTACTAATATAATTTTATTTAATTTATTTTTAATAGTTTAGGTGATTAATAATTAGTAATTAATATATATATATATATATATAAAGCTAATTATAGTTATAAAAATTTAAGTTTAACTACCTTTGTTATTATTTAACAGAAAATGAATTAAATAAAATTAAATAATTATATAAATGAACAAATTAAAATGAATTACCAAACACCATAACAGTTTATCCAAAACAGGGCGGAATGGTCATTTATCCTGGATCGAGTCTGGTTTACAAACGCACGAACCAAACGGTTAGACGAACTTATCCGGATCAGTCGCGTATCGACGGATTATCGGAATAAGTTCGCTTATCGCGTAAGTCTGGATAAGTTCGCATTGCCCAAACAGACCCTTAGCTTCAATTGAACTTCCTTAGCAGGTGACGATTGACAAATGACATTTTCTGGAATAGGTTCTGAAATAATAGCAATCTTTGTTGGTGAATCATCACCTTTAGGGTCTTTTCCAACATCCCCAATTTCAGGTATCTTTGTGAGTGTTGATTTAGCGACCCTAGGCCGCCACACCATTCTCTCGAATGTAAATGTTTTAGGTCCTGAAGACTTATTAGTGGCATCTACACACCGAGAGATGGTGAGCCCCCCAGCGCACGAACCAGACACATCAGTAAGTACCTTCTCATTATTATTTAACCTTTCTACATGAGGTGAGGAATTTTCCTGTACAATTGGTAGGATCACCCTTGATCCGAGGCGGGACTTAATTAGCCTTCATCCCAGGGACCCTGAATAAACAACAGAGGTGGAAGAGACATGAGTTCCCAGATGTTGCTTAGCAGGAACCCTTAGCGGTGGTGGATTGGCGATGGTAGAACCAATGTTAACATGACGATTATCTGAGTGGAACTTATGAGAGGTTCGCAGGGGCAAACCTTCTCCTCTTGTAACCCTTCTAGTGGATTGCGTAACAAAGTTGTACTTTTGCAATATTTGGGCCTTTCGTGGTGGTATGAAACACCCCATCCTGTTAAAGATCTCAGTGAAGGAACACCGTTCTTTTCTTGCCAACCTTTCAAAAACTGTACGAATCTGAAGTTGCGGCGTTGATACTTTTTTCTTTTGTTTGATGATTGTAAGATGAAAGTTGTGGCAGTATAGCAACAATTGTGGAAACATCTTCTTCATTGAGGGTGGCAGACAAAAGATGAAACCTGCTCCCTTCTAAAAGAGGGGAGGTCTCAAGCAGTCTAGCCTCTCCCTTCTTATCGGGGGTGGTTGTAGCAGCAGTCAGTTCAGCAGCTTTTGCTCTCTTGATAGTTCCAATCTTTTGATTATTGTTCCTCCTCTGTCCTGGTCAGAGGCGCAGATATTGAACTAGATCCTATCTCGAACACAGAAGGCATTGTTAAGAATGTCGAACCCTCTACAGTAATAGGCTCGTCCTCCACTTGAACACCTTTTCCTTTAAGTTGGGAAGGAACGGTGACAGGTGTAGTGACAACTAGACCAGTGGGGGTAACAACAGTCAGCTTGGGGGTACTTCTTATAGTTTTGGTAGGCTTTGAAGTAACAACAAAGTCTTTTTCAACTAACACCCTCTTTAAGAGTGAGAACTCCTGAGTTGACTTCAAGTTAAATTCTACTATCGGTTGGACCGTTTCGGACGTCTTAGTTCTCAGCACAGCAACAGTAACATCTCTGAACTTGATGTGTCATACCCTTTTCTGAAACGAATGACTGCTTCATCCTGTAGTTCCCTCTTTTTCTTTAAAGCCTTCACCTGAATTATGTTCTATCCGTGTCATTTACGTAGGAATTAATCAGAACAATTGGATCAGCTGAAGTTATATTAATCGAACCTCTTTCAGGTTCTTTCATATACCTTTCGGGATCATTATGTTCTCATTTTCGTAGTTCCTCTCAAGCCAATCTTTAGAGACGAGACATCGTTCTATAGTGTATCTGATTACTTTGTTGTATGCGCAGTATCTCAGGTGATTGCAACAGAAGTACTAAAATTAGCACATTTGTCTTATGAACTGGGCATCCTTTCGAAATTTATTCATGTGAATTTTTTTTTATTTCAAATTTTGGTGATTTGCTTTATTATTGTATACTTGCAATGTTTTCAAATGTTTTGTTTTGTTTTTAAAATTTTGATGAATTTTTATTTCGCTTGAAGTTTAAATGGAGAGTTATGGGAGTGAAATTTAGTGTAGGACCCAGTCCGTGATCTGGAGGGAGTCGACCTCGCATCGAACTCACTTCGATGAACCGCTCCTAAACTACCACACCTATTGGGGGTCCACGCCACGTTCAGGATTTCAATATTCTGGAACCTCTCTGTTTAAGGATGATTAAACAGTGGCTCCAGAATCAAAAAGGAGTTGACAATACTTGCTCAAGGAAGGAATGAGCGAAGCACATCAACAGAAGAATGATAGTCTGGCCCACTAGGGATATGGGCACACTATCGATGTATGAAGACTAATCCTCATAATCTAAAATGGAGAGAAGAATTAATCCCCAGCGGAGTAGCCAGAAATTGTCGGCCATTTTTTTTATGAAATAATATGAAATTTTTAAATTTAAATTTAATGTATAATATAATTTTGATTTTGAAAATAATGATATATATATTTTTTTATTTTGAAAATAACGAGACCAGATAGATCTCATATATCTAATAGTTTAAATAGTTGAGCACGATACTACAAGTGACACATTATCCCGAAAAATGAGCGTACCACTTGTTAGTAGGCTTAACTATCTAAACTTAAAAGTTTATGACTCTATTTTGGTCTGCGTTATTTATAGCCGACAAATTCCCCTATCTAATACACAGATTAGACAGGGTTTAGATTAATCTGGGTTCTTAATTCCGTATAGGGGCAAGCCCCTATAGTTAATTACATCTTAAGCAACTGAAGTCACCTAAGAAAACTCTCGATAAAGATCATGGGCTTCGTCTTCAAGAATATCAACGTTTAGGTTTTCACGATTGCTTGAAGAAAAATCAAATGGGAGAGGCTCAATGTGGAACAGTTATTTTCAGAATCCAAATGAGTGAAGAGTAAGAGATGCCGGAGATACTGAAGAAGCTTCAGTGACATCTCAAACTAACCTATGATTGGGCTTTATATCTTTGAAAGTGAAGTTATATTTAATATTTTAATCCTGTAAATTATTTAGATGATTTGGGATTTATATCTACATGTCATATGTAAATGACCCAAAAAGATGAGAGGATTTATGTCGTACCAAACGACGACCTCGGAATCCTAAACAGTTTAGGACTTGTATCGTACAATATACAATCGTACTAAGTCCTAAAAGATAATGTGAGAATTTACGCCGTATCAAACGACAACCTTGATGCCCTATATATGTTATTTAAATCTACGAAAGTTTGATTGAAGATCTTTTATCTGTCCTCTGTCGTCCGATCCACTGTATGAAGTTGAATTGTCACTTGACCACGTAGTCATCTCGTCTCGAGCAAAGGAAGAAAGGGAAAAGAGAAAAGAGAAGACCATGCCTCGAACGGCCTATCCTAGGGGTATGTATAAATATGCAAGAGAAGAAGTGACTAAAGTAGACATGTGTAATATAGGAAAAACCATGCCCTAAATGGCCTATCCTAGGGTCATATATAAGTATGCAAGAGAAATAATAATTAAAAGCATAAGTACAGGTAAGTATGCAAAATAATGAAAAGTAAAGGACTGCACAACAATATATAGTAAAGAAAGTAAATGAGCTGTGCAGTAGAAATGAATGTGTACCTGGCCAACTCTGTTGATGCCTCGAAAGCAAACTAATAACTATAAGTGTCTGTATAGTTAAGTTTAGTTATAAACATATGAAAAATCAAAGTGGGGAAATAATAATTCTATTTGAGGATGGGCTCAGTCTACAGACTTCTTTTTATATCACGATCCCACAGGCAACCCGAAGTATTGAAGTCTCTGTATCAATCTCAAATAAAGTCACCAGCAAATCACCTTAGAGTAGGCAGTCGTAATCCCTATCATTTAATCGACGAGTGAACCAATGTGTAGTATCTGAACTTTGAAAGTGTAGCATCTGTGATTATAGTATCTGAATTCCAATTGCCTTCGCCCCGCATATCCAACTTATACACCCAATTTGATATTTCATATGCATTTCCACAATTTTGGATATTTCATATCATGATATTGAAAGAAAATATATTTCCAAATAATCCTGTAACTTCAATGTTCCACTTAAACAATTGAATGAAATTCAATTGGATCTATATACACGCATAAATACTGCTGTTATACATCAAAATCAAGGCCAACATAATTATAAAATAAGAGAAATTTCATAATAAAAGAGGTACTAGAACTCCCCAAAATCAAATAACGCATTAACCGCTTAAGAATATCATCAAATGAAGTATACAAATTTGATAGAATTCAATAAGCCTGCCTCAAATATTAAATGCTGAAGCATTATTGAATTAAAAAAACAAGCCTGTGAGGTGCGTTGAAGTAATCCTTCAAGAATAGTCTCATATTCTCCATCAAGAAAGAAATATTAAATAAGATACACATTCATATGTGACACGCCTAAAATATATACGCTTTTTGCTATATCATTTTACTTATTTTTGATGATATTACACTTTAAAGGAAGATATTTTGTATGTTTTTTGGTTTTAGGTACAAGAAATGGTGATTGGAGCAAAAGGAAGCAAAAACGGTGCAATTTGGAGCAAAAACGAGCAAGAAATGAAATTACGCCCGACACCTTTCGATAAGTCTTTTGATGCTTAATCTCTTTTACACTTCTTGCATATTTTTGAATGAGATTATACTTTAAAGAAAGGTTGTTTTTATACTTATTTTGTAGGGCTATCTGTTACGAACGCAACGCAACTGAAACGGGGCGAAACGGAGTTGAAACGCAGCCAAACGGAGCGAAACCGTGGAGCTGCGCAGCAGCCTGCTAGCCGACGGCGAGATCGATCTCGTCGACGGTGAGATTTTCCCGAGACCACCGGAAAATGGATAAAAAGGCCGCCGACAGCGGCCTTCAACCCGCCGACAGCGGCCCGGACGACCATGAACCGACATTTGGCAGTTTTGGGCCAATATTCGACGTATTTGGACGTTTTTTCGAAGGGGTGCTTAAGGAAACTCTTCGGAATTCGTCCATGCTCTTTAAAAATGGCAAATTTGTGTTAGAAGTATGTAGATTAGAGAAGAGAAACAATAGAGGAAATGAGAGAAAAACTTAGAGGAATGTTTAGAATTCTTAGATTAAGAGTAGAAATGTAGATTTCTACCCTTTTGGAGAGATTGGAGAGGAGATTTTGAGAGAATTTGTAAGGGATTTTGCTAGCATTGCATGGATCGCTGGGAGACTTTATGGGAGAGATATTCGTCTTTCTTTCAAAGGGAAAAAGCTAAGTATTGTTCTTCATTATCTTATAATTTTGTAAACATTTATTTAGTGGATTTGCTTTTGTTAAATGAAGTTTCCTTTATGTTTTCTTCGTGCTTTGTGACGCATCTCTCTTACTCTTTCTTCTTCTTTGGAAATAGTGGCATAAGAAGATTATGCCATTGTTTTCCTTTTACTTTTCTTTTTGCAATGAGTAGAAATCATGTTTAGGATTTTGTGATACATGGTAGAAGTAAATTTAATTATAAATGTGATGGTTTTTACTTGCACTTCATTTACATCGCAATAAGGGCCCATTGTAGTGTTAAAATTTGTTGTAATCGCATCGACCCGAAAGGGTCGTGTAATTCTCAACAAAGTGAAACCACATTCAAATTCCATGGATGGTGAAGTTCATGAGGATTGAATGCAAATAAATAGGGAAATATAATTATCGGGCGTAGAATCGGAGATTTTAGAGTGACGAGCTAAAATCCTCAATTCGGTCCTATCGTTTCGAGTGCCGAAGTGTAGATTGTTAGCCCTCGGGCGAGGGAACGTGGGAGCTTCGAAGTGGCAGCTGGTATCCTCCCGACTCTAGCCACGATTCGATGAACTAAGCATAGGATTAATCAATGTTCTTTATGCCTTGACAAAAGGGTAAAGAATAGGATTGCTCCTATTTGGCACATACAATATTTAATGCATCTCATTCCTATACATTATCTATTTCATTACATAAGAATTGTAGTTTTTAGTATCTCAAAATTCTCCAAACCAATTCATCCAAAAGGGTTATCTTTAGAATTATTATTTCGCATTTAGTATAGTTACTTATCTTTACGTTTAACACTTGCATTTAGGAATAGTTGCTAGATAAACACAATCTTAATCGACATTCCAAACTAAAGACTATTAGTAGTAGACTATAATTTGACTAAAGACTTCTTACTTCACTTCTCGTGGGATCGATACCGGGGTTTTTAAAGAAAACTCTATATTACTTCGAAACGATACGTATACTAGCGTAGCACCCCTAGTGTGTAAACAATTTTCTAATTTTTATATCATTTAAGAGTTTGCACACTAGCCGCTATTTATAAATCGGGTCAAGTTTTTCGCCATCTTTTGAAGTTAATTTATCGCGTAATCGCGGGTCGAGTCAAGTTTTTGGCGCCGTTGCGGGAAGCTTCGGTAAGAACTTTAGGAGAATTTTAGTTGAAGTAATTAGGCTTAGACTTGGAAAACTGTAGTAGCGTAAAAACTATTTTTGTGTGAAAAGTGATTTTATATGAAAAAGTGTTGTGAAAAAAAAAACAAAAAAACAAAAAATTGTTTGTGTGATAAATATGATGTTCATGAAAATGTTTGGTTGTGTTGAATATATTTCATCTATAATTTGTTTAATTGTTAACATATTGTTTGTTGTGTTACGTATGCGAAACAAAGGATCTGCAGGACTTGTACCTTATGATCCCGAGTTTGAAAAAAATAAAAAAATAATAATAATACAGAAAGGACTTGAAAAACTAGAAATGGAGATGGAAAACTTTCAAGATAATAACTTAGAAAATCATCATACTTTATTGAGGGATTACCTAAATCCTACGACAGATGAAATTCACTCTAGTATACAAAACCCTGTCGTAGAAGCTGACTCATGTGAAATAAATCCAGAGATTATCCTACTGGTGCAGAACAATCAGTTTAGGGGAACTCCTTTAGAAGATCCTTATTTACACTTATCAAATTTTCTAGAACTTTGTGCTACATTTCGTTATAACGGTATGTCGGACGATCGTCGTTAGACTAAGGCTTTTTCCTTTCTCACTAAGGGATAAGGCTAAAATGTGGTTATACTCATTAAGCACTCGGTTCTATTAAAAATTGGGAGGAGTTAACACAGAAATTCTTAGCTAAGTATTTTCCACCTTCAAGGACTACTCAACTTAGAAACGATATTATCTCATTTTGTCAGTATGAAGGAGAATCAATATACGAAGCTTGGGAAAGATTTGAGGAACTCCTAAGAAAGTGTCCACACCATGCTCTGCCCGATTAGTTAATCATTCAAATATTTTATAATGGGTTAGTAGGATCCCTTAGGTCTATAATTGATGCTGTCGCTGGTGGATCATTAATGTCAAAATCATTTGATGAAGCATATGCATTAATTGAAGAAATAGCTACAAATGAATTTCAATGGCCCTCTGCAAGGGTAAATAATAAAAATGTAGCTAGTATTTATAATACAGATACGATTATAATTCTTGCATCTCAGATTGCTGCAATATCAAGGAAGTTGGACCAATTTGAAATGAACCAACCTCAATTTACTCTTGTAAGTGAGAAAAGTTCATTAGGGCATATGATTGATTCTAAATTATCATATGAGACTTTAAATACCATAAACAACCCATATTCTAACTTTTACAACCCGATTGGGAGAACCATCCTAAATTTAATCGGAATCATACTACTGATGGTGGAAACCAAAAATGGGAAAATAATTATGCAAATCCTAATGGAAGTTGGAATAATCAGGGGAACACAAACTATAGACCTTCATATCCACCGGACTCTAACAATGATCAACAATTTGAGGATAAGAAAATGTCTATGGAAGAAGTGGTATTGCAAATGGGAAACCAGTTGCAAAGTCAAAATGCTGCGATTAGAAACATAGAGAATCAACTGGGAGAAATTGCTAATTCACTTAGCAATATACCCCAAGGAACACTTCCTAGCAACATTGAGATCAACCCTAAAAAGAACACTAATGAACAAATAGAAGCTGTCCAATTAAAAATTGGAAGAGATATAGAGGATGTGGTTAGAAAAGAGAAAGATGTTGTGAGAGAAACAACGGAAACTAAAAGACCTGAAGAACATGTTTCTAAGGATCTAGGAAAATTAATATCTCCAACTAAAATCAGTTTGGAAAAACCACCACCTCCAGAAGACTTAGACATCATGAGTTGGATAAAAAAATTTTAAAGTTCATGAAAGTACTTAAGAAGTTAACGATAAATATTCCTTTCACTGAAGCTTTGGAACAAATGCCAAGTTATGCAAAGTTTATAAAGGATATATTAAACAGGAAAAGGAAATTTGGAGATAACGATACAGTTGCACTAAGTGAGGAGTGCAGCGCTATACTTCAGAAAAATTTTCCTCGGAAATTTAAAGATCCTTGTAGCTTTACAATTCCTTGTGCAATTGGAGAAAAATTATGTGGAAAAGCTTTATGTGATTTAGGAGTGAGCATTAATATGATGCCTCTATCTATATTTAGAAGGTTAGGTTTAGTCGATATTTCTCCCACTATTGTAACCCTTCTATTAGCTGATCGATCTATCATTTATCCAAAAGGAGTTATAGAAGACGTGCTTGTTAAAGTGGATAAATTTATCTTTCCTTTGGACTTTATTGTATTAGATATCGAGGAAGATAAAGAAATTCTAATTATTTTAGGGAGACCTTTCCTCGTTACTGGACAAGCTATGATAGATATGCAAAAAGGAGAGTTGACTATGAATATTAATGACCATGAAGTTACTTTTGATGTATTAAAGACTATGAAATATCCAGCTGAGAGAAAAGATGATGATTATTTTTGTATGGATGAAATTGATTGTCTAAGTAAAGACCGTTTTCAAGAAAGTTTTGAGAGTAAGTTAATAGATGAGAATGAAATAGATTTTCATGATGATTCGAAAAGGTTATTTAAAGAAGACTGTATGTATATTCAGGAGAGATGTGAAATGATGGACGCTACCAAAAATAGTAAACTTTTAATTCCATTTGTTGACAAATCTCATGAATTTAAGATGGATGTACCCCATACTATTTTAAAGCCTATCTACTTAGGGAATTCATCTACACAATCAGTCATTATATCTTCAGATGCGACTCAATCACAAGAAAAACCTGAATTAAATGATGAACAAGATAAAATTATTGAACTAGGACTTGGAAGAGAATTTGAGGATAAATTTCAAAAGAACTTTGAGTTGAGAAAAGAGGATAAGGATATTGGAAGACCATTGGAAGAAATTCCTAAAGAATTAGAAAAACATATTTCCTCAACTAAGATAGATCCTCAATCATTTAATAATTATAAAGGGAAAGAATTGGAATATAACTTGCATCATAAGAGTGACATAGAAGAATTTGATCTTGAATCTGAATTATTTAAAGAGAATCTTATCCAAAATTTGGGAGATATTGAATTATCTTATAGAGATCCCTTTCTTATAAATTTCAAGGATGATACTAATATGCAGATTGAAAAAATCAATAGAAGAATATTGGATCTAGAAAGAAATATGAGGAATTATGATATAAATTCATATAAAAATGAAGAGCTGAATGAAAAATTAAAATTTGAGGATTTTATCGAATCCTCGGATCCGGAAATGATCGGGCGATTGATCGAGGATTACTTAAATGGAATTTTGATCCAGGTGGAATCATTTGTCGAGCTAATGACGTTAAACCAAGCGCTTTATGGGAGGCAACCCATAGTTATCTGTGTACTATGATTTAGTGTGCTTGAGAGTCACGATTGTTAGTGATCTATTGTATTTGTTTTATAGTGGATTGATCAGTTTGATTGATGATTAGTAGATGTTTGGATTATTAGCAGTTTAATTTGATCTTTGTGTGTCATGAGGGAGGTGATTCCTTAACTTCTTATTATGGTTAGACT
This sequence comes from Papilionanthe hookeriana x Papilionanthe teres, assembly GCA_022702705.1. Taxonomy (NCBI): domain Eukaryota; kingdom Viridiplantae; phylum Streptophyta; class Magnoliopsida; order Asparagales; family Orchidaceae; genus Papilionanthe; species Papilionanthe hookeriana x Papilionanthe teres. Next base: position 30,319,628 of record CM040433.1, on the reverse strand, counting down.
TATATGTTCTTTTGTAGTAGTTGGATTGACGAGTTCACTCTGACTTGGGTCTCACCCAGACTTGAGTTTTATAAGAGAAAGAATGAATTTCGAACATTGATAACTCCATCTTAATTTGTTACTTCCTTTCTGCAACTTTATTTTCATTAGATAGGATTTGCGAACCTATTTGATGAATACCATATGGATGATCTTACACTATTTTTTATAACTTTTAGAGGTGCTTAACTATAAGGATTAGATGATGCCTGAGATTGGTGTCCGAAAACTAATTTATTAGGGATAATCTTATCTTTGGGATTATAATCTATGAAATCATTTTAAAGTACCTAATTTACTAGTGTAGTGATTCCGTTAGAAATTGGAAGTAAATTAGTGAGATGCGATGAGATAAAGGAAGAATTGACCTCATTTATCATTTGTGTTTGTATTTGAATTGTGTGTTTGTGTTTATGTTTGTGTTACAACTTTATTTAGGTCTTGAAGAACTTTTTTATATTCCCTTGCTGATACATGCTATGCTAGTTACACTTTGGTTTAGTTAATTTCATTCTGTCATGATTAGTTTAGATTTACTTTCTGTTGCATATTGTTCTGTCCTAATGAATACTTGCAAATGATTTTGATTGACATTTGTGGTAGATAGAATTTCTAAATTGTTTTCTTCCTGCTTATATTTTTTATACTGAATGTTATATATGTTAAAAATTAAGTTTGAGGGTAGGAAGAAAAATAAAATTTTAATGTGAAAATACTTCCTTTTAGTGTAATTTTATTACAATCATGTTTTCGGCTAGCTTTACTTTCTCCTACAGTCTTTTTATCCTGATTATGCATGATATGAATTTGATTGGATGTTGTAGTAGTAAGTATATTCAACCTTTACTTTTTCTTCCTCGCTACATTTTATGGAATTAGTTGCAAAATATTTTAAATTTTAAGTTTGGGGGAAGAAAAATATTAACTCTTATTTGTTCTCAATTATTATATTTTCAAAAATTATTAGCATAACTTCGACAATTGAAACTCGCTTGAGATAACTAAAACTTTTTATTTCAGTTGAATATTATGGAAGGATTGGATGAAAGTTTTTAGTAATAAAGGTTAATTTTATAAAGGTAAGATATTTGGTATGAAAGAATTTGTAGTTAACTATTTAAAGTAAAGAAAACTGTATTTTTGAAATATTAAGAGACTTAAAGTATTGTGTGTTAAGAAGAGATTGTGACTTTATGATGAATAATAAGGCTCATACCTAATTATAAAGTAAGGATGTGTTTCAAGTTCGAACTTTATAAAGAGGAGAGTGAAGTTCAAAATCATTACAGGCTCTCCAGATATAGTAATCATCATTAAAAAAAAAGAGAAAAAGAAAAGAAAAAAAAAAAGAAAAAGAAAAAGGAAAGAAAAATATTTATTAGGAGAAGCTTGAGGAGATGCCTAATCAAAAATCGGCTTCCTCGAGTCACCCTAAAGGGAGAATTTGATTTCATTTCTGAATTTATATTTAAAGTATTGGCCTACATTCTAATGAAGTTTGCATGAACTTCTTTTTCACATAATCTTTCAAGGCAATTTTAATGTGACAAATTATGGTTTATCTTGAAATAAATAGAAAACTAGAACCCTTAGACTTGATTGCTAAATATTCTTATACTTGTAGTGTTAACCTGAGTTACTGAATTTCTTTTTAAAAGTCTAACCAATATATTCTTTTAAATAAAAAATTTTAGTGTCTTACAGGTGAAAAGTACATTGTCTTAAGTTATATTTTTATGTAGTAAAAGTGTTACTTGAGGACAAGCAACAGTTAAGTTTGGGGGATTTTGACACGCCTAAAATATATACGCTTTTTGCTATATCATTTTACTTATTTTTGATGATATTACACTTTAAAGGAATGTATTTTGTATGTTTTTTGGTTTTAGGTACAAGAAATGGTGATTGGAGCAAAAGGAAGAAAAAACGGTGCAATTTGGAGCAAAAACGAGCAAGAAATGAAATTCTGCCCTGACACCTTTCGATAAGTCTTTTGATGCTTAATCTCTTTTACACTTCTTGCATATTTTTGAATGATATTATACTTTAAAGAAAGGTTGTTTTTATGCTTATTTTGTAGGGCTATCTGTTACGAACGCAACGCAACTGAAACGGGGCGAAACGGAGTTGAAACGGAGTCAAACGGAGCGAAACCGTGGAGCCGCGCAGCAGCCTGCTCGCCGACGCCGACGGCGAGATTTTCCCGAGACCACCAGAAAATGGCCAAAAAGGCCGCCGACAGCGGCCTTGAACCCGCCGACAGCGGCCCGGGCGACCATGAACCGACATTTGGCGGTTTTGGGCCAATATTCGACGTATTTGGACGCTTTTTCGAAGGGGTGCTTAAGGAAACTCTTCGGAATTCGTCCATGCTCTTTAAAAATGGCAAATTTGTGTTAGAAGTATGTAGATTAGAGAAGAGAAACAATAGAGGAAATGAGAGAAAAACTTAGAGGAATGTTTAGGATTCTTAGATTAAGAGTAGAAATGTAGATTTCTACCCTTTGGAGAGATTAGAGAGGAGATTTTGAGAGAATTTAGTAAGGGATTTTGCTAAGCATTGCATGGATCGCGGGAGACTTTATGGGAGAGATCTTCGTCTTTCTTTCAAAGGGAAAAAGCTAAGTATTGTTCTTCATTATCTTATAATTTTGTAAACATTTATTTAGTGGATTTGCTTTTGTTATATGAAGTTTCCTTTATGTTTTCTTCGTGCTTTGTGACGCATCTCTCTTACTCTTTCTTCTTCTTTGGAAATAGTGGCATAAGAAGATTATGCCATTATTTTCCTTTTACTTTTCTTTTGCAATGAGTAGAAATCATGTTTAGGATTTTGTGATGCATGGTAGAAGTAAATTTAATTATAAATGTGATGGTTTTTACTTGCACTTCATTTACATTGCAATAAGGGCCCATTATAGTGTTAAAATCCATTGTAATTGCATCGACCCGAAAGGGCGGTGTAATTCTCAACAAAGTGAAACCACATTCAAATTCCATGGATGGTGAAGTTCATGAGGATTGAATGCAAATAAATAGGGAAATATAATTATCGGGCATAGAATTGGAGATTTTAGAGTGACAGGCTAAAATCCTCAATTCGGTCCTATCGTTTGGGTGCTGAAGTGTAGATTGTTAGCCCTCAGACGAGGGGAACGTGGGAGCTCCGAAGTGGCAGCCGGTATCCTCCCAGCCTAGCCGCAGATTCAATAACCAAGCATAGGATTAGTCAATGTTCTTTATGCCTGGACAAAAGGGTAAAGAATATGATTGCTCCTATTCGGCACATACAATATTTAATGCATCTCATTCCTATACATTATCTATTTCATTATATAACAATTGTAGTTTTTAGTATCTCAAAATTCTCCAAACCAATTCATCCAAAAGGGTTATCTTTAGAATTATTATTTGCATTTAGTATAGATTACTTATCTTTACGTTTAACACTTGCATTTAGGAATAGTTGTTAGATAAACACAATCTTAATCGACATTCCAAACTAAAGACTATTAGTAGTAGACTATAATTTGACTAAAGACTTCTTACTTCACTTCGTGGGATCGATACTTGGGGTTTTTAAAGAAAACTCTATATTACTTCGAAACGATACGTATACTTGCATAAGACTCTAGTGTGTAAAATATTTTCTAATTTTTATATCATTTAAGAGTTTGCACACTAGCAGCTATTTATAAATCGGGTCAAGTTTTTGGCAATCTTTTGGAAGTTAATTTACTGCGTAATTGCGGGTCGGGTCAATATGCTGAAACTGAAGTTCCATAAATCTTTTTAAAGAGATCTGATTATCATAACTACCCCAACCAAATGTAAGGAGATATATTTATAAGAAAAGAAATTCAATCCTTGGACATATAAATTCAGTGATATAAATATTATGAATCTTACAAATGTAAAATAAAAAGAAATGAAGTTCAGGTGCTGGATTTGTAAGTACAAAAATAATTGTAAGATATGCATGTAAATATTCTCAACGTTTGAGATATATGAGACTAAAATTCATTTCTTAATTTATTTCATTAACAAAAATAGATTCCATAGCTAACTCTAGGTTGTAACTTATGAATGCTTTCTCAAGATGCAGATAGCAATTCAATTATGCAGAGAAATAAGGAAAGCAATAATCAAATGTTCATTAAATCTGGTCCAATCTCATTGTTCATTAAATCTGGTCCAATCTCATTTCATTAAAACCTTCTATATGAGAGGGTGAAGAAAATTTCGAGGACAATGATCACCCACAGTAATTATGTATAACATATCACTTAGGTCCCGTGCACAATCATAAAAAAAACAGTGGCAGATTTACATGCATACCACTCAATTCTTATGTATTTTCTTTCCTCAATATATGATCCCTCTTTTGTAAATATGAAATAATTTCAAATCAAGGACATGTAATTTGAATATCAAGAACCTTCTAATTTCCTCATGCCCAGCAAAGATTTAACAAGATAATTAAATTAATCTCTATCGCAATGTACATTTTAATTCAAAAACTTCTTTCATTTAGGCCAAGATATCAATCCCTAATGATTTGAAATGGTAGTTAAATTTTCATATAATCGTGCAACATATTTCGGTAAAAAAAACAACAAGTAAGAAGATGGGGATTAAGCAAAAAAGATATCAGTCATGCGATCTTTTCATACAACAATTTGAATCTCATACAACTGTCAGGAATGTAAACAATTAATGGTCATCCTGAAATATCACTTCCAAATTCATGATAAATCAAAGTATATTTCACTTATTTGGTAATAAACATGAAAATCCCTTTTGTAAGTCATGAGAAATTAGACAAATATCCATGAGAGAAAGTTCTGTGAGTAGATTAATAACAATAAAGAAAATCATGTTGAAGCCAAATATTTCATCCGGCAGTCAAGAAGAAACAAGGAGAAAGGAGAGTTCTTACTTCCAGAAGCTATAATAGCAAAATTTCTCAGATCGTAAGAAAGAAGCACCAGCCCCAAATTCTTCTTCCAAGAAGTGTAAGAAAACAAAGAGCAACTACGAAAATCCCCAAGTCGCACGAATGAAAACCAGCCGCCGAAACAATTCCCCGAAGGGGGTATTTATAGCCGAACGAAGGGGAAAGGCTTACCGACGGTGAGAGACAATACGGTGAGGAGAACACCACGATAAGCAAGAAAACCGGCCAAGATCAACAAGAAGGAAGATTACCTGACTCGTTTGGGCGGGAAAAACGGTTACAAGAACATTACCGGAAGTGATGACCGGCAGTGTGAGCCCGAGAAGGAAGAAGGTAACCGGCTCGGAGAGGGGCGACCGGCTAGGGCTTCGCGTGAGTATCGCCCGTGAGGAAAAGGGGAGTCACAAATGGGGTGAGGCTAGGTTACGGGAGAAGGAGAGGCGTGAGTTTTTATTATTTTATAAGAAATGTCATTTTTTTTATTTTAATATTATTATTTTACTCAATTTCGTCAATTTATGCAAAATTTGATCCAATTCGAAACCCTATTGAATTATATGTCCTTCCCGGCTAATAGCGACGTTCCGGACGCATCGGCGCGGTCCGTTTCGTCATCCGGGGCCGTTAGGACAAGTTCGCCGACTGTCGAGTCAATTTACATCAAATTTGCGTTATGTGGCAAAATAAAATTATTTTGACCCGACCGGAGTCATACAGCGAGCAAATTAATGACCGGTCTTCGCCTAAGCGAGAACCATAGTCAAACATATTGCTCGTGGCAAAAAGTCAAACGTCTCGCGCAGTGTGGTCCGCTTATGGCTTTCAAATCCCTATAGGAACTCATCAAGAGTTTCAATACGTCGGCTTTTAATCGACTCAAACGGATGTCGAGGATTTTAAACCGTCCATATGAAACTTCAAGGAGCGAGGAGATTGCTTGAATTTTTAAATATGGTGGGTCCCAGTCTAATCCTCTAAGAGAGTCCAAAATAGGAAAATTCTAAGGCTAGATACTAGGCTCTAAGGAAAGGGGAATGAATGACCTCAAAAATGAGGTCAACATGACCCCACTTTAGTGGGTTTGTGTGCAACATAGACGACAATTTAAAAATTAACATGGCTAAGAGTGTGTTTGGTAGCACACTTTTAACATTATTTAGTAATGAATTTCATATAAATCCAGTCAAACATCAACAAAAAAAAAAAAACTAAATTCAGCTCTTCATTAAATCCAACTCTCTCCAGTTCTGTTACTCTCTCGCCCGTCCCGTCTCCTGTGCATATAAATTCAGATTTATCAAATCCTACGGTGAGACGGGTTTCACGTATTTACTTCATCCTTGCTCGCATGTTCCACCTCCGTCAGGTCCATCGCGAGCTTTGTCGGATTTGATATATCATACTTAACGAAAATCTACAGCTGCAGCCAAACACGGCCTAAAAAAGCACATCAGATCTCAAGAAATTTTAGGAGGCTGTAAATGAGTTGTGACTGGGGAGAAGAAAATTCCTAAAAGAATGTTAAAATAAGATGAATAAAAAAAGAAACAATTACATGCGTACCACATAATTCTGATGCATTTACATATCTAACATCTCATATTTCATATTTATATAGATAATACTCAAATCATCAAAATTACATCAAGAATACCACTATTACTTTCGTTTTATAAGTGAAACACATATTTTTATGTATAGAATTATGACACTAAAGTGGTATAAAGATCAATATTAAATTTTAGGTGTTAGATATACATATAAGAATTGTGTGGCATGTATGTAAATTTCCCAAAATGAAATTAAAATCGATACAATAAGAAATTACCTGATGTTTAGGAGTTAGTTATGTAAATACGTAAGAATTGAGTGGTATGTATGCAAAATCTTCCTTTATATTATAATTTTGTTTAAATGTTAACTCTCTGGTTTGTGTGTTAGCTTCCACATCTCAATTGGGCAACCATTTTTTGTTACTACTTAAAATTTTATAATATATATATATATATATATATATATATATATATATATATATATATATATATATATAATATAAGTTATGCACTCATTATCATATTGGGCCCTGTTGGTTTATTTTGTGTTCCCCAAATATATTTAAAGTATTTTTATTTATTTAGATAATCAATGACGACATCAAAAGTAATATACTATCTAGAAAGATATAAATATCATTACTTTACGATGAGTTCAATTACTCAAATTAAAAAATTTCATTCAATATTGATGGGTCTGCATCTAAACAAGTAAGTACTCCTGCATAACCTGTAGGCTAGATACAATTTATATTAATCTGAGTTACAAACTTTCCATAAGGGCAAATCCCTATAGTTAATTACATCTTAAGATTAAAATATGTTAATTAAAGCTGAAGTTTTTTCTTCAAAATTTTTAAAGTTTAGTTTCGATTATTTAAATTTGAAATTTCAAATGAAAAAGATCAACATGAAACAGTTCGTTCCGAAACCTAAAGGAGAAAAAGGAAGAGATATCGTGATACTGAGAAAGCTGAATGACAATTCTACTATCCTATGGTTGAGCTTTAGTCATTTTAAAATTAATAGGTTTATTTGTTTGAGTTGATATTTTATTAGAACATCAAGACTTATAATCGAACGATATCTAATCATAGAAAAGCCTTGGATGTAAGTACTTGTGTCGTGCCAAGATGAATAGCCTTAGAACCCTAATTATAAAGGCGATGTCTACTAAATAAGTAAAACCTTGAATATAATCTAGCAAGAATGCAAGGAAAACAGACTTATAGTTCAATCCCATAAAGAACTAATAATCCCGACTCTGCTAGACTTGCGATCTTCTTTGGATAGAGTTGGCAACTAAGCCCACCCAACATCTCAAAACCATCGCGTCCAGTCTCATGAAATGTACGGTAAGGTAGAATGTTATTTACTAAAAAGAGAAAATAAGCCTTAGAACTTCCTGACTATTATTAGAGAGTTTATACTAACAAAAAGATGTTTATTATAATTTAAAGTTTTGGGATATGCGTATAATTTTAGGAGGTTCAATACTTGTTGCAATAACTAGAGTTAGTTCAAATGTTGCTTTCGTAGGAGTTGGCGACAATGGTGTAGCAAGATTTTGTGGGAGAATAGATTTATAAGATGCTTTTATAAATTGTAGAGTTTAAATTTTATGGGAGCTATCATGTGGATACAGAGCCATAAAAGTAAATAATAAATTTGATTAGTGAAACTATTGAAGTTCTTATCATAGTTATGTCCAATGGATGTGAAGATAATCAAAGTTATATTAACATTTGAAGTGATATCTTGCAACAAACTTCAAGTTACTATGATGATCTACAAAATTATAATAACTAGGAAATTTTTTTCTTATACGTCTATAGTCAACCAACTAATAAAAATAATAAATTAAGCAATTTCTTATCGATTTTTCCTTTAAGAAGAATTCCTCACAAGTTGAAGCTTGATGTTGATGGCCTTGTTCCATTCTTGTTTTTTAATCTTCTATATTTGAGTTAGCACGAAATGATGAGAATAATGCTAGGGTTAATATTCCTTTTTCATTTTATGAAGGGTTGTTTGAGCGGAGTCTTATGGAGGTTAATAAGAATGGAGTAAAAGTTATGTGGCTATCTAATTATTTAACTCTTAAGGTCTGTTTGGGGCAGCTGCAGCGTAAAAATAATCTGCGTTTTCAAAAAGCTACGGTGGTAATTACAATTTTTTTTAAAAAAGAAGTCGTGCCGCAGTTAGAAAGCAGCCACCGCTCCTAGCCCTTAGTGGTGTGAAAACGCTAATTTTAACTTTTTGAAAACGCAGATTATGGAAAACCCGCAAAAACACAGTTCGCCCAAATGCCCCTAGTTGCCTTTTCAAAACGCGCCAACCAAATAAGCTGCCCCAAACGAGCCCTAAGTTTGACTGAGAGCTTGCACTAGTATGAGAGGTAGAATAATGCAAGAGATACGGAAGGCTATAATCTCACAAAAAAACAAAGTGATAAATAAATAAATTAAATTAATCACAAGAGGAATTAAATGGAGAATATCACTAAACAACTTTAAGGGAAAAAAATTACAAAACTACCTAAAAGTCATTTGAACTCTAGCATAAATAAATCTATTACTTTGTGAATGAATTAAATGGTTGCATAAATTACTTACATAATAATTTTTGATATCCTACAAGTCTTTGGGTGTCTATAGCTTATAACAAAAGATGTCTAAGTCTAATAAAAAAATATAATGCATGGACTTTGGACATTTATTATTAGGTATTACATAAAGGAAGTAGGAATGATGTTTAAAAAAATAATATTTTGCAAGTTTTCTCCAAAGTGTACTAAACTTTGGAGAAAGTTGTTCTAATTCATTCCAAGTTGTTGCATCATTGCAAAGGGAGGAGACGATAATGCCTTGCCACAGGAAGTCAAGAAAAGCTTGAAGAATATACACGTCTATTTTGTTGAATGGAAAGATTGGCAATAGATATTTTTTCTCCATCTATTGGCGTTGTCATGATTAATCTTTGATCATTATAGATTCTAAAAGAGGAAAACATATAAATAGGGAATATAAATCTGGCATTTTATAATGTCCTCATACTTGATGTTGACCTTCTTCACATAAATTAATAGGTATTTGGTCCTTGTATTTCATCATAATGCAAGCAAAGTATTTGTTATCAAATAAATTTAAGTTATTGTGACTCCTACAATCAACAATTTTATGAAATTCTCTAAAAAATTTTCATGGGGATACGAGTAACACTGCAGAATTTTAGACTATTTTAGATGATCAAAGCCCATCAGAAACTATTTAAATACTATCGGTTCTAAAAAATCGACTTTTTCCTGATGGGCAAATGACCATTGCTTTTTTGTTTGTCGGAAACACTAACTTCAATGAAACTTCTAATGGCATAATTTGTTGATGACGTTCTGACGGGTAACATTCCTGTGAGGGATAATTTCAGATAAGTATTCACCATCGTTTAATGTCAAATGAAGAAGAGATGTTTAGTTGTCAGTCTGTCATCAATTTTATAACTGATAGAAGTTGCCCATCGATTTATAGCATATCGATAGCCCGTCGTTAAGGCCATCGATTTGCTGTCGGAAAACTGTACAAGAAAAAAATAAAGAACCTCCTTTATTGTATTAGAATTTTTACGCCTACAATCACATTATAGAAACATATGAAATATACATCACACAATCAAATTTACCTATCCACAACTACTAAACTAAAAAATACGAATACAATCACAAATTGAAATAAAAGCAAGTGTAATGTATTAAACAATAGAAAATGAAATAATTTGTTATATATATATATATATATATATATATATATATATATATATATATATATATATATCGGATCAAAAAATGAAATAAAAACAATCTTAGTTCTCACATGTCTCCTTATGTTCATCCTCATTCTCCTCCATCTCCTACTCAATAAACAGCTTCTCTTCTCGACGTGCCTCACATCACATCATATCTAATTCCAACTTCATTTTCTCATTCAACTGAGTGAGCTATGTGCCAACTCGGGTTTCTATATCAGTAGCAAATGCAGTAAACTGCTTACGAATTTCATCGTATTGGCTAGATTTAGAGCTTCACAAAGTGATGTGTGTCATACTTACGTGCCTGTGACCCCAAGCCATAAATTATTCCTTTCATTTCCCCCCAACGACTTCTCTCCAAAGCTCGTTGTCCAACTTATCAATTCCAGGGATAGAAACTCCTCCTGTGCTCTGATTCTAGGCCTCCTTCTACCACTCACACTTACATATGTTATCCTTTATCTAGTGTCAACCCACTGGAGATCTGACTGATACTGATCAGTACTAGCATGTAGCTCAGCGGTACTAGGCTATCATCCAAGCTAAGGTGTTTGTTAAGATAAAAAAAAATATTAAACAGTTATTATCCACTAAGATTTAATTCATAAAATAACTCTTATCATCCTCCTCTGGAACTTTGTATGTGAGAGCACCCCTCTAGTGTGCTTAGATGAGTCCATGCCCCCACAATTTAAAGACCAGTTCTGCTTCATTTGTTAACTCTTTTTGACATAGCCAGGAGTGTCCTAGGCTCTGGGAAAATGGGGGCATTATTTCTCTCCATACCACATAGGGCGCTCACCCGCCTTTCACATCTTAGTGAACATATCGTGGAGGTGGGCTCCCCCTCTAGACTCAGTGCTCCTCCTAATTTTTGCATCAGGCTTGGGGAGCCAAGACAATTGCTTCTACGTAATGAATATCAATATGTTAGAAAGATATGGTTATGTAACTTAAGATTAAAGTCTAGGGCTTAACCCAAACTCTATAAACCATATATCATAAACTCAATCGGGATCTTTGTCCATAATAAGTATGGAGCGTCAAACATGCTTCGTATGATATCCTTGATGGCAGGAATGACATGGATCAATAAAATTTGAAAAGAATATATTTTTTGTTTTATAAACAAAATCCTATAATATAAATATATTTTGTTGTTTTATAAAACTTATATAAGACCAATGGGCTCAACCTTCAATGTGCGTCTTGTGCCGCCTGACACACCTCGATTCAACAAAAGTAAAAGAACATGCGACATAAGTTGAAAAACCATCCGCATGTAAATGAAATGGTGATGATAATATGGTGGGAGGAGATGGGGTATGGAATGATTGTGACGGCGTCGAGGTGATGGCTTTTGCAGAGAAAGCAGAGGGAATCGTGATTGTGGTAGTAACCAAGACAGAAATGCTCGTCTATATACTACCATCTGATCATCTATGATATTCTTCATTCTATCATAACTGTGATGGTGTCCCCCGCATGGACGGAGATCATCACTGCCTTCCGAAGACATCTGCATCAAGAAAGAATAATTAATCAATACACATAACAAAAATTAATGTAATAGTAGAAATAAAATATTAAATAGAAATACAGTTAAACTATAAAGTCCAATCTACAAACTACCACAACTAAAAATAAAGTAATAATGATAAATAAAAGCACGATCAAAATGTGAAGTGCAATCTACAAACTAACACTACTTAAAATAGAAATATAAACAATAAATAGAAGAATCTACAAACTAACACTACTGAAAATATAAATATAAACACTAAGAATAAAGAGACACTATAAATAGAAGATGAAACAATAAGTAGAAGATTAAGCATTTAATCATTAAATAATTCGATAATTAGAATTTAAAAGTATACTTTCTTCATCTAAATCATCGCCTCATACTCATTAAAAGTAATTTCTTTATGAATAAAATCAACTAAAATGCAAAAATCTAGCTTTTCTCCTTCTTGATGAGTGAATTCCCACCTAAACTTTCATGTTTACACAGATAAGACTCAAAACTTTAATAATGCATAAAATTATAGCAATATTGCTGCTTTTACAAAGTGAAATACACCTTTTCATGCATAGGTTTAAGGCACCAAAGTGTCATGGATGTAAATATGAAAATTTAAGGGTGAGATACATAAAAACATAAGAATTATGTGTCAGATATGTCAATTTTCGTTTGATTCGAGTTTGTTTACGAAAAATAATGAATTTTTAGCTCCGGAGCACACGTGCATGAGGGAAAATGAAAAATAAGGGTCTTAGGTCATAAAATAATAACCATAACCGACGGGCTTTTCGATCGGCATTGCCCACACTTCAATTTTAATTGTTGACACGTAAAACCTTGATATACTAGAAAATGACGGTTAGTACGATTGGAAAGCCATCAATTTAACTTTCTTACGAGCTCCATCGAAAATGCTATAAAAATGTCGACGGTCAATTAGCCTTGAGTTTTCCGACCATTTTTAGAAGTAATTCCTTTAATGTAAATCCATCAAACAACTTATGTATATTTTAACCCATTTAAATTTAACCTACTCTGAAAGATATGGACATTATTGCATTAGCTTATAGTATTGTTGATATCAATTATTGCTACGAGCCGCCTTGTCGCCTTATTTAGTTGCGACCATCATGTGATAGCTCAAGAGCGTGATCTATCCAATCCAATATCACATGCATTTAAACCTAAAATGAGTGTTCAAATAGTTCATCAAAAGACATATACGAAACTTAATGTTATTCATCTAAAACTCATCTTTAGTCGAAATTATAAATAAACCCCGTGTTATTTTATTTGAGATAATAATTAAAGAAAAAATCTAATATCGCATAAACATGAGAAAATTTCTACTTTTTAATCAAATAACATTTCTAGATCTCTAATTCATGAGAAAATATTATGTGCAGCCGATTGCACGTCCAGATGATAGTCTGGATGCAGCCACGCAGTCATGTATTGTATGCACGACGGTCTATCTGAAACGTTGTTTGGACGTGCAATCGCACCGCACAAAATATTTTCTTCTACTTCATTAAGAAGCATCCATGGACCTTCTTAGTCCACCTACTACGGGTCTATTTGGGGCAACTGAAACTTATTAATAGCAGTTGTGAATGTGCTGAAAAATAATCTAATTTTCAAAAGATGCAGTAGCAATTACAATTTTTTTTTCTTTTTTTTTGTGGAAAAGTCATACCACAACTAGAAAGCTGGCACTGCTCCTAGTCAAGACCGGTGAGAAAACGCAGATTTAAGTGACAGTTTATTGAAAAGGCTATCAAAACGTAGTATACTCAAACAGAAAAAACTGCAGTGCGATGCCGCACCGCCGCATCAAACAGACCCTAAATCTTCTTTATAGTTTTTGTCATTTTTAATGTAGTAGACATTAAACATTATTATTTCTCTCTTCATTTCTTTTTTTGTTAGTCAACCCTCAGAATATAGAAATGAACTTATGATTAACTTTTATATAATAAAATCAGTTTTAACTTCCACAATATGGAGAAAGCCATTCAATTAAACAAATTCATTGAAGCCTCTCCACCGTACAATTATTAATAATGATATTTATCCATTGATTATACATATTGAATTGATAAGGTTGTCATATGATAATATATTATTAGGCTATATCTTCAACTCTCTATTAACTATAATACCTTCACCACCAAGGGCGGTTGTAGTTTAACAATATTTACTTTTCCTTATTTTCATTATCAATATTATTAAATTCAGCATCTAGACAAGTTTGGAAGATTTACATTCATACCACTCAATTCTTACGTATTTATATATTAAACACCTACGTTTCAATTTTTACATAAATGCCACCTTCTTTACGCTTGAAAATGGGTACTTCAATTTTTAAGTGGTGGTATTTTTTATGTAATATGCAAGATTTGGATTAGGGCAGTCAAAAAATCTTGTTGTTCGCGCACAGTTCGTGTTCGGTTTGCCAAGAAGTTCGTGTTCGATTCGTTCGATAAGCAAACGAGACGAACACGAATAATTTTTTCGTTCGGTTTGTAAAACGAACAAAACACGAACAGATGATGTTTTCGTTCGTGTTCGGTTCGTTATTGTTCGAAATATAAAATAATTTAAAATAATTATATATAAAAATTTTATGATATTTTAAAAATAATTATATGTTATAAAAATTTATTATATTTTAAATAATTAAACTTCTATAAATTATAATATATGATAAATTATTAATAATAATATAATATTATAATATTAATTATATTAATATAATATTATAATATTAATTATATTAATATAATATTATAATATTATAATTAATATACTATACTATATATTAAAATAAAACTCTAAACAAAATTCTAAACACCTTATTCGATTTGCTTCATTTTGAGGAAGTATGTATTATCTGATGTGTACGGAATACCTGATCAATTTGCTTCATTTTGAGAAAGTATGAATTAAAGCTAGGGCTGTAAAAAAAACTTGTTGTTCGCGAACAGTTCGTATTCGGTTTATTAGGAAGTTCGTATTTGATTCGTTCGATAAGCAAGCGGACAAACACGAACAATTTTTTTTCGTTCGGTTTGTTAAATGAATCAAACACGAACAGTGATGTGTTCGAACATTTCAAACACGAACACTAGCTCTGTTATATCGTATTCGGTTCGTTTACACCCCTAATTTGGATGGATAATTATAAAATTAAATTTTCAGTTGTTGATATGTAAATACATGAGAAATGGGTGGTATTTATGTAAATTGATTTTCCTTTTTTAAAAAAAAAAAAATGGGATTGAGGCCATACAGAAGGCTACACCCAATTTACTTCTGTTGTTAAGCGTTAAGGCCACACAGAAGGCTACAGCCAATACTCCCGTATTCGGTAGGTTCTCGTCGACCAAACCCAGATAGGCCAGAAGCTCGCGGGTCGGCACGCGGAGCCCAACTGCTGAAATCTCCTGATTTATCTGTTCCGCTACCCTCGTACAAACGCAAACCAACACTATTTACCAATCTCATCCATCCTTTCCATCCTCAATTCCACGTGGCACGCATCCCGTGGAAACCCACTATGCTCCCTGTTCTGCACATCCGTCCCTTTCAAATTTCCAACGCGCGCGCAGCTACTTTAACCAGGAGCAGTTTAACGAACTCCCCTTCCACAATATTATTTAAGCTCTAAAGTCATTTTTTTCAACTATTCCATTCCATAAGTTCCACTCTATAAGCTTTTTTTAACTTGCCACCTCCTTCTCAACTTGTAGCCATGGGGAATTTGCTCTCTTGCCAAGCGCGAGTTGACTGCTTCGTGTTTCTGCCAGACGGTAGAGCTCGCCCGATCGAAAGCTCGATGACAGTTGCGGAGCTTATGCTCGAGCATCCGAACCATTTTGTTGCTGAACTTACGGATGGAAAGCCGGTTCCATTGCCAGCTGACTATGAATTAGAGGTGAAGAAGACGTATGTTGTGTCGCCTATGGGGACTGGGAAGGTGGGGACGAGTTCAAAGTCGCTACTAAATATGATGATGGATGAATCGTCGGAGGGGATGGATTGCCAGCCAGAGATTTTGTTACAGAGGCAGCACTCAAAAAAGGGGTGGAAGCCGAGCTTGAGGACCATAGAGGAATGGGCTCTGGTGAAGAAGGTGCCGCATTGGCTTTTCTGATGTTACGAAGATTACAATTGCAAAGTTTATGAGGGGTTAAGTGAAAAATGGGTGATTGGGCTGTTTTTGTGGATTCAAAGGTTTGGAGAGATGTCTGTTTCAGACTTAAGGATAAGGAAAAAGATTGCAAAGTTTATATGGAGGTAAATGTAAAAATTGGTGGCTGATAGCTACTTTAGTGGAGTCAATGGTTTGGAGAGATGATATTTTCAGACTTGAAGATTAAATAAAGATTGCAAACCTAATATGTTGTATGATCTTTGCCAAGATGATTGTAAATTTAGGATTATAAGAAGCACGAATATTAATATTAATATCATATTTCATCGGTGAATCAAAAACTTTATTAAAACTATTTTTTTATTAGATGTATTGCAAATAATTTAAATGTATATGTTGATTCTTGCAACATAAAAAAATATAGAAAATTATGCACATTTGGGTTCTAGGCTTCATTGAACCGATCCAAAACAAGCAAAATAGTCCAATTCAGGCAAAGGGCAACCGGCTCTCTCTTCCTATTGGAAACACATTTTTAGCCTTAGGTTCCATCAAAATTGGCATTAATTTGCCCAATTACTCTAACTAGTTCCCTATGGTCTTTATAAACCTTAAATTAACGATCATCAGTTGTGGTGTTGTAACGATAATACTTTGAGAAATAATGATTTCCTATTGTTGTTTTTTTTTTCTATGTTCAATTTGATTTACAAATGTTCTTAAGATTTTCAAATCAATTTGAATATTAAAGTACTAATCCATATAAATAATACTAAAAGAAGTGGAGAGAATATTAGAGAAGTGACAACGACCAGCCTGCAATGATGGAAGATTGACGACAGGAAACATGTAAAAGAGATTAAGATTTGCTATCACTGATGGTAGTAGCCACTAGGAAACAGTGATCTAGCAATAGTAGTAGTGAAAACCAGTCGTTGTGATATGACAATGGTGATTTGACAATTGTGTTCTACAACGGTGTTGGTTGAGCTGTGGTGATTAAGCGAAAGTAGCGGCGTTGTCCTGCTGACGGTAGTCTAGTAATGGTGACAAGACGAAGGCAGCGAAAACCCTACGACAACAATCTGACTTGATAGTAGTGGCTCGAAAACTGTGGTCTATCACGATGGTGGTGGCCAGCATTTTGTGTCACGATGTTGATCGGGTGTTAGTGGTATGATGCTGACAACAACGCGATGATGGTGGTTTGACATGACGATAGTGGCCTAATTTCATGGGTTTGACACAACTCGTCATGGGTCGGGTGATGTTGGTCTTATGGTGATAGTAGTCCAACAATAGTGGTTTGATATGGGGGCGATGGTCAAGTGACGATGGCCTAATGGTGATAGAAGTGACTCGATGATATTGGAGGTAGTGTCCTGACGTCAGTTTGATGCAGTGGTCTGGTAGTGGTGATAGCCCGATGACAGTGGTTTGGCAACGATGTTCTGATGATGGCAGCTCAATAGTGGCAGTGTCAACCCTATGACTGTAGTCTGACTTAGTGGTAATGGTCTAATGATAGTGGTTCAAAACGACAATGGTAGCCTGACATAAAGAGTCCAACTCAGTGATGACACTTCATAATAGTGGTTCAGCTAGAGGCAGTGGTTCGACGGTGGTGGCCACACGGTGATGGAGGTTACCCGATAATGATGGAGGTAATGGCTCTGTGTTGATGGCAATCAGGTTGTGGTGCTCCGGCGATGACAATGGTGATGGCCAAACAGTTGTGTTTCGGTGGTGGCAATGACCATATGGTGGTGGTCCAGTGGTAGTAGTGGTGATGGCTATGCAATGGTAGTCCCGTGATGGTGGCAAGCTGATGGCAGCGGTCTAATGGCTAGACAACAACAATGCTATGCATAAAATGCTATGAAGCATTAGCAATCACATAAGTATACATGTTAATTAAGTAATATATTAATTAAAGTTCATGTACTGATTCTACTGGAAACTTATTAATTTTCAAATATGAAAAAGTTCTACCTTACTAGTTTTAATTATAGCCTAAAGTGATTGAAATTTGATGATTTTAAAGTTATTATACTAATTTTTGGTAAGAGTAAAGCCTGAGTAAAAGTAGTGAGAAAGCTGTGAGGTTTTTTATCAATTGTAAAATTCTCCTATGAATTGGATTTCTAGTAATTTAAGTTTAACTAAGTGATAAAATTTATAGGTGATAATCAGGAACAACTCTCCTCCTTATCCACTCTCGAGCATCTAAGAAGATTTGGAAATTAATCGGGTTTATTCTCCTAAATCAAGTTATTATATCAAGATCTTCTATTTCCCTACATGATTGCACTAGCCAAGAAGCAATTCCCTATTCTCCCTAATCAATGTGAGGTAACATAATTTGTTCCTCTAGGCTGCTCCCACACAACTAGATCACTGAATAATTTAACATATCAATTAGCTAGATTGAAATTCAATGAAAAATAAAGAGATAAATCATCACCACTATGTAATTCCCGTTTAATCACCACATCTACTTAAACACAAATTTCCTAGACTACCAATAAGTGAGAAAAAGAGAGTCTAATCACTACACATACATTGAAATAATAAATTCAATATTTTATTCATCAAAACACAATAAATACAAGAGTTTGGAATGATAGAATTGATAGATTATTGTTGACCTCATTTTTTGATGAGGACTAATTCCCTTCTTTAGAAGCATAGGATCTTGTCATATAACTTTCCTGTTGACTATCCTAGAGGACTAGTGATGAAACCCACCCCACATATAAATTATAAACACTTCTTGACTCTTCTTGCGGAGTCCAACATGGATGGTCAAAAGTCCTCATTGGTCACTTGAGATGGCTAAGACCAACATGTGAAGACTCAAGAATGAGTTCTCATAGGATCAATGGACCTTAGAGCAACCTTGAGTGGCTTGGTCTTGCACACACACACTTAAACTCACCACAAGTTCCCGTACACATCCAAAACCATCCATTTACCCAAATTGACCTATCTTTCTCTTGAAGGCCATAACTACTCAACTCTCTTTAAGACTCATGTGGTAGCCCTAAGCCCTTAGCCTTTGATTAGAATGGCTAGGACCAACATGTGGAGGATTCAAGATGAATTCTCATAAGGCTTATATGACTTTAGGGAGGCTTCCTATGGCTTGCATGCTCACCACTTGAAATTACCAAAATTTGTCCAAAATACCCAGAATTCTTCCAAAATTACCAAAATTTCCAAAAATACAAAAAATTACCAAAGCCCCTGATTTTACTCAAAATCCTACCAAAATCAATCCTAGCCATCCAATTTACCCGCATTTGCCCATAATTCCCTAAAATTTCAAATTCTCCAAAAATGACCAAAATACCCTTAAATTTTTAAAATTCCCTAAAATTGCCCAAATACCCAATTTCACACCAAAATCACTTTTAACCCCTCTAAATTACCCAAGTGCCCCAATTTCACCAAAATTGGCCAAAACCTGCAAAATTACCAAAATAACCCAAATTGCCCCAAAATTCCCAAAATTTCTAAAATACCCCTAATTGTTCAAAATTCTTAATTTGTCCCAAATTCAAAGCCTTGAAATCCCAACCTCAAATCCAAACCAAATTCCACCAATTTCAAGCCAATTGTCCAAATTCACCACCAACTTTCTCCCAAGTCCAAAATTCTCCAAATTTGAACCCATATGTTAAATACAATTTCACTAAATTCAAGTCCCAAATTCCACCATGACAAGTTCAAAATTTCATGAAGCCCATCATGATTGCTTTTCGGAACCATCAACATTAAACTAAAGTCTAAATTCCAAGCTCAAAATCCAAATCCAAATGAAACAAAGAAGCCCACCATGCCTAAATTCTAAGAGCCCAAATCAAGAGCTCGTACACTAAATCTCATCCCATCAACCATTTAATCGAAAGCAAGCCCTCAGTTTCAAATTTCATGATTTAAATTTCCTTAATTTGGCATCATGATAACTTCTCCCAAAAATGCCAAAAATTCTAAAATCCACTTCCATGCAAATTAGCTAAGCCACATGCAAGCCATGAAGCCTTCCCCAAGCCATAGGTGAACCATGAGAGCCATGCCATGTCACAATCCCCAAATTGGAAAAATGAGGAGCTCCTTTAATGATTCCCTTAAAATTGATTAACCACGCTCATAACTCACTTAAGCTCATGATTAGTCGTAATGCACTTAGATGGGGACTTGACCCCACAAATCCAGCTGATCCTCCACCAGCCTTGACCACCTTGGGAGTGATCCAAACCTATTTCTATGAGCCTAACCCAAACCACTTTTCATTTAAATTTAAACATCATTTACACATGGAACCTTCCAATTCACTTCACAATTGCCCAAACGTGACCTCCCTGAGCAAGATGGTGACTTCCCATGGCCGGCTGGCAACCTTGGCTACTAGAAAACACCAAACACGAGAGTTCACCCATTGCCAAACCCCTAAATTTGAACTCCCATAATTGGTTCACTCCAATTGGACATTGGAACATATCTTCCCTCCACTTAAGCAACATTTTCCACTTACTGGCTTGGCCATTTGAGCCCTAATTCTCTGCCTATAAATACACCACCACCTCATAGCCAAAGGAGGAGCGTGACACAAACCCTGTGGAAACTCTGCCAAAATTATTCCAAACCTCCATTGCACTCACATGAAGCTCATCTCAATCAATTTCAACCTCTCTTCCCCAATAAGAAACCCAAATTTCACCGCTGAAATCCATGGTTTTTTGGTCTATTCCACCAAAATTTACCAAATCACAAAATGATTGTTCCAAAAGCATCACTATACTTCAAAACCACCTCCCCGGTCGAAATTCCCCTTTCTTGGCTCCCTAGCACACTCCAAGTTCACACCCGAGCCACCCTTTGGTCTAGAACATATCTAGGCCCGATCACAGCTCAAATTGCCACTTGAAGGAGGTTCGTGGATGCAGGGTGAATCTTCTCAACCAACCCAATTGAGGCATCACTTCTTGGGCAAAGGTATAGCTCGAAAATCCTTAATTTTGCCTCAATTTGGACTTTTGTGAAATAAATTTACATTTAATGCATATATAGTCGTATATGTGTGTTCATCTAACTTGGATGAAGTTGTAGAAACATACTGCACTTAATTTAATTGAGTATCAAGCGACATCGTAGGGTTAGAACACCAACGGTTCACTGGTTACGAGCGATCAAAGACGATGAATGAATGTCATCCATTCACGCGTGCATCGAACGAACATCTGAGATCGGGTTGGATGACTCTACTCTTCTTAGGGAGCTTACACATCATTCTTTGGGCTTGGCAAATGGTGACACACAAGCTTATCCCTCGTCATTGCTTTTAACCATGATAAGGGGAGGTTTCATGCATGGTTTTCCTTCCATTGGGTAGCTTGGGAGGTGAGAGGTGAGGCCTCATGTTGGCCGGCCACCTCATGGCAAAATGAAGCTTAGGGTGACGGAGGAAGAGACACCGCACCCCATGCATCATGATGGGTGTTAACCCATGGCTAAGTTGATTTAAAGTGGGCTTAATTATGTGTTAATTATGCTTTAAGATGGGTTTAGCCTAACTAATTATGAGGAGGCTATGTGTCATTTCATTTCTTTTTAATTTCCATTTTAAAATTGTTGGAAAATGTTTTATTAATCAATTTATTAATTGAAAATAATTTCAATTTAATTAATTGATTAATTTTATCATTTTTGTTATTTTATGATTTTAATTTCATTTTCATTTTAATTAATTATGTCATTTAATTAAAATATTGAAAATTAAATCATTAATCACTTTAATTAATCAAAATAATTTTGAAATTAATTATTTGATTAATTTTGTTACTTTTATTTCATTTTTATCTATTTTAATCAAAATAGATAGGTGTTGACCAATTTTGACTTGGGTTGACTCAAATCAGCTCAAATTGATCATTTTGATTTTAAAATGTCCAGTATTTGTGATTTTGTCACTGTGGGGCCTTAAATGTGTCATTGGGTGAAAGGGTTGACTTATGGGTCAACAAGGTTAATCACTAGGTTTGGTTTGACCATTTTGACCAAAGTTGACTTTTTAGGTCAAAAGGGTGACCTATGGGGTCAACAGGGTTGGTCACTGGGTCTGGTTTGACCATTTTGACAAAAGTTGACTTTTTAGGTCATAAGGTTGACCTAAGGGTCAACGAGGTCAGTCGATAGAGTCTGGTTTGACCATTTTGACCAATGTTGACTTTTAGGTCATAAGGGTGACCTATGGGGTCAACGGGGTTGGTCATTGGGTCCGGTTTGACCATTTTGACCAAAGTTGACTTTTTAGGTCATAAGGGTGACCTATGGGGTCAACAAGTTCGGTCGATGGGTCTGCTCTGACCATTTTGACCAAAGTTGACTTTTTATGTCGAAAGGGTGACTATGGGGTCAACGGGGTTGGTCGATGAGGTCCGGTTTGACCATTTTGACCAATGTTGACTTTTTAGGTCATAAGGGTGACTATGGGGTGAACAGGGTTGGTCGATGAGGTCTGGTTTGACCATTTTGACCAATGTTGACTTTTTAGGTCATAAGGGTGACCTATGGGGTCAACAGGGTTGGTCACTGGGTCTGGTTTGACCATTTTGACCAATGTTGACTTTTTAGGTCATAAGGTTGACCTATGGGGTCAACAGGGTTGGTCATTAGCTCTGGTTTGACCATTTCGACCAAAGTTGACTTTTTAGGTCATAAGGGTGACCTATGGGGTCAACAGGGTTGGTCAGTAGGTCTGGTTTGACCATTTTGACCAAAGTTGACTTTTTAGGTCATAAGGTTGACCTATAGGGTCAACAGGATTGGTCATTGGATCTGGTTTGACCATTTTGACCAATGTTGACTTTTTAGGTCATAAGGGTGATCTATGGGGTCAACAGGGTTAGTTAATGGGTCTGGTTTGACCATTTTGACCAAAGTTGACTTTTTTAGGTCAAAAGGTTGACCATGGGGTCAACAGGGTTGATCATTAGGTCCGGTTTGACCATTTTGACCAAAGTTGACTTTTTAGGTCATAAGGGTGACCTATGGGGTCAACGAGGGTTGGTCGATGGGTCCGTTTGACCATTTTGACCAATGTTGACTTTTTAGGTCATAAGGGTGACCTATGGGGTCAACGGGGTTGGTCGATGGGTGCTGGTTTGACCATTTTGACCAATGTTGACTTTTTAGGTCATAAGGGTGACTCATGGGTCAACAGGGTTGGTCGATGGAGTGCTGTTTTGACCATTTTGACAAATGTTGACTTTTTAGGTCATAAGGGTATTGACTCATCGTAAAATGAGGTCAACAAAGGGCTCCCGATATGTGTAGAATACTATATAAGTATTCCGCACATATTGGCGTTGACCGAAGTGGTCTAAGAGATGTCTTATAATGGTCAGGAAAGGAGGGGATATCATATCACTCCCGGAGGAGTTAGATGTCTTTTATGTCGGTTCTAAGAAGAGATTTTCATCTTGTATTTGAAAAGAGATTTATTGGGAGGGAAAATGGATGTCATATTTCATTTCTCAAAATGTCGATGTCGATATTTTGCTAAAGGAATGCCGTGATTTCTGTGTCAGGAAAGGACGTATATCCTATAACAGGAGGGAGAAAATGGATTTCATTTTCCATTTCTCAAAATGTCGATGTTGATATTTGGTTAGAGGAAAGTCATGACTTCCGTATGAGGAAGGGACTTATATCCAATAACTGAAGAGAGAAAATATATGTCATTTTCTATTTTCCTCAAAATGTCAATGTCAAGATTTGGTTAGAAGAAAGCCGCGATTTCCATGTCAGGAAAGGACTTATATCCAATAACCGAAGAGAGAAAATAGATGTCATTTTCTATTTTCCAGAATGTCAGTGTTAAGATTTGGTTAGAGGAAAGCCGTGATTTCTGTGTCAGGAAAGGACTTATATCCAATAACCGAAGAGAGAAAATAGATGTCATTTTCTATTTTCCTCAAAATGTCGGTGTCAAGTTTTGGTTAGAGGAAAGCCGTGATTTCCGTGTCAGGAAAGGACTTATATCCAATAACCGAAGAGAGAAAATAGATGTCATCTTCTATTTTCCAGAATGTCAGTGTTAAGATTTGGTTAGAGGAAAGCCGTGATTTACGTGTCAGGAAATGACTTATATTCAATAACCGAAGAGAGAAAATAGATGTCATTTTCTATTTTCCTCAAAATGTCGGTGTCAAGATTTGGTTAGAGGAAAGCCGTGATTTCCCTGTCAGGAAAGGACTTATATCCAATAACCGAAGAAAGAAAATAGATGTCATCTTCTATTTTCCAGAATGTCAGTGTTAAGATTTGGTTAGAGGAAAGCCGTGATTTTCGTGTCAGGAAAGGACTTATGTCCAATAACCGAAGAGAGAAAATAGATGTCATTTTCTATTTTCCTCAAAATATCGATGTCAAGATTTGGTTAAAAGAAAGTCGTAATTTCCACGTCAGGAAAGAACTTATATCCAATAACCGAAGAGAGAAAATAGATGTCATTTTCTATTTTTCTCAATGTCGATGTCAAGATTTGGTTAGAGGAAAGCCGTGATTTCCACATCATGAAAGAACTTATATCCAATAACCGAAGAGAGTGGCGAACTCACTAATATTTTTGGTGGGAATACCCGCTGGGGTTTTGACCTATATAGTCGAAAGCTAATTCTCATGTTTGATTATCATAAATTATTCATTTTGTCATTTATTGATTTCAGGACCTGTCGACATATCACAGACAATGAGGATATATTTTTCTTCAACACTTCATTTTATTTCCATAAAAAGTCACCAGTACATATTTATTGCAAACAAAAGCTTACAGTACATACATATGTACATGTCATATAGCACGCTGCAACAAACTACTGATATTTTACATGTCAACAGCTACCGATATGTCACACATCGACAACTATAGATATACTATATGTCAAGAGTTCTTCATATCATGTCATAGATTTGGAGATTATCAGATCGTCCATAAACGTCCTACACTCCAAAACATCATTCGTCGAACATGTTTTAGGTGTTCAGACATTTATGGGATCACATCAGTTCCAAAGGTTTTAGTCCTTCGAGCTCTAGTATTGGTTGATATCCGTCTGGTCGTTTGTCAGGTTTCATTCGTCGCAAGGTGATGGAGATATGTGGCTTGTTAACACTAAGTATGCAGTGTTTTAAAAAATCCGCACCGTTTCCTTGAAACAGAAGAACTGATCCTTGGGTTAAAAGGACGCGGCATGTCCCTTCAAATTCTCCAGGTCCCAAGATTTGCATCTCTCTTCCGAATATAACGGAGCAACGATTCATTAAAGACAGAGTACAAAATGGTCTTTCAAAATCATGACTGTCGATGTGAGGAGGGATACAATCCCCTTTATCATACATATTAATGATGCGAGTCTATCGGGAACACAATCCGCGAGTATGATTCCCCAAGTAACAAGTCGTCTGATAATTTGGATTATCACAACGGGTAAAGGGTCGACTTGTTCATGTCGTAGAATCCCAGGAAGATTTCCTTCTCTGTCTCTTGCATAGTTATAGCAACATCCGTATTGAATGGTTTGTCTACCCTTACCGCGAATCCATTTATTAGGTTCGTAATAGGTCCTCCTTCGAAGGTGTCCAGCCTCTACCCCGATCTCGGGCTTCTATGATGTGGTTGATGATAACAGCTTGTTCAGTTTCATCAAATATTCTGGTAAAAAGTTTAAGACCATCCATAATATTTATTGTTCTTTTATTCACATATTTATATTGTTCGAAGGTTCTCCACTCAATGGCACGAATTCGTCGTTATCTCTTCCTCTGAGTGATTCTTTTTGTCTGATACCCTTAAATATTGAGCAGGTGTGACCGATGGTGGAGTGATGACTGCTTTGCCATCCTCTTTTTCTCTAAGGTCTAGATTTATCGTTTCCGATATTATTTCCTCAAACGGAGTATTTATAGTTCGTGATTTTAGCTGACTCATATCTTCCATGTCTTGTTTCTCTTGTAATTGTTTTTGTCGTTTTAGTCGTTTATTGCGATTTCTTCTTTGCGATCTGGTGAATCCTGTCGTCGGATTTTTGGTTCCTGACGTTGATGCTCCTTGTACCGGGGCAGTCATGAATTCTTCTTCATCTGAAGTATCACTGATTGTAAAATCAAATTCTTGGGGTTGCTGAAGTTTGAATTTTATCAGAGGCGTCTGAAGATCAACTTCACTGTGATTTACCAAATAAAGCAACGACCCATGATATATGGACTCAATTTGCGACAGATCAAAGTCAAAGTGAATTCTGGTCCCCGCGTCTATATGTCGACGGTCCAAGGCAAAAGTCATATTATTTCTGAATGAGAAAAATAATCTATCTTCAGGCATTTTTCCTGAAAATATCAAGACAGAATATCATTTTAGATTTTCAAATGTTTGTTTAACAAATGAAAAAGATGTCACAAAACATCAAAGATGATTTTTGAAAGGAGAATTTATTATCCCAGTTTATAAATAAGTCTTTATTCATTTCTTTTTTTTTTATGTCGCGTAGTATTTCTTTAGGAAACACCTATTGATTGGAGGTAAGATTCTTTCTCCTTGACAATCCACCAATTGGTAGGATCCTCCAGAATATGTCTTTTCAATTACATATGGACCTTCCAATATCGGTTCGAATTTGCCACCTATCTTTCGATGAGCTAGTATAGGTCTTCAAAGAACTAAAACTAATTCACCGATTCGAAAGGTTCTAGGGCGAACTAGTTTGTCGTGAGCTCGTATCATTTTTGCTTCGATACAATTCAAGATTTTGTTGGGCTTGCGGACGTTTGCCCTCTAAATTTTCAAGTTCTTCAAGTCGCAACTCGATATTTTCTTCTTCAGCTTGTTTTATCAGCTTATTGCGATTCCGAGAGAAGGAATTTGGACTTCCGTAGGCAAAATGGCTTCGAACCATATACCAAAGCAAATGGTGTAGACCGTGTTGGAGTTCGGTATGTAGTTCTATAAGCCCATAAAGCTTCTATTAGTCGTTCATGCCACTGTCTCGGGCTATTACTTAATGTCTTTTTCAAGATTTGAACCAACGTTTTATTGAAAGCTTCAGCTAATCCATTGGTCTTAGGGTAATAGATTGTGTAATATCTCCAGTCAATCCCATGTCTTTGAATAAAGTGATTCATTTTTGTGTTTTTGAAGGCCAATCCATTGTCTGATATGACTCTTCGAGGAATCCCAAATCTATAAACGACATGTGTTTTAAAGAAATGGAGAACTTGTTCTGCCTTGACTTCTCGAAGGGGTATTGCTTCTGCTCATTTAGAAAAATAATCAGTAGCTGCCAGAATAAATTTATGGCCCCTGGAAGATGGAGGATCTATAGGGCCCACTATGTCAGTACCCCAACATTCAAATGGCCATGATGCAATGGTCGGATGTAGGACATTTGGAGGTTGATGTAAAACTACTCCATGTATTTGACATTGATGACATTTCTTTGCAATGTCAAGACAATCAGTCATCATTGTTGGCCAATAATAACCCATTCTTTTTATTTTCATTTTCATTTTGGGCCCAGATTGATGTGCACCACATAAACTCTGAATGAACTTCTTTAACAATCTCTCGAGCTTCAATTTGGTTTAAACATCTTAACCACATTTGATCAAAAGGTCGTTTGTAAAGGACGTCATTTATTAGAGCATATGATAATGCTCTTTGTTTAATTTGGTTAGCAATAGAACTATTTTCAGTGTTATTTTCCAGCTTGTAAATATCGGATGATTGGTTGTCGCCAATCATCCTTCTCGTCACTTATTGTCATTGTCATATTTTCACCGATTTTATGCAAATTATCCATGTCAATTTGAGAAAGAACTTGTCGTCCTTTTATAGAAATCGGTATGTCATCTTCTTCTGGACATGCAAATTCCTTTGCAAGTTTTGCCAGAGCATCTGCTAGAGAGTTATCTCGTCTCGGAATTAAGAAGAATGTTACATCAGGAATTTGTTGAAGTAATTTCAGAGTGTAACGAGCATACTGTTGAAGTCGTGGTTTCAAAATTTTGTATTTGCCAGCAATTTGATTGATAATTAACTGGGAATCTGCGTAGATATCAATATTCTTAATTTCCATTAATATTGTCAATTCTAGACCGGTTATGAGTGCTTCATGTTCGGCTTCATTATTCGTGCATGGTTCACGTCAAATGATAGGAAAAGGGCATCATCATTTTGTCCGGAGTAATGAAAATTAATCATACTCCGGCTTTGCTCGGTATGATTTTCCGTTTATCTTTGTCTTTCCACTACGGATGATGCTCCGTCAAAGTAGAGTTCCCATCGTTGCATGTTAGAATCTTTTACTTCGATATTTGTTCATCGGGTAGATCGTCGTTAAGGGGTGATCCCGCTCGGAATTGGGTGTGCCGCTAAGAAATCTGCTAGGATTTGTCCTTCGATAGCACGTAACGGCACAAATGTTATGTCAAATTGTAACAAGATCATTGCCCATCTTGCTAATCTCCCAGAAAGTGTCGGTCGTGTTATTAAATACTGTAACGGGTTAACTCTTGAAATAAGAGTTACTTTATGAGAATGCATATAATGTCTTAGCTTTTGAACTGCGAAGATCAAGGCTAAACAATGTTTTTCAATTGTCGGATATTTTATTTCTGTTGGAACTAAACAACGACTCAAGTAGTATAATACATTCTCTTTTCCTTCATCATTTACTTGTGCTAGTAAATCTCCAAGTGAATTGTCCAATGTCGCGGTGTAAAGGATTAAAGGTCTTCCTAATACAGGGGCTGCTAAGACAGGAGGGGTTGTCAGATATTGTTTAATGTCTTCGAAGGCATGCTGACATTTTTCATCCCATACAAATTTGGCATCCTTTCTAGTAAGGGCGATAAGGGGTTGACATCTACCCGATAGATTGGAAATGAAACGTCGTATATACGCTAATTTTCATTGAAAATATCTCAATTGAGTTAGATTCTTAGGAGGAGCCATATTTAGGATAGCTTCAATTTTGAGAGGATCAATTTCTATCCCACGATGTCGAACTACAAATCCTAAAAATTTTCCTGAAGTGACACCAAAGGCGCACTTTAAAGGGTTCATTTTAAGATTATATCGTCGTAGTCATTCAAAGACAATTCTCAAATCGTATATATGATCGTCTTTTTGTTTACTATTGACAACCAGATCGTCGACATAACATTCGACTTGATTATGTATTAGTTCATCAAAAATTTGTGTCATGGCTCTTTGATAGGTTGCACCAGCATTTTTTAGTCCAAATGACATAACCTTATAACAATATATGCCCATGGGTGTTCGGAAAGCTGTATTTGCTTCATCCTCCGAAAACATTTTTATTTGGTTATATCCTGATGATCCATCCATGAAAGAAAATATTGCATATTTTAATGCAATATCAACCATTAATTCAGGAATTGGTAAGGGAAATTCATCTTTTGGACATGCTTTGTTCAAGTCCCTGTAGTCTATGCAGACTCTTATTTGTCTATTTTTCTTTTTAACTGGCACCACATTGGCTAGCCATGTTGGATAATTTTCTTCTCGTATGAAGTCAGCCTCTATAAATTTTTTGACTTCCGCAATGACTTGTTGCTCTATTTCGACATGCATCCTTCTTGGAGCTTGTTTAACTGGGTTTATGATTTGGTCTATCCCGAGTTTATGGATCGCGACTTCTGGAGATAAACCAGACATTTCGTCATAAGTCCAAACAAAACAGTCTTTATATTCCATCAACAATTGAGTTATGTATTTTACTTCCTCATCATTAAGGAATGAACTAATAAAAGTCGGTTTTAGATTTTCATTAGTTCCTAAATTTATTTCTTTTAGTTCATCAATTGTCGATTTAATTTCTTCTTCCAATTCCGGGGGAGCATTTTCAATTGGAAGATCAGGCAATGATTCAGAATCACATTCTTCTGTGACAGTCAAACAAAATTCTGTATCATCTTATGGTCCCAAAATTCCAAATCCAACACCTTTTTTAGAGTTAGAATTTCGTTTATTATCATTCCACATTTATTTAATGAAATGCGGTTATTTTAAAGACCATTGTTTGAGCATTAAACTATTTTGAATGAATTTTCGTGCCCAAGGAGAATACAACTCAAAAGGAATTTTCATTGATTGTGGAAGATTTTCATCTTCTATTTTTACATCATTTTTAAGTACAAGAAGAAGTAGAGCCAAGTCAAAACTTAATTGGCTTTTTGTCATCATTATATACTTCTTTGACTATTAAATTCTCAACCTTAGCAGTGGAGATTGGAGTTAGAGTCATAGAACGTATATAATGATTGATTTTGTCATACATAGATTCAAATTGTTTCTCTTTATCTTCTTCTTCTAGAGATGTTTTGAATTGAGGTTCTTTTGCAACCACAGATGTCGTTTCTTCTTTAGAATCCAGGTGGATTTTGAACTTCAGTGGTTTCTTCATTGTGACAATCGGATCTTCTCTCCCTCGTCCTCGTCCTCGGCCTCGACCTCGAGTGCGAGTCTGACGGAAATTGGTTTCTCTTGTCTTTATTGAAGAAAAATCATTTTAATTTATTTTCTTTTCTTTGTTCTTTTCTTCCATATTTATTGTTGTCTCTTTGGAAGATATTGTTTTATTTATAGGAGCATAATATGCTGCATCTTCATGTATACCGATTTCATGGATTGAAAACGGTTGCAGATCTCCTATAATACGAAATTCTTGTCCTTTTCGTAAATATTTGATACATTGATGTAATGAAGAGGGTACCATTTTATATTCATGGAGCCACGGTCTGCCAAGTAAGGCATTAAAAGAAGTGTCTGGATCAATAATATGAAATTTTGCTGTTGTTGCCAAGTCGGCTATTTTTAAGAGCAATGTTATTGATCCAAGGGCCCTTTCTCCTTGTTGATTGAATCCTCTTAACATCATCGTATCCCTTGATAGTTGAGAGGCATCAATGTCTAAGTATGCAAGAGTTCTCAGGTTCATAATGTTGATTGAAGCACTCGGGTCAATAAGAACTCTTGAAAGTATCGTGTCATTGATGTTTACTGTAATATATAGCGGACGATTGTGTTCAGTTGTTCCGAGCAACAAGTCATTGTCAGAGAAGGTAATCTTTGTTGATTATTCTAATGAGTAAGCTTCGTTTTGGGTAGTGCTAGCAAGTTGAGTTAAGTAAATGTCAGGGTCCGAAAGAGCTTTGATTAATGATTCTCTCATTTCTTTGGAAAGTATGAGAGCGTCATAGATGCTTAATTTTGCAGGCAATTTTCTCAAATGGGCCAGTACATTATAATCCACCTTGTTGTGAAGATCATCCTTATTTCCTTCGGAAGTTCGGGGATATATTGGAGGAATGATCTTATCTGGTGTAATTATTTGTTTTTCTTTCTCTTGTGGAATTATCCTAGGAGGTAAAATTTTTTCCACTTCTCAAGTTAATTTCAACTATTTCTTCAGGTTGATTATCTGATTCATTTGTTTCTGAATCCGAAGATTCCAATTTTATAAAAATCAGAATTCCTTGTAATTGAAGCGTAGCAATGTCATCTTCATTTTTGTCGTTGTCAGATTTCTCATTTTCATTTTCATTAGTTTGGTTATCTTTAAATTGATCATATACGATTTGAGCATTGTCTATAGGGTTAGAATTCAAATGGTCATTCTCGAAGCATCATCCAGAATAGACAAAATGTACGCAAAACTAGGATTGTTATTATTCATGGTAAAAAGAAAGTCATACAATGTTATCGGCTTGAGGATTTTTCGTCCTTCGGCCGACATAACTATCCTAGTACAAGAGTGAAATGAACTAGAAGGTACAAAAGGATATGTCTGGAAGACCTCTACTCTTTTCCATTTTCTTGATTTTCTTTTTCTTTTCTTTCTTGGGAGATTTTGTAACTTGGTATTTAGCGAAGATCTCTTCAGAGATGTTATCCTTATTTTTAGGATTAAGTTCCTCTATCAAAATCATATTAACTAATCCCTTTTCAGGTTCTTTCAAGTATTCTTTCGAGATGACTATATTTTCATCTTTGAAATTACGCTCTAACCAGTCTTTGAAGACAAAACATTCTTCAATTTTATGTCCGAGCATCCTATGATATGGGCAATAATTAGGATTGTCCTTCATGTCAATTCTCGCTGGCCTCTTAGCTTCGGTAGCTTAAATTCAGGTATTTTAAGCAAGCTACGAAATATTTTGCTGACGTCTTCTGTTTTAAATGAATATACTTTATTCATTCTCTCAGCCATTGTTTTCTTTTCAGTTGATACTGGGATTGGTTGTTGAAGTTGTAATTGAGGCGACGTCTGTAATGTCGAAGGATTTTGTCATTGCTTCTTTTGCTCCGGTTGGATTTGCATCACCTGTTTGCCTTTTTCTGCAATATTCCCAGGTTTCTTTTCAAAAGTTTTGATAGTTTTTATCTTTTCAGTTTTTTCCATTACACTCATCTGCTTAACCTCTTCCTGAAGTTGGCAGCTTTACTGAGTAATTTTTCAAAAGTTTTTATCGTAAATCCTTTAAGCATAAAAGCTATAGGACCATGGATATTTTTGAGCAGTATTCCAACAACATGTTGTTCTTGTAACTGTGGCTCACATTTCATGCTGAGATTTCTCCAGCGTAAAATATAATCTACCAAGGTTTCTCCTGGTTTTTGTTTCTCTACCACCAAATCACCAACAGTGGTATGATGTTGTGCTCCTGCAAAGCGTTGAATAAAAAGGCTTTCAAGCTCTACAAATGTTTTGACAGATTCGTTGGGAAGTTCTACATACCAGTCAAAGGCAACTCCCGTGAGACTGTTAACAAATTGTCGAAATAGGAGAGCATCATTTCCTCCAGCATTACAGCAGCTTGCTCTAAAATGTGCTAGATGTTGTCGGGGATTTCCCGTCCCATCAAACATTTTAAAGACAGGAGGAACAAAACCTTTAGGATATTGAACAGAATCAAATTCCACTGGGTATGGCCTACCCTTTGGAGTTAATGCTCCAGCTTTTACCTGAGCCATTGTTTCTTTAATCTTCTGTTCCACTATTTTTGTAATATCCTTTTCTGGAGTTTCGTTATGAAGAGAATTCTTTCTCTTTCGAGTGCTTTCCTCGACATCCATTGGTTCTTCTCTGCTTTCAAGGATGTGAATAGCCTCCGGTCTAATGATTTCAATAGTCGGAGAAGGGTTCGTTGGTGGTTTTTGCAAAGTTGCTACCAGTTCTTCCACTTTTTGTTCAAGATGACTTATTTGTTCATCTCGTTGTCGTATCACCTCTAGCAATTCATTGGTTGTCTCCTCTTCATTTGATTCTCGTGCTAAGGAAGTAGATCGGGTTTCTACCATATTAACACTGACAATATTCTCATTGGAACTGTCAGAAGTATTTTTCCTTTCTTGTCTTGAAAGTTGTTTAATATCTTCTTTTAATTTCTTTAATCTTTCTTGAAATGATTTTGTAGAATGTTTTCTGCAAATCTCTTCTTGTGAACTATTCGTAGGAGTGTTGGTGGTATTAGAATTCCTTTCGTATGATTTTCGCCTCCATACATTATTTTTAAGTATAGGGCGAGAACTCTCGGTGGTGTATCATATCCGATATAAGGACAATTTGCTTTTTGTAAGCATCGGGACCAAGTCCGTCATTTTAGCAGTTGTATCTTCTGCTTCTGACATTAATTTGTCATATCGAGTTTTGTCATTGGTGACCACTACATCTTTTATTCTAGGGCCCAAACGAAATTTTACTGGCACTCGAACACAATGTTTATCAGTTGGGAATTGATAATCAGTTTCTTAATAATCAGAAATTTCCATTGCTAAAATTCTCCTTTTCATGGTGTTGGAGACTGCACAACCCATTTTATCTAATAACTTAGATAATGAACATTTTTCTTTTCGTGCTAATCTCTTAAACACTGAATGTACAACACGAAATGGAGGAGATCTTTTAGGTTGAAAGGAATTGTCGAGTGTATTCAACAGGAATTGGAATATATTGATTTTCTTCTAAAAAGGAAGGATTTCCAAAAATAGTCTGTTGAAATTCAGGTGTTTCAAAATTATCATTTTCGTTCCACCTTTTCTTTCTTTTAAACGAAGGAGTTCTATGAACGTTCCTTGAAGAAGACTCGATTTCATACATAGATGATGGTGGAACATCATCTTCCTCGTAAACTTGTTTTCCTTTCTTATCACTCTGCCTTGCATTTCTTCAAGGATATAAGGTTCTTCAGGTGTATATTCAGGTAAATTGTCTGTAAAATTCAGAAAGTCTTCATAAGGTTGCAAATCAAATTCTTGAAAAGATTGAGTATCAGTTTGATATGGATTATCTAATATGAATTCCGTTTCACTAAATAATCCATAATCATTGTGATACAAGGGAGGATTTTCCTCTATTGGTATGTCAAAGTCTTGAAAGTAAGAAAAGATCGAATTCGGAGAATCCATTGCGATTTTTCTGTAATTTCAAGAAAAACGAATATTATCGACTTATTTATAAACTAGGAACTTTTATTTTCAAAATTTTGAAATGAAAACAAATGATAACAAAAAATGAGAAGAAAGATTTTCCCCAGCGAAGTTTCCAAAAATCTCTTGATGTCCCCCATCCTCTCTCTCTCTCTTATCGTTGGAAAGAGATTGGGTTTTGGATGTCAATGTCAAGGAGTCGCCATCTAATATTAGCCTAATTTTATTCCTATAAATCCTATGGAGGATTTAGAGAATTTTTAGGACTAATAGTAGAAAAGGATGTTTATGATAATTCTTATATGAGGATATTCTAGAATAACATATTCCAGAATTTTCATATTAAGAAGATCATGGTAAACCAGAGATTTCTATTTCGGGTTCTTTTAGATCTCCTATAGAAGCAAGCTTCTATAGTTAATTACATCTTAGACAATTTTCAATTGTTTAAGAAAACTTCTGATTAATGTTAATCATTTATTTTCTAAGAATTTATTTTAAGGAGAGATGTACCCACTATCACTCCCGAATGTCGTTATATCATAATATTGAATACTTTAGGTATTATGTCTAACCTAAGGGTTCTGGTTTTGTTTTTGTTGTCAATGTCGTTGTTTTGTTGAAAAGTTTCAGGTTATGTGTCTAACCTAAAAGTTTTGATTTTGTTTTTGTTGTTAATGTCGTTGTTTTGTTGAAAAGTTTCAGGTTATGTGTCTAACCTAAAAGTTTTGGTTTTGTTTTTGTTGTTAATGTCGTTGTTTTGTTGAAAAGTTTCAGGTTATGTGTCTAACCTAAAAGTTTTGGTTTTGTTTTTGTTGTTAATGTCGTTGTTTTGTTGAAAAGTTTCAGGTTATGTGTCTAACCTAAAAGTTTTGGTTTTATTTTTGTTCGCCTAGAATGTCGTCCTGCAAAACAGAGTTAGTACACCCTATAACATGTAAAGAAAATCTAAGCGAAATTTCATGTTTTCACCCTGCAAAGAAAACATTGTCAGAAATGATATCACAGAATATTTAGATATGTCTTGGATGTCAATTTATGTCAAATTATTTTGAAATGTCAATTTTTTTATTGATTATGTTGTTTTATTTTTGAAATGTCAAATTTTTGTTGATTATGTCAGTTTTGGTTTGAAATGTTGAATTTATATCTTGATTTTAAGTTTAAACTTAAATTCTGAATTAACTTGAGTTTATGTCTATCTGAACTCTAAGTTAAAAGGTTTGAAATTAAATTTAATATTGATTGAATTAACTTGGGTTCATGTCTGGTTGAACCTAAGTTAGATTCAATGTTGATTGAATCTATTTAACTTGAGTTCATGTATGTCTGAACTTAAGTTAAAAGGTTTGAAATTAGATTCAATATTGATTGAATTAACTTGAGCTCATGTCTGGTTGAACCTAAGTTAGATTCAATGTTGATTGAATCTATTTAACTTGAGTTCATGTCTGTCTGAACTTAAGTTAAAAGGTTTGGAATTATATTCAATATTGATTGAATTAACTTGGGTTCATGTCTGGTTGAACCTAAGTTAGATTCAATGTTGATTGAATCTATTTAACTTGAGTTCATGTCTGTTTGAACTTAAGTTAAAAGGTTTGGAATTAGATTGGATTTAATTAAGTTTTAAGTCTTGTTTAAATAGGACTTAAAGGTTAATCAAGTCTAATAAATTAGACTCAATTAGATTTGCAGACCATCTAAGTCCCTTTTAGATAAGACTTAAGTTTTAATTAAGTCTATTTAAAGTTAGACCTAGACTTAGGATTAAGTTTACTATAGGTTGAACTTAAGCCGGATTTTAGTTTAGATTCAAGTTAGGTTGAACCTAAATTTCAGGTTAGACTTAGGTTTATGTCGTGTTAAACCTAAGTATGGTCTAACTTAAGTCTAATATGGGTTAGACTTAAGTTAGGTTTTTGGGTTAGGTTCATGTCAGGTTGAACCTAAGTTTGGTTTGACTTGAGTCTAATGTGGGTTAGACTTAAGTTAAAAATTTGAGTTTAGATTAAGTTAGGTTCAGGTCAGGTTGAACCTAGACTTAAGGTCGACTTAAATTCAATATGGGTTGAACTTAAGTTAAGATTTTGAGTTTAGGTTCAGGTCAGGTTGAACCTAGACTTAAGGTCGACTTAAGTTCAATATGGGTTGAACTTAAGTTAATGTTTTGAGTTTAGGTTAAGTTAGGTTCAAGTCGGGTTGATCCTAGACATACAGTTGATTTTAGTTCAATGTGGGTTAAGTTAAAATTTGATTTGAGTTTAAGTTAGGTTGAACTCAAGTTTAGTTCAGTTTAGGTTAGGTTCGATATGGGTTGAACCTAAGGTTTTAATTTAAGTTAGGTTCAATGTGGGTTGAACCTAAAGTTTAGGTTAACTTGAGTTCAAGTTAGGTTGGACTCAAGTTAGGTTATGTTTAGGTTAGGTTCAATGTGGGTCGAACCTGGTTTAGGTTAACTTGAGTTCGAGTTAGATTGGACTCAAGTTAGGTTAGGTTTAGGTTAGGTTCAATGTGGGTTGAACCTAAAGTTTAGGTTAACTTGAGTTCAAGTTAGATTGGACTCAAGTTAGGTTAGGTTTAGGTTAGGTTCAATGTGGGTCGAACCTAAGTTTTAGGTTAACTTGAGTTCAAGTTTGATTGGACTCAAGTTAGGTTAGGTTTAGGTTAGGTTCAATGTGGGTTGAACCTAAGGTTTAGGTTAACTTGAGTTCAAGTTAGATTTGACTCAAGTTAGGTTAGGTTTAGGTTATGTTCAATGTGGGTTGAACCTAAGGTTTAGGTTAACTTGAGTTCAAGTTAGATTGTACTCAAGTTATGTTTAAGTTTAGGTTAGGTTCAATATGGGTTGAACCTAAGGTTTAGGTTAACTTGAGTTCAAGTTAGATTGGACTCAAGTTAGGTTAGGTTTAGGTTAGGTTCAATGTGGGTTGAACCTAAGGTTTAGGTTAACTTGAGTTCAAGTTAGATTGGACTAAACTTAGGTTAGGTTTAAGTTAGGTTCAATGTGGGTTGAACCTAAGGTTTAGGTTAACTTGAGTTCAAGTTAGATTGGACTCAAGTTATGTTTAAGTTTAGGTTAGGTTCAATGTGTTGGATTTTGGGGATCATGCACAACGGAAGCGAAATTAATCATGTACGCATATTAAAGTCATTTCCCAAAAAACCACCAAGGATCTCATGTGCTCATACAAATCAAAAACATAAACCCAAAAGAAGTGCAAGAAATCATACCATGCAAGAGTTCTACTCTTAGATTTCCTCGGATCTTTAAGGCGCCGAAACCACCGCCCTCTACCGTATCCACACTCGAACGGATTTCTAAATGGCTTCCAACCGCTAGATCGGAAACGGGGTTTTCTCCAAAACCCAAAGAACTCTCTTCCTCTCTTGTGGATTTCAAAAGGAAAATAATAAAAATTGACTTCATAAGCCATGACCCCTCCTTTTAATCGAAGTGACACCGTTTCATGGCACATCTTCATTAAAGAGGTCATTTTTAATATATATTTAAAAACTCCTTTTTAAATATATGATGAATTAAAACTCTTTTAATTCATGCTTGTAATTTAAAATAATCTTATTATTATAAATTACTCAAGTGAGAGAGTGTTCATCAACCATTCTAGTCCATTCAAATTTTGTGCGACCCTATAGGTTCAATTAACATCGGCAGTAGCTTAAATCACCATTTATAAACCTACAAGTTATAGTTGGTCTCTAGCAAGACACTATAACTACCCAAGTTAGTATGAATAGTCTCAAGATCCGAGACAACCTGATTGTTAATGACATAATCCCTTTATCACATGATATCATGATAGAATATAAGGCATGGATTAATGTCAACCTTATATCTCTCTATCTTTAATTTCTCGACTCCGATTAGACTCGATTAAATAAATGCAACCGATCTCCATCAATTCATTTGAGTGTGGCCACACAATTCTCAGTCTAAATCATTCGAGGGGCCCATAGATATCTCTCTTATTATAAGAGGGATAAATTCCATCTTGATTACTCATATCTCACTACATGATTCACATTATGCCCAATCATAATCTTTATGGTCATCCGATCAAAGACAACGTTGGGTTATGTCAAAACATAATATTCCTCATGTTGAGAACCATGACAATCTCAGGTCGAAAGGATTCGATGTCACTACAACTCGAGATTAACATATGACTTATATCCATGATTTAATCTCAAAGCGAGTCGATCCAATATTTATTCTCCAATAAATACATATAAATCGATGTGTATCCCCATACATATATTCATCTCATGAATATCCATCAAACTTTATATTAATCTTTATTTATTGTCATTCCCACAACAATAAGCGATTATGGATATTTAGAATAATCTTCATAATAAACATGAAACTATTCAAGGTTCTTCTTCTATCATAAACATGCTAATTAAAATAGAAAAATATTCATAAAAAGTTCAAAATACATATCCATATAATATCCATATAATAGAGCCTAGTGGCACTATCACTAACAGCCTCCCACTTGCACTAGGCCCATTTATCAATGTATCTAATACCCATGGACCTTACATGACCCTCATGTTTTGCTTGTGGTAGAGGCTTAGTTAATGGATCCGCAACATTGTCATCTGTTGCAACTTTGCATATTTTAACGTCACCTCTCTCAATAATTTCTCTAAGGAGATGATAATGCCTGAGTATGTGTTTGGATCGCTGATGTGACCTAGGTTCCTTTGCTTGTGCTATAGCACCATTGTTGTCACAATAAATCTCAACAGGATTTGTGATACTAGGAATCACTCCAAGGTCGAAACAAATTTCTTTATCCAAACCGCTTCTTTCGTCGCATCACATGCTGCTATGTACTCGACTTCGACTGTAGAATCAGCAACGAGTGCTTTGCTTTGAACTCTTCCAGCTAATAGCACCACCATTTAAACAAAACACATATCCCGATTGCGATCGATAATCATCTTTGTGTGATCGAAAGCTTGCATCCGTGTAACATCTTACAACCGGATCATCTTCTAATCCACCAAACACCAAGAACACATCCTTAGTTCTTCTCAAGTACTTAAGAATGTTCTTGACTCGCTATCCAAATGACTTTCACCGGGATCCGACCGGTATCCGCTCGTTATGCTTAAAGCATAATAAACATCTGGTCTAGTACATAACATGGCATACATGATAGATCCTATAGCAGAAGCATAAGGAATCTTACTCATACGCTCTCGCTCATCATTAGTGTTAGGACACTGAGTCTTGCTAAGCGTTATGCCATGTGACATAGGCAAGAATCCTCTCTTGGACTCTTCCATACGTAACCTTTTCAAGTATAAGGTCTATATATGTACTTTGATTTAGAGCGATTAGCCTTTTAGATCTATCTCTATAGATCTTTATCCCTAGGATATAGGAAGCCTCTCCTAAATCCTTCATCGAGAAACATTTACCCAACCAAGTTTTGACATTGTGCAAGGTAGGTATGTCATTCCCAATGAGTAATATGTCATCGACATATAAGACCGGAAAAACAATAGTGCTCCCACTAACTTTCTTGTAAACACAAGGTTCATCTTCATTTTTGATAAAGCCAAACTCTTTGATCGTCTCATCAAAACGAAGATTCCAACTCCTTGAAGCCCGCTTCAAACCATAAATGGATCTTAGAAGCTTGCACACTTTACCGTAATTCTCGGGATGAACAAAACCTTCGAGGTTGTGTCATATACACATCCTCAAACAAGTTTCCATTAAGAAACGCAGCTTTAACATCCATTTTCCATATCTCATAGTCATAATATGCAGCAATGGCAATGAGAATTCTAATAGACTTAAGCATGACTACCGGTGAAAAAGTTTCATCATAGTCAATACCATGAATTTGTTTAAAACCTTTTGCAACAAGTCTTGCTTTATAAGTATGCATATTACCATCCATGTCGGTTTTCTTCTTGAAAACCCACTTGCACCCAATGGTCTTAATATCATTTGGTGGATCAACCAAGTTCCAAACTTGATTATCATACATGGATTGGATTTCGGATTTCATGGCCTCTAACCATTTGTCGAGTCTTGATTTAACATAGCATCTTGATAGGTAGTAGGATCACCATGATCCATTAACAATACATCATGATCATTATTCATGAGAAATCCATATCTCTCGGGCTCATAACGTATTCTATCGGATCTACGTAGTTCTTGTGTTACAACCGGTGTGTCAATAACTCCTTGTTGACCACCATCATCCAAAGGTATTTCAATGTTATTTTGTGACTCTCGAACTTCTTCGAGTTGTACTTTACTCCCACTCGATTCCTTTAGAAATAAATTCCCTTTCCAAAAAGAAACCATTTCTAGCAATAAACACTTTGTTCTCAATGGGATTGTAAAAGTAATATCCTTTAGTCTCATTAGGATAACCCACAAAAATACATTTATCGGATTTAGGTTCAAGTTTATTAGAATGTAAACGCTTTACATAAGCTTCACAACCCCAAATCATAAGAAAAAGCAAACTAGGCTTCTTCCCGATCCATATCTCATATGGTGTCTTTTCAACCCTTTTGGATGGAACTCTATTTAGTGTAAAAGCAGCTGTCATAAGTGCATAACCCCAAAAGGAAAGTGGAAGATCCGATGCACTCATCATTGATCGAACCATATCAAATAGAGTTCGATTCCTTCTTTCAGACACACCATTCCATTGTGGTGTTCCAGGAGGAGTAAGTTGTGAAATAATTCCACAACTCTTAAGATGATCACCAAACTCTTGGCTCAAATATTCTCCACCTCGATCAGATCGAAGCACCTTAATTGTCTTACCAAGTTGATTTTGTACTTCATTTTGAAAATACTTGAACATTTCAAATGCTTCATATTTATGTCTCATCAAATAGACATAAC
Organism: Papilionanthe hookeriana x Papilionanthe teres; assembly: GCA_022702705.1. Lineage (NCBI taxonomy): Eukaryota > Viridiplantae > Streptophyta > Magnoliopsida > Asparagales > Orchidaceae > Papilionanthe > Papilionanthe hookeriana x Papilionanthe teres. The sequence goes on along the minus strand of CM040433.1, from coordinate 30,278,167 downwards.
CATACCTACTGAAATCATCAGTAAAGGTAATGAAGTACCTGTAACCTCCTATGGCTTCTATACTTAATGGTCCACATACATCTGTATGTATTAGGGTCAATAATTCATTAGCCCTTTCATCGTGTCCAGTAAAAGGCTCCTTTGTCATTTTCCCCAAAAGACATGATTCGCAAGTATCAAATGATTCATAATCAAATGAATTCAAAAGTCCATCTTTATGGAGTTTTGAAATGCGTTTCTCATTTATGTGTCCTAGACGACAATGCCAAAGATAGGTTACATTCAAGTCATTCGACTTAAATTTCTTGGTAGTAATGTTACATACGAAAAATCATTGGATATTTGAAGGTTCAAAACATAAAGACCATCTAGTAAAACAACATTTGCATAGAACATATCTTTATGATAAATGGAGCAAATATTATTCCTAATAATAAAAGCAAAACCATCATTATCCAAACAAGAAACCGAAACAATGTTTCTACACATTGTAGGAACATAAAAACAATTGTTCAATACTAACAAAAGCCCACCTGGGTAAAGAAAGTTCATAACTTCCTACAACTAAAGCAGCAATTTTTGCTCCATTGCCTACGCGAAGATCCACTTCGCCCCATTTCGCTTTCTACTCCCTTTAGTCCTCGCACATTTGAACAAATGTGAGATGCGAATCCAGTATCCACTATCCAGGAACTAGAAGGAGTATAATTAATCCGTATAACATTTATACTCGAAGCACCGGTCCCACCAGCTTTTCTTGTTCATTAGATCTTCCTTATAAAGTTTGCAATTTCTTTTCCAATGACCGAGTTCATTGCAAAAGAAACGGACATCATCCTTCCGGGATTTAGCCTTGGAACTAAGATTGGGCTTAGGTTTAGGATTGGACTTTCCACCCCAACCTTTGCCTTTTCCTTTTCCTTTCTTCTTAAAACTCTTACCCTTTTGCTTAACCATTAAGATTTGCCCGGGCTTGGATTTTATATTTTGTTCAGCAGCTTTAAGCATCGTATGCAACTACGATATTGATTTGTCCATCTCATTCATATTGTAGTTCATGACAAACCGGTCATAACTACGAGGAAGTGAATTCAGGAGCAAATCGTAGCCAATTCTTGGCTTAATGGAAATCCAAGCCTTGCTGTGTGCTCCATGTAACCTTTCATTTTCAATACATGAGCACTAACCGAACTACCTTCGATCATTTTGCAAGAATGCAATGCCTTGGTAGTTTCATATCTTTCTTGCCTTGCTTGTTGCTGGAACATTTCCTTTAGGTTTATGATCATATCATAAGCCTCCATATGTTCTAAATCTTTCCGGATCTCGAACTCATGGCAACTAACATCAAGCAAGCAACATCTACAGAGTCACTATGATGCTTCTCATAAGCATTCTTTTCGCTCTCAGTGGCATTATCATCCGGTTTTTCGTGGTGAGGTTCATCCAGGACATATAACTTCCTTTCGTGTTTGAGAACAATTCTCAAATTACGAAACTAGTCAAGGAAGTTAGCCCCTGTAAGCTTGTCCTTCTCAAGGACCGATCACAATGAAAATGCAGAATTGTTATTATTGCTGTTGACCATCTACAATAAATGCAAAGTTTAAGTATATTAATTATGAAAAACTCCCACTAAATTAATAATCCCTCTTTTAAAATTATATTAACTTTAGTGGTATAAGATCCATAATTATACTTAATTTTAAGTCGACTTTGGCATGACACTTAAAATCAAGTATATTTAGGTAGGTAACTATTACCAATTGCATCAAATGCAACTCTTAATGGGATTTTTGACATCTTATGTCGTAGCATGTTTAAATCTCATCTCATGCCCTCGGGCCCAAAACCATTTTGTAAGCCTAATTAAGTTTTACCATTTTAAACACATGAGTAGCACCATTACTCATCCCGTCATGCTAATATTATCTAATGTACTCCTACTTTGGTAGAACCCACATCATGGTGATATTAGTTTTTGACGAGTGTTTAATAATAATGGATGGCATGAAAAACTTAAAATTTCAAATGAGGGATCGTTATAGATTTTAAATTATAATGATGTTATGATTTATTTTAGTATCATATACTAAACCACATCACGGAAAATATCAAAATCGAAGCATAATTAAGCGTGTCAAAATATGGCCCCAAAACTAGAATGATCTTCATAAGCCAATTATGAAGATCAAAAGTCCAATCTAAGGGTAAAAGGTAACTTCTAAAGCCTTCGAGATCACCATCTCCCGCATGAACTTCTAGCTCCTCCATCACCATGGTGGATAGTGGACTTCAAGTGCCTTGCTTTGTCTTCTCACGATTTATCTCACCAAGAATAAATATATGTAATATAAATTACAACAAAGCAAAATGGCACGCGTACCATAATTAATAATTACATCTCATTGCAAAAATTAAAATATTACAACAATGCAATTTACGAATTCACCTGGCCATATTATGTGTCACGCAAGTCAATACATCATGTATTAATCTAATTAATACATCCATGTTTGACAAACTAAAAAAAATAATAATAATAAAATTACTTGATAATTGGCTCGATGTTTCTAAAACAATTAAATTTATGAGGCGTTAGGAATAAAAACGGCGGTTCCGCTAAAATTTCTTAATTAAAATCTGTACATCGCAATACTAAAATTTTATTTTATTTTTTTATTTTTTTTATTTTTTTGCCAAAAACAATCCAAAATTTCATAAATTATTTAAAAAGAATTTCATGCAAAAAATTATAAATATTGCGATATAAATTCAACACTTTAATCTAATTAAAATTTGAATCCGAGATTTTAAATTCGCATTAAATCATAATTTAATTAATCATATTAATTAATTAATGCGAATAGGTGCCATTCGAACGAATAGACACAAGGGAGTTGGGCCTTATAAACCAAGAGGTGCCAACCCATTAGACACCTATTGGTGTCAACTCCACATTGACCGCCCGCCATAACCGCCTGCCACCGGCCAACCGCTGCCGTCGGCCAACCGCCGCCGTCGGCCAACCGCCACCGTCGGCCAACCGCCGCCGCCGAATCCGCCGGCGGCCATAGCCGCCGCAGCCGACGTCCAAAAACGCCGTTAAATTGATTTCTATGAAAACACAAGTTGGCTCTGATACCACTGTTGGATTTTGGGGATCATGCGCAACGGAAGCGAAATTAATCATGTACGCATATTAAAGTCATTTCCCAAGAAAACCACCAAGGATCTCATGTGCTCATACAAATCAAAAACATAAACCCAAAAAGAAGTGCAAGAAATCATACCATGCAAGAGTTCTACTCTTAGATTTCCTCGGATCTTTAAGGCGCCGAAACCACCGCCCTCTACCGGTATCCACACTCGAACGGATTTCTAAATGACTTCCAACTCGCTAGATCGGAAACGGGGTTTTCTCCAAAACCCAAAGAACTCTCTTCCTCTCTTGTGGATTTCAAAAGGAAAATAATAAAAATTGACTTCATAAGCCACGACCCCTCCTTTTAATTGAAGTGACATCGTTTCATGGCACCTCTTCATTAAAGAGGTCATTTTTAATATATATTTAAAAACTCCTTTTTAAATATATGATGAATTAAAACTCTTTTAATTCATGCTTGTAATTTAAAATAATCTTATTATTATAAATTACTCAAGTGAGAGAGTGTTCATCAACCATTCTAGTCCATTCAAATTTTGTGCGACCCTATAGGTTCAATTAACATTGGCGGTAGGCTTAAATCACCATTTATAAACCTACAAGTTATAGTTGGTCTCTAGCAAGACACTATAACTACCCAAGTTAGTATGAATAAGTCTCGAGATCCGAGACAACCCGATTGTTAATGACATAATCCCTTTATCACATGATATCATGATAGAATATAAGGCATGGATTAATGTCAACCTTATATCTCTCTATCTTTAATTTCTCGACTCCTGATTAGACTGATTAAATAAATGCAATTGATCTCCATCAATTCACTTGAAAATTAAAGAAAAGTGCTTTAGACATGTTTTCTGTCCTTGGAAAAATTATGGAAGGTTCCTAAGAACATAAAGATAAATGCCTCAAAGTTTCATAATTTTTTTATTTATAAATAATTTTTAATAATTAAAATACTCCAGAGAGTATTTAATTAATTAAAAATTAAACACTGAGAAGAAAATTATGATTTTAGTTTCATAATTTTCTCCTCTTCAAGAGCTTTCTAGAGGTATTTTTATTTTATTTTTATGACCTCTGGATCAAAAGATATGGATTTTTTAAGTTTTTGAGGTTTTAAGATATTTTTTTATTAAATCCCGCCGCCAAACTCACCGCCGTTCGACGTGTGTCCTCGTACGCGTCGAACGAGCGGGAGGATCCGCTACGGGCAGCCGAACAGCGGACACCGGACGGCGGAGAAAATTCGGCCAAAAATCTGAAAATTTTCGAACCATTAAACTTCAAACATCAATATCTCACTCTTTCTTGATGAAATTGAGTGATTTTTTTTTTTAAATGATCATCTGGATGAGAAGTATCCATCCATACGGTGATGATACACTTCTGGGCTAGTGTGAGACATGATATATCGAAAATACGATTTATTTTGTAAAGAAAAATTTCATACCTTTGCCACAAGCAAATCAAGCTAGATCAGACCTTATGGTTGCCTTCTAGGACTCCAATGGAAGGTTATTGCTTCAGCAATTTGATCCAAAGTCGGGCTTAGGGGAGAATTTTGAAGAAGTACCTAATTTGGGCTGTTTTTGAAATTTGATCAAATTGGCTCAAATAGGCTCAATCTATGGCTTGAATTTGATCCTAATAGATTGTTGAGACTCTTAGGAAGAGTTTTTATGTTGGGAGCAGGTGGATTTGGGCAGCCTATAGTTCTCCCTAATTTTTTTCTTTCTCTTTGGCTAGGCTCGGTTTGGGCTTCTTTTATAGCCAAGGGGAGGCTATGGCTGAGTTTTGGTTGATCTAGGGGAGTAGTATCTCCTCTATCAGTTCATTGGAGGAGAAATTCAGTTGAGGATAGGCATTGATGCTTCTACCTAAGTTTTCCATGATGAATCTCATTGCTTTGGCTCTCCCCCATTGGCTCATGTTAGAGGTGCATGGTGAGCTGCCTCTACTCTTCTCAGGGAGCTTACACATCATTCTTTGGGCTTGGCAAATGGTGACACACAAGCTTATCCCTCATCATTGCTTCTAACCATGGTAAGGGGGGTTTCATGCATGGTTTTCCTTCCATTGGGTAGCTTGGGAGGTGGGAGGTGAGGCCTCATGTTGGCCGGCCACCTCATGGCTAAATGAAGCCTAGGGTGAAGGAGGAAGAGACACCTCACCCCATGCATCATGATGGGTGTTAACCCATGGCTAAGTTGATTTAAAGTGGGCTTAATTATGTGTTAATTATGCTTTAAGATGGGTTTAGCCTAACTAATTATGAGGAGGCTATGTGTCATTTCATTTCTTTTTAATTTCCATTTTAAAATTGTTGGAAAATGTTTTATTAATCAATTTATTAATTGAAAATAATTTCAATTTAATTAATTGATTAATTTTATCATTTTTGTTATTTTATGATTTTAATTTAATTTTCATTTTAATTAATTATGTCATTTAATTAAAATATTGAAAATTAAATCATTAATCACTTTAATTAATCAAAATAATTTTGAAATTAATTATTTGATTAATTTTGTTATTTTTATTTCATTTTTATCTATTTTAATCAAAATAGATAGGTGTTGACCAATTTTGACTTGGGTTGACTCAAATCAGCTCAAATTGATCATTTTAATTTTAAAATATCTAGTATTTGTGATTTTGTCACTGTGGGGCCTTAAATGTGTCATTTGGTGAAAGGGTTGACTTATGGGTCAACAGGGTTAGTCACTAGGTCTGGTTTGACCATTTTGACCAAAGTTGACTTTTTAGGTCAAAAGGGTGACCTATGGGGTCAACAGGGTTGGTCACTGGGTCTGGTTTGACCATTTTGAAAAAAGTTGACTTTTAGGTCATAAGGTTGACCTAAGGGGTCAACAGGGTTGGTCAGTAGGTCTGGTTTGACCATTTTGACCAATGTTGACTTTTTAGGTCATAAGGGTGACCTACGGGGTCAACAGGGTTGGTCATTGGGTCTGGTTTGACCATTTTGACCAAAGTTGACTTTTTAGGTCATAAGGGTGACCTATGGGGTCAACAGGGTTGGTCAGTGGGTCTGGTTTGACCATTTTTACCAAAGTTGACTTTTTATGTCAAAAGGGTGACCTATGGGGTCAACAGGGTTGGTCAGTAGGTCTGGTTTGACCATTTTGACCAATGTTGACTTTTTAGGTCATAAGGGTGACCTATGGGGTCAACAGGGTCGGTCGAGAGGTCCGGTTTGACCATTTTGACCAATGTTGACTTTTTAGGTCATAAGGGTGACCTATGGGGTCAACGAGGTTGGTCATTAGGTCCGGTTTGACCATTTTGACCAATGTTGACTTTTTAGGTCATAAGGTTGACCTATGGGGTCAAAAGGGTTGGTCATCGGGTCTGGTTTGACCATTTTGACCAAAGTTGACTTTTTAGGTCATAAGGGTGACCTATGGGGTCAACAGGGTTGGTCAGTAGGTCTGGTTTGACCATTTTGACCAAAGTTGACTTTTTAGGTCATAAGGTTGACCTATGGGGTCAACATGATTGGTCATTGGATATGGTTTGACCATTTTGACCAATGTTGACTTTTTAGGTCTTAAGGGTGACCTATGGGGTCAACAGGGTTGGTCAGTGGGTCTGGTTTGACCATTTTGACCAAAGTTGACTTTTTAGGTCAAAAGGTTGACCTATGGGGTCAACAGGGTTGGTCATTGGGTCTGGTTTGACCATTTTGACCAATGTTGACTTTTTAGGTCATTAGGGTGACCTATGGGGTCAACAGGGTTGGTCAGTGGGTCTGGTTTGACCATTTTGACCAATGTTGACTTTTTAGGTCATAAGGGTGACCTATGGGGTCAACAGGGTTGGTCAGTGGGTCTGGTTTGACCATTTTGACCAATGTTGACTTTTTGGGTCATAAGGGTATTGACTCATTGTAAAATGAGGTCAACAGAACCTAAGGAAACTCTGCCCAATCGTATCCAAACAACTGCTACACTCATAGGAAGTTCATCCTCATCATTTTTGGCCCATCACCTCCACCTCAAAAAACTAATTTCTCCACTGAAATCCAGGGCATTCGCGGCCTTGGAATCAACTTCATCAAAACTCCAAATTAATCCTTCCAAAAGCTTCCTCATAGCCTAAAATCACTTCCCAATCGAAATCCCCCTTTCTCGTGGCCTCTAACCTAGGGCTAGACCAAAATTGATCCACCAATTGGTATAGGTCATACTTAGACCCATCCACAGAGCAAACCAAGATTTGGAGGAGGGGTGGTGTCAAGGAGAAGCTTCTTAACCTACCCAATTAAGGCCTCACCTCTTGGCAAAGTTATAGTTCGAAAATCCTTAAATCTCTCTCGTTATTGGTCTTTTATGAAGAGAATGATCAATCCATGTCCACTTAGCCGTATAGATGTGTTCATCTCACTTAGATGAAACTATGGGAACAAACTACATCAAATTTTGTTAAGTGTCGAGGGAGATATTAGCGCTAGAGTGTGGACGGCTCTAGGGTTAGGGTTCATTTAGGATGATGAACCGATGCCGTTCATTCCAGTGTATTCGAAAAGGACGGTGTAGCTCGGTTCAGACGATGGATCAGAGCAGTACAAGACCCTAGATTGCGAACCGAGTCAGCAGCCAGGTGTAAAGCTTAACAAGTAGGAGAAGCTGAGGTTGAGCTGGCGGCCACGTGGTTAGGTAGAAAAATATGGATTTTTTATTTAATTAAATACAAAAACTTTAAAAACCATATCTTAGTGTAAAAAATTAGAAAAATAAAAGAAAAATACCATTGTGCTCAGTGAACATAGAAGAGTTTAATGAACCTAAAGTTACAAATAATTAACTTATATTTAATTTTAAATTAATTAAAAACCCTAAAACTTATTAAAATCATAAATAAATCAATGTTAACCACCATGCATGAAATTTTTGTAGGCTTATCCTTCACGAGCCTGGAGGTGTTCTCTGATTTTTCCAAGGTCAAAGAACACCTATAGGCTATAGCCCTAAAAGACAGTTTTCCATAATATTCACCTTTTTTTTAAATAATTATAAAAATATAAGATAAAGTTCGATAAGTTATGTAAGGTCAGTGACACCTAAGAAAATTAAAAACTAAATTTAAAATTTAAAAAATGTGTTTTCTAATTATTTTCTACTTAAAATCATTAAAATTTATAAAAATATAAATATAATTCAAAATATCACAAAATTTTCTCTAATTAAAGATAGTAAGCTTAAGTTGTCCTCATAAAAATTTTAAAAATAGGAAGTCTATTTTGAATGGCTAAATATATTTGCTTATATTTCTGCATATTATTACTTAAATAATTATAAAAAATAATATATTTGTCGGAAAAATATAAAATAAAGTTTGGCAAGTTCATTGAAATCAGATGGACTAATGAAAATGAAAAAGGTCATAAAATTAAAAATGTAATTTTTTATTTATTTTCCTATTAAAAATCAATTAAGAATTATAAAAATGAAAATATAATTCAAAAGGTTATGAAAATGGTCCTGATTGTTCCTCTGACTTTAACTAATGTCATAAAATATTCCTATGGTCAAAGGACATTTTTTGGGTAATTAAATTAATTATCATTAAAAAAATTCATAAGTATGGGTTTAAATAATTAGAAAAAAAATTAAAATTTTTTAAAAAATATAATTCCTCCTCTGATGTTTTAATTAGCCAATGAATAAGCGGTCAATGAAGTTTCATGACCAATTGAAATAAAATATAAGAGTTATGTGGTGTAAAACCTAGAGGCATAATGGTAATTTTGAGAGTTTTATACTCTAACCCTAATTTAACTAACCTTTAGGTTAAACAAAGAGGAAAGGCGTTAAATCATAATGATTAATTCATTTAAATGATTAATACATAAAGGAGTAAATGGGGTGGCAACTCACTCATGATATTTTTTTAAAAAGGTAAAACTTTAAATATTTAAATTGTTATAAATTTGAAGAAATAAGAATTTGGATGATCCAAGAGTGATGGGCATGAATTAGAAGATCAATAAACCACAGATTTGAACCCCAACCAATGGTCAAACAAAATTTAATCCTTTCAATAAAGATTAAGCACACTTTACTAAACTTTTCAAAAAAAATTAGAAGTTTACCCTTAAACCTTAAAAGCTTGGTAGCAAGTTAGGTTTAATTTGATATCTTTTAAGGAATAGTAAAAGAATGAAATATAACATTACCTACTGTCTTCTTATTGATGATTCCTATTTCAATTGTACAGTGGATTTATGGATGTTTGCTTTCTATATATTTGTAGCATTGTTTTACTAAGGTTTTCTAGATGCATACTTTCTACGTTTTATTTTTATTATAAATTTGTTTAATTATTTTCAGTGGTTCTGTTGCATGTCTAATCTTTTTTGTTAATTAAAGCTATAATATATTATAATCACAAGAAACATGAGTTCAATATCATTAGGTAATTCGAGAGTTCCATCCTACCATTATGGTGAGAGATGTGTTGAATGCCAATCAAGAAGGGAAGACAACTACTCGAGGAGATTTTACTATTGTCCCATAAACAAGACACCTCAAGATTGCAATTATTTTCGTTGGATTGATGAACATGAGTTTGCTCAAGATATTGATTAAGTCAGGAGAGATGCTGCTATGGAGAGGAGATTTTTTCCAAATACTTGATCATCAAGTCATGAAACAGAAGTCATTCTAGGCTTGCTAGTTATTTTGGTGCTCCTCGTTATGGTAGATATATGCATGAAATGACTTATCACTTTTTTACTTATTAGAGTATTTTGCACTCCACCAAAGTTTTTTTAAATAGTGGAATCTAATTCTGTTATTCAGTTGTAACTATTTTGAAAACTGTGTTATTCTATTATATTACATATATAAAGCAAAACAGTCTTTTTCATCAGAAATAACTGCAACATAACATATTATTTAAACTGACTCTTGCTTTTCCAACAGCAGTGTTTTAACAACACCTGAGAAGCTGCTTCTCCAAGAAGCAGCTAAGCAACAACCGCTCCAAACACACCCTTAGTGAGCACTTTCTTTCAGCTGGATGTTTTTATTTTCTGTGCACTCTCCCTATTTTTTGTTGTTGATTTTGAATTGACTATTAGTGTTGACTGTTATTATTCCTCGTGATGTTGTAGGTGACAGTTTCTTTACCTTTGTTCCTATTCGTACCTGTTGGTGAGATCTAGTTGATCACTTGATCAGTTCTCTTATTCTATTTCTATTATATATTGATGTTTGTGTTTTTGTTATGTTTGTATCGTTTATTTTTCTTTGTGTGAGTTGTAAGTTATGTCATAAGTTTTAACTCTTATTATTTTTATAGACCTCTCACATTTTTTTCCAAAAAATAAAAATAAAAATAAAAATAAATAAATAATACAAAAAATAAAAACATAAGAATCGTGTCCCATGTAAATTCCCTCCGCATTCCACCACATTCTGTCTTGATACGGAGTGATAGAAGCCAACCTTCTCTCTCCCTCACTACTCCGTGAATGGTCTGTCTCCCTCACTGCAGTATAAATGTCCTGACCAAGCTCTGCTCCGGGGGAAGCGATTGAGTGATAGGAAATTGCAGGAGTGATTGAGAATTTGAGATGGAGAGGGACATAGACGAGTTGCCGAAGAACGCTGCAAACTACGAAGCTCTGACGCCGCTGTTGTTCTTGGAGCGTGCGGCCGTCATTAACCCGCGTCGCCCTGCGGTGCTGCATGGAAGCGTAGCTTACACCTGGGCTGAAACCTATAGCCGCTGCCGCCGACTCGCCTCCGCTCTTTCCTCCAGATCCATCGGCCCCGGCTGCACTGTAATCTTTTTATTTTATCTGCTGCTGAATCAGTTTTTTTTTTTTTTTTTTTTGGTATTTTTTTTATCCATTGATTTGGTTACGATTTTTCTGTCTTCTTTATTACCTTTGTCGACTATTGCCAGCTCTTACCATAAATTGTGAACCAAAGATGTTCGACCTTTTTCCTGGTCTCTTCACTGTTTCCAACTAGCGTACGTGCAAGGCCTTCGAGCGCAGATGTATGCATGACAGCCAGCCTTTTTTTTTTTCTATTTTTTTTTTTTTTTGTGGGGAATTGAACGGAAGCCGTTCACTTAGTTGACTTATTAGATATTTCGAATTTTTGGTATTATTCATCACTATTTTTATACAGATTTTATTTATGTTTTATAAAGATATATTTCTATTTGTAATTTTTTTTCCGGCGGGGACATGAATTTTTAGTGAATTAGTAAATATCAAAAGATTGCTCTTACTGGTTCTATTTTGATCTTTCCATCAGTGAGGTCCACCGATTTGGCTGCTTCCTTTTTTTTTTCAATTTTCAAAATGTCGACAATTAAGCGAAAGCTAAAATGGTAGTAAGTTACTGAAAAAATTCTTATCATCTGTGAGTTTCCTGTAAAATTTTGATTCTACAGATTTTCAATCTTATTGAGATACTTACTGTTGTGTCATGTGGTATAAAAATATTATTTTTTGTTACTTCTTCAATTCTCAATATTTTGCTGTAAAATCGAGATTAACATGGTCGGTTCAATTTCATTTTAATCTTGGTTTTCAGTGCTCTAAATTTTTTTGTAAGGAATTTAAGCTTGAGCAATATCTGAAAAAAATATAGATAGAAAGCTTGTCATTGTTTTTTAGGTCAAGTAGATCAGGATTATCCACACATAAGTTTCAGGGTTTCTAGATTATTTAATACACTATTTTATGATAGATTTGTCAGCTGCCAACACTATTCTCAAATCTTTTGAGTTAAAAACTAAATTCTATGACAATTTCCTGTTATGAATTTATCTAATAAAAAGTTAAGTAGTTAAATCTAAAACATCTGCTCTTCTAACCGAATCATCAGATGGTCGATGTTCAGTGTGACGAAAACATCTAAGACGAATCTCTCTAATCTTATTATCTACTAGAGCTACACCAACATTTTTCCGGATACATTCATTTCACATTTTATCTCTAAGTGCCAAGCTACTCATCAACCTAAGCATTTTCATTTTAGCAACACTTAACTTAGTTTTATGCTTCTCTTTTAAAGGCCAATATTATGTGCCATAAGACATTGCGGGTCTCACCATCGTCTTATAAAATTTTTCTTTTAATTCTAAGCGGCACTTTTCTATCACACAATAAGTCCGACGCATTCCTCCACTTCAACCAACCAACTTGAATTCTACTAATAACATCTTCATCTATATTACCATCACCGTGAAAAATAAATCTGAAATATCTAAAATGTTCACACCTTTTAATAGTTTGATTACCCATAGTTACATCTTTGCCACTAGATCTACTACCAAAATTACATTCCATGTATTTTAGTTTTAGATCTACTCAAGCGAAGACCTTTAGACTCTAATGTAAACCTCCATAATTCAAGTTATCCCTGAACTCTTTCTCTAGTATTATCCACAAGAAAGATATCATCAACGAAAAACATACACCAAGGTTCATCATCCTTTAAATGTTTAGTAAGAGCATCCATACATAAAACAAAAAGATAGTAGCTTAAAGCTGATCCCTGTTGTAATCCAACTGAAATAGGAAAGTACTTGGTCAATCCTCCTATTCAAACACAAATAATAGCTCTAATATACAAATCTTAAATGACTCAAATATAAGTCATATCAACACCTTTCTTTTATAGAACTCTTCAAAATACTTCTCTTGGAACCTTATCGTAAACCTTTTATAAATCAATAAAAATCATATGTTGATCCTCCTCTCTCTCTCTGTACTTCTCAATCAAGCCTCTCAATAAATGCAGATCCTCTTTACTCGTTCATGTTTTAACGTATGTTCAATTACTTTCTTCCATAATTTTAAAGTATGACCTATTAACTTAATTCCTCTATATTGCTCACTCTCGTGCATCCCTTTTATTCTTAAAAATGGGGACCAAAATACTCTTCCTCTACTCCTTAGACATCTTTTTAGCCTTTTAATTAATATTAGAGAGTTTAGTAAGCCAAAAAACTCTCAAATCTTATAAAAATTGTTCACACTTTAATTGAGATATTATCAGGTCCGACTGATTTTTCGCCTTTGGTTTTATTTAAGGCTTCTTCAACTTTCTTTTTTTCTAATGTGACGGTAAAAAATAAAAAGTTTTATTATTATTAACAATATTAATACCACTAAGATTGATCATATTTTCAGAAATTTCATTAAAAAGTTTATCAAAATTTTTCACCCACCTATGTTGGATATTTTCATCTAAGAAAAATAATTTTTAATTTTCATTTTTAATATATTTTACTTTAATTAATTTTCATTTTCCTTCTTTTTGTTTGGCAAATTTTTACATATATTTTAAAGCTCTTTAGTATTTAATTTATTGTAAAAATCACTAAAACAGAATTCCTAGCATTATAAGTTGTTCTCTTACACTCTCTACGGGCCATCTTGTTTTTTCTCAGTTCTCTAAGCTTTTATATTTAGATCCATTATATAATAAAAAATCTTATATATCTTATTTTTTCTTACGCATTATTATTCCACTGCAAACTATTTTTATTTATAAAAAATTTTTCTTTTGATTCTCCAAGTATATCTTTTGTCATTTCTTTAATAGTGTTTGTTATTTTATCTCACATAGAATTAGTTTCTTCATAAACATCCAAATTTTGAAATCTTGAAGTTTACTCATAAAAATAATTTTATTTGTATTTTTTAGGTACTTTCATCGAATTCTATGACAATATTTCATTGAATTTTCTATCTTCCTACTCTTCATCTTAAAATTGAGAATTCATAATCAATGTTGAGTGTTTAATTTTTCACTTATAATGACCTTACAATTTTTACATTCTCGACGATCTCTTTTTCTAATAAGACGATAATTAATTTGTATTTCATTCGATCCATTCTTATCAGTGATAATATTTTCACATTTTTTCTTAAATAAAATATTAGCAATAACAAAATCACAAACTAAATCAAAATCTAAAATGATTCTACATTCTCTATTAATAACTCAAAAATCTTAGATACCATGAATATTTTTAAAGTTTTCTACCACTGTACCAATATGTCCATTTAAATCTCCCCCAATAAAAATCATTTCTTCAGGAGGTATTATTTATATTAATTCTTCTAAGTTATCTAAAAAATTTTCATTTGAACCTATATCTAAACCTAGTTGAGGAGCGAAAACACTTGTAACATTAAAAATCTTAATATCAATAATAAACTTTAGGGTTATAATTTTCCAATATATTAATTTTTACAACATTTTCTTTCAAACTCTTATTTATAATTGCACCTACACTATTTCAAGTGCGTTTCCTACCTGAATACCAAAGTTTAAAACCTAAGTTATCAGTCTCATTTGCATTTTTTTCAATCTATTTAGTTTCTTCAATGCATTAGATATTTATTTTCTTATGAATTGTAATATCTACTAATTCCATTAATTTATGTGTGAGAATTTCAATATTTTAAGATCCTATCCTGATATCAGTTTGACTAACTTCTTTGCTTGTATCCATCTATAATGTGATAACCTTTGCTTATTTGACTCTACATCGGAGAACCGGTGTACCGACTTTTGCATATTTTTCACTATATTCAGACCATATTGCGCGTCGCACCTAGAGAACACCCTAGTAATTACACAATTATTTAAAGGATTTATGTCAAGATATTTCGACAAAAAAATTATACCGGCTATAAATTACCCAACACAACTCTTCACTTATTCGCATCTAGGGCTTTGGACCCAACAATGACAGTTAAATAAAAAATTAATGAAAGCAAAAAAGAAAAATAAAGAAAAAATGGGAAAAAAAGAAAAAATTGCTTAGCTCAAGTTTGATGTGATATTTTGGGTTAAGAATAAACTCTTGAATTTCATCGTTGCCCATGCTTGACTAGATCAGATTGATCAAGTTATTTGATTAGCATAAATTGAGCTTTTGTGACCGGTTAACTATGACTCGGCTTAGTAATGCATTTTTCCCAAAAGACCTCATCTATTCTTTCATAAGGTTCACCACTAAGTAGGTATTCTCATTGGAATTCACCTGTCATTTAGAAAAATTTTGGGGTTGTCATCCCTTTAAAACTTGTCCACAATTCTAGCTTAATGGCAACTGCTAGTTTGACTTCCTCATTATAAGAATATTACACTAAGGTAATTCATCTAGTTTTATTTATTGTTTTCTATAACCCAGCTTGATCCATTGACATTAGCTCTGTGTATAAATAAGAGATCATTGATTGAGCATGGGCATGCCATCATTCTATATTTTTCAGACAAAATCTATGCTCTTTGGATTTTATAGGTCTTTTTTGTAAATTTTTTTTAGTCCCCATTTGATGCGTCATTTTACTTTAAAGAATGATCTACATCCTCTGTAATTCCCAATTAATTAATGAGAAACTCTGGTTGTAATTTCTGTCTCTAACCTTTTGAAGCTCAACCCAAATTTGTAGCATGGTTATGATGTGACGTCATTTAGCAAGCTTGGATCCAATATCCATCATTCCCTAATAAATATTTTCATGGTTGTGGATGGTGGCCTCATAATATGAAGTTACTATTTTTCATGCTTGCTATTTTCTTTCAATGTGCAGTTCTTACCTGTTTCCTCCTAATTGTTGTCTTCTCTATTAATTTATTTAAATATTACAAATTACATAAGCATTCATTTCAAGAAGACTTCTCAAATTAAGGTTAAACTTCCAGCAAATAGTTCGGATAAGTAATTGGGACTAGGCTAAAAATTATTGGAAGTCATGCAGATTTTCTGCCTGCAATTGCATTATGTCCCTTTTGCTTTTTAATGTGCTTTTCTATTTCGTTTTTTGGTTTCCTCCCATCTTATAATTTGTCTTATTTCATTTGTACCTTACAATAGTTAGTATCATCAATTTTTTGTGTTTTCTCCTGTCAATTGTTTCTGATTCGAAGAAAAGTTAACTTTGTAAAATTTACAGGTTTCTGTAATCGCCCCAAATATTCCAGCTTTATATGAAGCGCATTTTGGAGTTCCCATGGCTGGAGCAGTGTTGAACAGTATAAATATTCGTTTAAATGCTCAGACAATTGCCTTTCTATTGGAACATTCATCAAGCAAGGTTGTAATGGCTGATCAAGAATACTTTTCATTGGCTGAAGAAGCTCTCAAAATCATCGCTGATAAACACAAAAAAGGGTATTTTCAAAAACCACTTTTGGTTGTCATAGGTGATGAAAACTGTGACTCTAAGTCTCTACATGCTGCTATAAAGAATGGTGCTGTGGAGTATGAAAAATTTTTGGAAACCGGTGATCCTGAATTTGCTTGGAAGCCACCCAAGGATGAATGGCAGAGCATAGCAATCGGTTATACTTCAGGGACAACATCCAGCCCAAAAGGAGTGGTGTTGCATCATAGGGGATCTTATCTTATGGCTCTTAGTGCTGCTCTTGTTTGGGGCATGAATGAAGGTGCTGTGTACCTGTGGACTTTGCCTATGTTTCATTGTAATGGATGGTGTTTCACTTGGTCACTTGCAGCGTTATGTGGAACAAGCATATGCCTTCGTCAGGTACGTACTTGTTTTATACAATTATTCCTTTTAATTGATACATTTATGCATAATATTACATTACTCTCGAGTTCTATAGATATTCTAAGTTGCCAAATGTGTTTTCTTTTTCCGTCTTTAACAAAACTATTTAATTTTATTGTTTAGAAGTTATTTATATTCTTTCAAGCAACCTTTTTTCACTATTAATACATTTATTTGTAAGAGTATAGCTACACTTCCGTAATAAACTTACAGAAAATATCTAGGATTTATTTTAAGGTGGCCAAATCAAAATAGACAATGTTGTGTACTTATGTTTTTAATAGACCAAGCCAAACAATTAAGCTTGAGCTAGCTCAAGCTCAGTCCATTTACACTCGTAATTGCATCATTTGTGTTTTACTATTTAAACTTGCTAGCATATATAAAATTATTTTGGGTTGTGGGCGTAGCTCAAAATATATTAATTCAAATCGGTTACAATTTATTTTCATATATCAGTTGGATTACATCAAGGTTCGGCTTTAAGCCGATATCTTGTTGCTTTTCACTAATGTTTTCTTCTTGTGGATAAGACTAGAGAGAGTTAAGGAAAAACTTGTTTTATGGTGGTCAACTTTAGAATCTAAAAGCTTTCGTTTGAGTAGATCTAAATTGAATATATGGAATATAATTTAGTAGTAATAGATTTAGTGGCAGGGTTGTGATAATTGGTCATTGAGTTATTAAAAGAAGCGAACGTATTAAATATCAGGTCTATTGTTCAAAGTGATGGCGATATAGATGGGGATGTTATTAGTAGAGTTCAAGTTGGATGGTTGAAGTGAAGGAATGCATCAGGCCTATTGTGAGATAGAAAAGTATTGCTTAGACTTGAAGGAAAATTTTAGAAGATGGTGGTGAGAATTACAATTCTTTATGGTGCTTAATGTTGGCCTGTAAAAGGGAAACTTAAAATTAAGTGTTGTTGAGATGAGAATGCTCATGTGGATTAGTGGCTTTACACTAAAAAGCGAAATGAATATATCCATGAAAGGGCTGAGAAGCTCCAATGAGAGACGAGATTAGAGAGTCGCCTTAGATGGTTTGGTCACATTAAAATTGACTATCTGATGACCTTGCTGGGAGAGTAGATGTTTTAAATTTGACTTATGTTAAGAAAGATATAGGTAGAACTAAAAAGACTTGGGCATGTTGTATACAAAAATGAACTTAATTTATTAAAATTAAATGAAAATATGACACTCAGTAGGACCGATGGAGAAGAAGCATTCATGTAGCCAACCCCTTAGTGGAATCAAGGCTAGTTGTTGTTGTTGTTGTTGCTTTGGGTTACAAAGTCACATGAGCTATAAAAAGAAAAAAAAATCGATAAGAGAAGCTAAGACCAAAAGGTGGGACACCCATAAGGACATATGAGAGTCATATCAGAAGATATGGCTCACTTTAGAGGGCATGTATTTGAACTATTGCATCAAAATTTCTAGAAATGAAAAAGAGGGTATAGAAGTTCTTAAGGTGCCACCTAGGAAATCGAGGAACAACCAAGAAGGTTTAATCATCATTGTTCAAGGAATGGTTAGATAGACCGTAATAGCTCCTCCAATAAATAATAGTTGAATCAATGGAACACCCCTATGAAAGATGAACCAAGGGAAAGCTAAAATGATTCTCCAAACAAAGCAATTAGCAATGTCGGAATACTCTTGATTATGTTTCCATTTTTTTAACATGGTCAAAGAGGTATTTATTTTGAGCAAAGTAGGGGAAATTCTAGCAATGCAATTCCTCAATGTCCCATTGCCTCTCTACCTCCAAATCTGGTCTACATTTTAGTGCACAAATTGAAGGTATAGGTTTTTAAAGCTTTTATAGATATTATCCATAAAAGGAATATACTCCAAAATTAGTTTTTTTTATGGCCTAATTTGCTGGATATTTCAAAAAGTGAATCAAAAAATTACTTTTTGCTAGACTTTTGCCGGCTTGCCATCCGTAGATCAAACTTGCGTTCGAGATGTATCGTGATTAGGTAAAAAGCCATAGAAAAATTATTATCACACCTTACTGGCTGCCTGGCTGATGGTACTTTCCAGTAAAAAAGCCATCACAAAGCACTGCAAAAATCATCATGAAATCAACCGCGTGATAGAAGCTAACTTGCTGTCCTTATTGATTGTTTTTTAGTGGGATCGGTCTTGCTACCAGTAAATACGGCGGAAAATATTCTGATCTGACAAATGTTATTGATAATTAACATTGCCTAGGCCATTGGAAAACTGTCGAAAGCAAGGTGCTAATTATTTTTCTTTTTTCATTTTCTACTCGGTAAAAAGCTATATCAACACAAAATAAGATCGCAAATAGAATCACAAGAAAATTGATTATTACATTGCATTCCACTTTCAAATAAAACGGATTACAATAATTCATTATAATTCAAATAATTTCAAAGAGATACAAGAGTATTGCTTAAATAAAATCCTTGCAGTTCTCTAAGCCTTTTTTTGTTTTTCATCTTATTCCTCTTTTTCTACATTTGGATGCCTCTCTTTCTATTTTTGATGTTCTTACACCTCAGCTTGCAATATGACGATTTGAGCAGTCATTTGAGCTTTTATTCTCTGATAAATGTAGTCACCTGCTTACTCATTAGCTCATCAATCATTTTGAATATATTGCTTAAAAAAAATGTTGTCGTATGCCTTACCTGGTGCATCAAACTGATAAATTCTTCCATTCTTCTTTCCTAAAACTACTTGTCTCTACAGATCAAACTCTTGACCACTCTAAGGTCCTTCTCTTGCAGATGCCTAACTCTATATCTTCTTCAACCACATCAACTTATCCTACAAAAAATCAAAATAATAATAAATAAATAAATAATTATATATATATATATATATATATGAATTGTTAATAATTTACACTTGTTTCTTACATAGGCTGCTATGATTTGATATCTACAATTTGCGAGTCGAGTTCTAGTGTGCAGCTTAGCAGGTGTGGGGTCTCTGCCCATTAATTTTTCTTTTTTTTGTGCACACACTTTTGTAGTTAGTAAATATTGCATGAATTTCTTATATGTATGCATGATTTAATACTTTTCATTCTCCTGCTATACCAAGTGTGTGGTACTAAGCTACTAGTATGGAGGGAGCTGCCCTTTACTCCACAGTTAGAAGCTCTATTTTGCTTTACCTACTTCTTATGAGCAAACTTAGAAATAGCCTAGGATTGACACAAATTCACTCATATATGTCCTTCAATTCATAAGGGCCTCTTCCTAGATTTCTAAATTTCAGCGTACATACCATGCAGATGAGTTGAGCCTCATCACTCAAAATTTGTTTCGTCTGTTTAGATGCTAATATAATCATAAAAATCTTTTTAGAAAAATAAAATAAAATTAGTTTCAATAAGCATATACTTGATCGTTTGCAACATAAGTGAAAAAACAAGTAAAACTATCCCAAACTCTCTGAATCAGATATCATAAATGTGAAGTGAAATGGTTTGGCAAGAGAAATAATAATTATAAAACTTGCTTCTTATTTTACATACAACTTGCTTGGGGAGATTGAACTTGTATAATATAGTTAGTACGATGTAATTCAAAAAAAGAAAAATCTTACATACATTATCCATGTAGCTCAATTTAGACGAGTGAATTAGGAGCATCAGCTCTACCATCGGGTCTTTGGTCGGTGGTTGTGAATGGATGGTGGAGGTGGTGGTTTAGGGTAGTGGATGGGCTCCCCCAACTTATGTTGGAATACGCTGATGGGCTGATAATTGGTGGTGACTTATATGATATATGTGGATAAAATGGAGAGGTATGTAAAGATCTAGGGAAGGATATTTCAGAGTTGGGGCTGGTGTTATCTGGGCGCTAATGATGAATAGTGGTGGTGTTGGCAGGTCGACGAGGACTTGATGTGAACTTCTTTCTCCTCATGAATATAGAGGTGATTGACTTCGGAGGAAGATCATCACCATCTCCTAATACCTTCTGCAACAACAATTAATAGATCTATTAAAAACAAAATAAATAAATAAAAAAAAATAAAAGAAATAAAAAGATTAGTTTAAATAGTAATTTTATTTTGGCATAAATAAATAATTTAAAACATTAAATAAAATTATATCAAAATTTACAAATTAAGATGTCAATCAATGAATTTTATTATCCAAATTAGTATCGTTTCTCCATTTCTTTTTCATTACATTCAGATATTTTTTTTATGAGCCAAATCAGTCGGATTTTCATCATCAATTCTACCTCTTAGTTCTTTCTTAATTACTACTAATCAGTTCATTTATCACTTATTTTATTAGGGTACTTTGTATAATATAATTGATGTTCTTTTTGTGTTAAAATGAATAGGTTAAATTTAACATATTTTTGAGTTTTCTTGACTTCAGTGATTCTATGTAACTTATGCACCCTAGTACTGGGAGTAAGAATATGGTCAAACCAGTCACAATCACGGCTAAGTAATAACCTTTCTTGTGAGCTCGAATATAATATAATCACATTATCTCTTGCAGAATATTGTAATTATTAGTCTCATTTTAAGATTGTATGTTTCTTATAACACAAAAACTAAACTTGTCTGTCTTCCTAACTTCACATAATGAGCTGGTATGAAATTTAAAATCATTAACCATAAAATTAGGTATGTATTGATTGCTCTCATTGGCCCTCAAGCAAGATCTTGCTGTTTGTGATTTATTTTATGTGGATCATGGACTTGCATTTTAATATATTAAAAAATTCAAATTATTTTGGTACAATAATTACAGTTGAAATAGTATTTGCATGATTAGGCAACTTATGTATAATCTAAATCAAGTCGAGAATTCTTTCTCAATTTTTTTCTCTAATAATATTAAAATTAATTATTTGGAGCGAGCTCATATATTTGCATTTAAATTACACTCTGCTTAGTGTTTAAGATAGATTATTTTGATCATAATAATCAACGGGACTATAGTTTAACGAGCCAACATTTAAAAGATTATACTTCATCGCAGTTTATAAGAATATATTGTGTTATTGCATTGATTTCTTTTTAGTTCAAGTACATATGTATACATGTACTGAATGCTTTGCCTATCACTTGGAAATTAGATAATGATGATTGTTGTGTTTAGGCACTATGAACATCATCATTTCATTCGGCTCTCATTTGATTGTTTTGTCCACATGGCTCAAAATAATCTTAGCAAAAATTTTTGTTCTCTCGAGTTAGATATGCTTCAAGCCTTCTTGACATACTTTATTTTTTACCGTTCTCTTGATTTTATTTGACTATCTGTAATAGCATGAGCAATTTAGCTTGGTCAACCATTTAATGTATTTGAAATAGTAAGCACTAATATTTATCTCTCAAATGAGTGCATCTTTCGATATTGAATTGGACCATCAATTTATGCGTCATCTGATAGATATATTGGTAAATGCTTCATTAAGTCAGAAAATCTAAATGAAAATATTTTCTCTAGTGTCTATTATATTATTTGAATATTTTGCTCAAACAACTTCAAAGATTCATTGCTTAAACATCCTGAATAGGGATGCTTAGAAATAAGCTTAGTTCAATTAAAGAATTCAACATGGGTTCTAATAAAGCGCAAAGCGCAATTGGCACTAAAAACTATGAAGATTTGATAATCTTCTCATTTCCTTCAAATTTACTTTTCTAATCTCATTGCAATGCTTTTACTCAAAAGTTAATGCATATTCATCTAATATCTTCAGGAATTATACTTATTCACACAATGCTTTTTCTTAATTTAATGCAAGAAAATATTTAAATTTAAGCTTAAGAATTTTTTGAGTAGCTATTTTTCAGAGTTCCAACTCTTTTTTTCTATAGTAGTTCTTCAAATTTATTCTTATTTTTTTAAGTTGACATTCTTTTATTTTTGTTAAAATTCATCACATTGTTAAATATATTTTAAAGAAGCTCCTTTCTATATGCATCAGATCAATATTATGCTATATTAGATTTGTTCTATGTTATAAAAGAATTTAATAAATATTCATTTTATTCTAATTATGATCGATATCATAATATGATCAATATCATAATGTGAGTGTTTGCTATATTCCAACATGGGTGATTCAATAATCTTTAGTATCCATATAATCTTTTCGCGATAACTGATCTCTACTTAACTCTAATAGTGGTTTATATTTTTCAACTATATGCTTGAAAAATGTATTTTTATTCCTTCTAATGTATGATTGACAAGCAATAATATTTGATGAAAGTCAAATTATAGGTTTTTATGATTCCACGTAGGACTGTAGTCAACCCGAGTCGAGCCGAATATATCATAGTTGAGACTTGGTTTGGTATAATTATAAGCTGTTCATGTTCGGCTTGAGCTTGTGTTGAGCTTTCATATATTTTACAAGCTTGACTTGTTTAAATTTTTAGTGTTTGAATTTGATTTGTTTATGAGAAGTGAACGAGTATTTAAAAGTGCTAATAAACGAGCTAAAAATTTAAACGAGTATCTAGATTTTCATACAAAAAAATTAATAAATTATTTTATAAATTTGATCGCAACTATTAATTTATTGATTAAATTTTCTAAACCTTACAATATTTTAAGCCTCATTTCTCCTCCATTTTGCCATAAATCCCTTTGGGGTTATTTAGTATAATGATTTGTGTAGCATTTAAGCATGATTTAACCTAAATGCTACCAAACCACTAAAAATGACAACTTTAAAACTTACATAAACTTAATATCTGAGTATTTATATATCATATATTATATGAGTTATCATCGAGCTATCAACAAACGAGTTAATTTTCTAGTTAATTAAATTTTATGTAAATATTAGATTATATCTGATATGAGCTATTATCGAGCTTAATATCGAGTACTTAATAAGTTACTTGTTGAACAACAAACGAGTTTGTTCGTGAACATAAATGAACAAGTTCGGCTATGTTCTTATTTAGTTCATTTAAGCTTCGAGCTTTTAAAAATTGTTCAAGCTTGTTTATATACTAATGTGAATGAACATGATCGAGTCTTTATGGAGCCGAGTTCGAGTTGTTCATCAACTGCATTGATTCATTAACAACCCTAATTCCATGCAATGTGGATAAACTAATTTCCTTGCAGTACTGTTCGCTTGACAACAAATGGCATGGTGAAAAAATATTAATAGTCTACGTTAAAGTTGCCTTCATCTAAAAATTTTATTTGCTAGATATGTCATACATAACTACATAAGCACACCATCTCCCCTTATAATCTTTTGGCTTATTTATCAATGATTGCAAATAAACATCAATTTTTTTTCTTTGAGTTTTGTGATACAGGAATAATAAGAGTAAAAAACATATTAAAGATAATTATATATATTCCTGGAAGTTGATTATATGATGTTATTATCATTAGTTAATAGGGGTAAGATGAGATAACTTGGCTATATGGTGTGATTATCAGTACAAAATGAACTCAAGATATATATAATCGAAGTGCTTCCAGGCCCCACCATCTGCCGAATGGCTTCAAATTTTTAGCTTAATTATTCTCTAATAACACAATCTCATATATTCAGATAGAACTAATGCATACATTGAGTTTTTATAGGCGTGGAATGTGAGAAAGATTAATCTTTTGTATGGAACATCCTTTTGTTTATATTATTTTCTATTTTGTGAAATAAAAATTGGGCTCCCCAGAATTTGTATTCAATCTTCATCACATTATCGTTTTGATATAACATATATGCATTACTGTAATAATTTAACTTATGGAAATTTGTACATATAACATTACTGTAATAATTAACATATATACATCACTATAATAATTTAACATATATACATTACTGTAATAATTTAACTTATAACATATATACATTACTCTAAAAGAGCCAAACATATGAAAATTTGTACAATCCATGCAACATAACGTAAATTTAACTTAGAAGAATCAAGCTAACGGGATGTTACTCGGAGGTTGGAGGTGGAGGAGTTGGTATTGGCCAAGAGAGAGTGCACTAGGACGTTTAGGAGAATATTTAGGGTGGCTTAGTTTTAAGAAAGATCATATCAGTTTTCTCACAGAAAGGGATTTATGACGGTCTAGTCATCGCAAATCCATGCATTTATGTCTTCGGAACACTTTCTAGTGGGCCAAGTAGAGTTATAACCATCCAATGTCGTCCATCCTTTTAGAATCTCTTTTAGAGGAGCAAGAGAAGAAGAGATGGTTGAAATTGTCATTATCATTCCAACAAAAATTGACAAATCTAGGTAGTGATCATGTTATAAATAGCAAGAGCGTCTACAATTTTAAGGCCTTCATTAATAGCAAGCTAATTATAAATGGAGAAGATTTATAGAGTAATTATGCTGCCAAATAAGATCATGCCGTCCAACATCAGAAAAGCAATCATATGAAACCTTAGTGAAAATTTTGAATCCAAGATTTGCAGTCCCATTCCATAAGAACCATTTAACATATATGCTCTATAAGCATCTGTGAAGGATGTTGAACGCTCTGAATTAATAAAGACATTAACCTGGGAAGAGGATGAAAAGGTAGCATATCTAAATAGCATTTCCAAGTAACTCAAAGATGGACATACCATTAATTCACGGATAAAAGGAGGACACTATTACGCTACTGCCTAGCCTAAGTGTAATTTTATTTTTATTAGCCTATGAACAATTTAGTATTTTATTTTTAATTACTATTGGAATAAATAGGGCTTATAGCTTAGGGTTATGGTTAGGCATGAGATTGTTATCTCTGAGTTTTAGGGTTAGGGTTTGGGAGACATTTCTTACCTCTCGAATTATAAGATTTGGGAGGTATCAACTTCCTCTCAAATTATTGGTGCTCATCTTTTATGTATTTTAGTATTAAATTATTTGACGTTTTTGCAATAAAACATTTATTTTTCCTTAATTTCTTTGAAAAATCAGCTTGGATCGTACTAAAGTGTCATCAGAGCTTTGTGATTCTAGGAATTTGACGGTAGCAGATCTTACAAAGTTTCTAAAATTGCGATATAGTTTGATTTAAACATTGGA
This sequence comes from Papilionanthe hookeriana x Papilionanthe teres, assembly GCA_022702705.1. NCBI lineage: Eukaryota > Viridiplantae > Streptophyta > Magnoliopsida > Asparagales > Orchidaceae > Papilionanthe > Papilionanthe hookeriana x Papilionanthe teres. Next base: position 30,252,387 of record CM040433.1, on the reverse strand, counting down.
TCGCAGCGTCCGGTGCCAAAATAGTCGCGGGAAGAAACTAATGGATCACAACGTACAAAACCGCAATACAGGAACATTGCGAACTGCCGCTTTGCATTGCGGTGTACAAGATTGAAAGATGTAGGACAGTCGTATTCCAAGCTAGCAGGGAAGCGACGAGATCACATGAGCTAACTGAGAAGCACAGACGGATTGAGGCATACGCTTTGTGACCTAATCTGTGCGATACAATCGTGAAAAGAGCTAGTCGAAACGCAAACAAGGGTATCACAACGTGCATACAATAGAGTTGCGACACATAGGCTTCCACATGGTGCATACGCAATTGAATTGGTACAAATCCGATTCAGACTACTTGGGAAGCCATCTTATGGATAGATGAAGTGGTGAGCTAACTTACATTTTGGGAGGAATGGTGGAAATAAAAGTAGATTGGAGAAAAAAATTGAAGAGGTGAGCTAACTTACATTTGGGATAGATGATAGGTATTCCATTGTTGACAATCGATTTGAGAGCCTGAGGGAGATGATGAGGGAGCTTATTGAGATGTAATCCAAGTACCCGCTGACGGTTCAATTTGCAAACTCGAAGGAGTGACCGGAGAATCCTTGGTTGAATCCAAAGAGAAAGAGATAAACCAAGAGGAACATGTGCACAAGAGGAACATGTGCGGAAAAACATCCACTATCAAGAAACCTCTCCTATGGATCTGATGAGGGGTGTATTAGATATTTTCGGTGGAGGGGTTAGGATGAAACTTGGAAGAGCGGTTATGTCCAAGAGGAACATGTGCACAAGAGGAACATGTGCGGAAAAACATCCACTATCAAGAAACCCCTCCTATGGATCTGATGAGGGGTGTATTAGATATTTTTGGTGGAGGGGTTAAGATGAAACTTGGAAGAGTGGTTATGTAGGGGGGTATAGAGGGGCGCGAAGGAATGAGAGAAGACGGGATGGGTATGACAATGGTCAAAGGAGGGAGTTTTATCCTAGATATATGTGGGGAAACACAGAAGGGAGAAGAAGTTAGGGGGGAGATGTTAAGGTTAGGAAGTTGAAGATGCTGATCTTTGAGGGGGAAGACACATTTGTTTTTGTACCTGGTACAACGATATTTTGCGGTGAATGAGCTAAATCGGGAGGAGAATCCCATGGCGGCAATGTTATGTTTGGAAGGGAAAGTCGAAGCATGCTTTCAATGGAGGGAGGCTAGATACCCGATTTGCTCGTGGGAGAAATTTAAGGATTGTTTGTTGGAACGCTATTCGGGAAAGCAGCCTATATGAGCAATTCTTTGTTTTGACTCATTAGGGGACTACCATGGAATATAAGGAGAGATTTGAGTTATTGTTAGGATGGTTAAGAGGTTTTTTGAAGCAGTATTGGAAGGAAATTTCATTGAGGGTCTAAAGTTCGACATACATGCAACATTTTCATTTGTTGATTCAGCTCGGATTGGGGGAAATTATGGAATTAACGCAGTTGGTTAAAGATGAAAATACAATTGAATGGGCTAATATGAGCATCACAAGTGGAGTGTCCTACCAAAATGTTACAAAATGATGATACTAAAACCTCAAATAGTGGAAGTCTAGAGGGAGGCTCCCCGGGATATGAATAATGGGCCACGACCAAGGGCTACTTTCAAACACCTTATAGAGAAAGATTCAGGAGAAGCCAACAAAAGTGTTGTTATGTGTGATGAAAAATTTAGCCTAGGATATAGTTGTAAGGATTAAACATTATAGATTCTCACAGTGTGACAAAGAGGCAGGGGAGGTTTATCCAACAATATTTTTCTTTTATCCACCTTGAGGACATGGTGCTTCTTTGGAAGGGGAGTATTATTACGTCGATGTTTAGCCTAAGGGCAATTTTATCTTTTATTAGCTTTAGGCAATTTAGTTTTTATTATTAATTAATGTTTGGTATAAATAAGGCTTAATAGTTTAGGATGAGGGTTAGGCATGAGATTGATGATTTTGAGTTTTAGGGTTATAGTTTGAGAGAGTTTTCCTATCTCTCGAATTGTAGGATGGGGGAGAGATCTCCTACATCTCGAATTATATGTGCTTATCTTTTATGTATTTCACTGTTAATTGTTTGATATTTTTGCAATAAAATATTTATTTTGATCTAATTTCTATGAAAAGTTGATTTGGATCGTATCAGACACATTCCCAAAGCATGGGCAGAACCACTTAATATTTTATTACTTCAATATTTTCTCCATTGTGTAATATATTTTCTTATAATTTTACATTCTTATTTATTTATTTTAAGTTTAGAAAGACAGAGGTAGAGCTAAAAATACTTGGGCATATTGTATAAAAAATGATTTTAATCTATTAAAATTAAATAAAAATATGACACTCAATAGGACGCAATGGAGAAAAAAGATTCATGTAGCCGACCCCACTTTGTGGAATAAAGGCTTGTTCTTGTTGTTGTATTTATTTATTTTTTAAATTTTATAAATCTGATAATTTATTTTACTAATTATTTATATTTCCTTCTAGACACTAAGTTGTTTAATCCTTAAAATTTTGCCCACCCTAAAAAATGTGGTGGTCTCATAGAGGTAGCAATAATATGAAGACATTTCCAGACTTGGAGGGCATTACAAGTGCAAAATCTCCAAATAGAGATATACGTAGTAGGGAGTGTACTCTCAAATCCTCCAAATAAGCTTACACATGAAACCTATGGAAATTGATTGAAATGATAGTGAGAATAGTACTTTAGTTCAGGAAAGCAAATCTTTCTATTTTTATTTATTTGTAAATGCAGTCTTAGATCTATATGGTTAGCTTAAATGGGCTAAGGACTGAAAGGCACCATCTTCTTAGGCGCTAGAAGGCTTCATGATCAATTGTTGTAGATTGCGTGATAAATGTAATTATTTAATCTTGAAATATCTTTCTAGGATTAAAATTATTTTGCAAATGTTTATATGATTAAGAAATTTTAATTCAGATGGTAAATATAATTATCAATACTACAACCAATATTATTATTACCAAATATAGTTGCTGCGATAATTTAGTTAAGAATATTAAATTTTTATCAAGTATAAGTAGATTTCATATTGTTTTATATCTAGTAAAAAAAAAGGCTTTGTTCATAATGTATTTAATTTTGCCATAGATTGCATGATAAATCAAAATTATTGATCTTAAAATAAATATTTAAGATATTTTTTTTTGAAAACTGTCTTTTTTTTTGTGGCATTGGCAATGTTTATATCTATTAGAAACAAGTAATTTGACTATTTTTTGAAATTTATAAAATGTTGATTGCTTGTAGCTCACTTAAACATGTCTAACATCTGAACTAAATTTAACTTGGAATATTCTCAAGCCTATTTCAGTTGCTTGAGGGTGTGCATTAGTTGACTGAAGAATCGAGCATAATAGACTATATTTATTGATTTGGAACAGTTTATGAAATCACCATTTGATTTTTGGTTTTAGATTAATGGTTCTTTGGACTACTGTTGATGGTTTGATTTGAAAAAATATATATATTAATAAAAAACTGAATCATATTGTTGTTAATTTAAATCCATTAACCAATTGGTATAAAAATTTATCAAACAAACTATCCAAATTGACTGGATGCACATCTCTTTATTAAGATTTCTAAAATTGGTTAAACCAAAATTGAATCGAATAGACATAATTATATTATGATTCAATTTAATGAGGCTCAACATATTATTTGATTGGTACAATTCCATCTATTATTTGGTTTCATTTAATTTAGTTAAGAAATTTGTGAAAAAATTCAGCAGAACTAGCCAAATGCACACCCTTATTGTTGCTAGTCATTCGAAGAGTAGCATATTATATGGGTGAAAGCTTAGCATAAAAGTTTTAAAGTTGTCAAATTTGGAATTAAATATTGTAAGCTATAAATTTGTGCTTCAACACTTTATGCTCTAAAATGAAAAAAACTAAATAAAAAACCTTGATCAGCAAAATACCACCTATGTTTATAAGATAATTTTTTTTTCTCTGAAATGAATCTGTATTTAAGGCGGACGTATCAACTTGTCCCCTAAATACCGATTCCTCATATGTGCTAATGCAACCCAGCTGAGATTCAAACTTGTGGCAGAGGGGACTTGCGCCGAAGCTGCCTTCCAAAAGGCCATGGTTGGGCGCGAGCCCACACACACGCGCGCGCGCCCCCCCCCCCCCCCACACACACACGATATATATATATATATATATATATATATATATATATATATATATATATATATATATATATATATATTTTAAAGGAAAGAAGCTGACTCGTGGCTCCCTGCGCTTTAATTAAGTAAAACGATACAAAAAGGGGGAGACGGATCCCCAACTAAAAAGTAAAGAAAAAGTACAATACCCAAACTCACCCCAGGGGTTCAGTCTCCGCGTTACAACTCACGCAAAGAAGCACTTCCAAAAGAGCCAAAAAAGGCAAAAAAACAAACAAAACTAAAGAACTGAAGTTGCAGACACGCCAAAAAGTATAGCAACTGTGACAGAGGAAAAATAAAAAAGTGAATGGTGTATTGAGCACCAGCCCTAACAGTGATATCAGGAGGCAAATCAAAACATTAAACCAAAGGTGCCATAGGTGAAGAGCAGGAAACATCAGCAACAGAGCAGAAGAGATGTAAAAAGAAACAGCAGAAAGCATCAGCAGCTCCATAGGAAGAAGTCCGGGTATGTTGTATCGGGCATCGGATCAGTGACGAAAAAGGCTGTATTTCCGGATGAGCTAAAGTATGGCCAAAGCTTTAGAACGACGAAGGCAGCACAAACAGGAAAGCACTCCCGAAACAATGCGAGTCCAAGCATCGAAGAAAAACCAGCAAAACACAGCAAAGAGAAGTGAAATTAACATCTAATAAAGGGCAAATCTAACATATCACTATTAAGTAAAATAAAAAGATGCCTAGGTGGAGTGATTCCAACCACGGGACCGATTACTTTGAGTTTTGCTAACCGATCAGCAGGAGAATTACCCTCTCTGAAAACAAAGTCTGTATTTAACTCGTAAGTTGTGCTTGGACAATAATTTTTCTGGCTCTTTTAAAGAGAGAAGTGATGTTCCAGGGTATTGGTGATGTTTCATTAAGCATGGCATAAAGAAGAGAAGAATCTGTTTCAATAACTAGCTTAGACATAGAGAAAGCAACTGCAGTAGTTAAGGCAGAGAAAAAAGCCCAGCATTCAGCCTCAAGAGGGCTGTCAGCAATGACAGGTGAGTGAAAAAAACAGTGTAAATTGCCCTGGTGATTCCTCAAAACGCCCCCAATGCTAGCATGGGCAAGGGACCAACTGCCATCAATGTTAAATTTAAACCACCCCCGAGGAGGTGGCTGCCATTTAACCAAAATAGGAAGCTGGAGATTTGGGGGAGGGAAATGTTTCTAGCAAAATAGGCTAAAATATTAGAAAAGGTAGTGATAGGTAAAACAACTACTTCCTCATATTTATGGTTGTTCCTAGCCATCCAAATGAACCAAAAAACCACCAGGGGGAAAGACTTGAATTGTTTCCCCAAAATGTTAAAGTGACTCCAGCAAGCAATATAAGACCTGATAGAGGTCTCAGAGCCCCAGCACATACCAAAGTGAGTACCCAAATTCTGCCAAACAGACTTAGCAAAATTGCAATTGAAGAAAAGGTGATTAAAAGTTTCTTCATTTTGCCTACATAAGGGGCAAATAGAAGCCAATTTTAAGCCTTTAAGTTTAAGGATATCATCCAAAGGAAGGAGTGAGTGAAAAAGTCTCCAAAGGAAGAAGGAGATGGATGGGGTGAAGACAGAATTCCAAATAAGAGTGCTCCAGCACCATCTAGGAAATGAATGCAGATTTTGATAAAGCATTTTACTTGAAGAACAGTTTAAAGTCTTCTTCCACATAGGTAAATCCTTTTGATTTTGTAAAGGAATAGTGTTTATTTTCATAGCATAGTCATCCCCCACAATCTCTTTAAGTTTAGCAACATCCCAAGTTCCATTAACAGTAAGATCAGACACAAGGAGAGAATCCAAATCCTGATGATGCTGGATATTATTGAGGTTTTCAACCCCCCAATCCTCCTTCCAAAAAGAAACATATATTTCTCAAAGAAAAACTAGTTTTTGTATGCCTCATAATATACATACTTGAACAATTATTTCCGATATGTATTTATTTAGAGAAGTGTGACATGGTTCATTTCAGTACCCTTATATTTGAAATCTGTGGTGTAGCCTCTTGTGCCTCGCGAGTGTTCGAAAAGAGAAAGTGTTCTAACTTTTTTTTTTTTTAAGGACCTTTATTGTAGTCTCAAAGCACTTCACGGTTCCTTCTAACCTGTCTTCACTACCATCCCTTGTAATACCTCTTTATCTCCATCCCTTTACTAATATTTTGTTTTGAGTTTAATATTGCTATATTTTATGTTATTTTTCTTAGAAGGCATTCATCATTCATTATAATTCAGTCTTAAGTTGTAATAGGAAAGAGAAAGAAGTATATAAGGTTTGATAATGAATAAGGTTCAAACCTTGTATTTAATATTTGATTCTTGCTCCAGTAAAGATCAGTTTATCTATTTTAAATCTAGGATTTGATTGTTAGCTGTGAAATTAGGTTTGAAGAAGTTCAAACAAGATAAGAGTTTGTACTAGAGTCTTCTTCAAACCGGAGTCAAACTTTTTTCGAACATTCATCATATTTTTTTTAAATCTAATGCTCAAATCTTAAGGTTGTACCGAGTGTAAACCATAACCAAAATTCGAACAAGGTTAGTGGTGGGCCCAAAACTGGTTTAAACTGTGTCCAAACCTTGTTAGAATCTTATCTAAATCACATTCAAACTTTTTTTTTTTAAACTATCTTATAAGAAATTGATTTATGTAAATTGACTTTGATTTGTATATTGTCGCCGTAACTAATTATCCCCGTGGAGAGATGTACATTACTCAGAGAGAAATTCATATCCAAGTAGCTTTTCATTATTAGATGACATGTAGTTCCCCAAGGCCTCAACTCATCAACTTCATATTGGTGTGTGCGTGTTTCTTGGTCTAATTTTATAATAATTTATGTTTTATTTCTAATTGCTACTATAGCTGTTAGACTTAACAAATATTAAAATTAAGAACTGTTAGATTTTTCCTCAGCAATTTTTTTTGGATTTATGACGTTTGTTTTCTCTTGCGATATCTAAGAAGTTGGCACATAACTTGTTATAAATACTTTAGTCATCAATCAGTAGTACTGGAGTGAACCATTGTACAAAATTTGCATAAGACTAGTATCATATAATATTTTGAGTATTTAACAATGATTTATATGCCAACTACTTAGATTTTATGGGTGAAAAATGGCATTCCTCTAGACAACATTTTTTTTTATTTTAACATGTTAACTATATCAATAGTTAGATATGAAGCATAAATTACTATGAATTCAGTATATATGCATAAATTTGTGTGAAGTTTTCAATCAAAATTTTATAAGATTTTCTGGTGTGTATTTATCTGTTGAATTGTGTATAAATATGAAATAATTTCTGATTTTATTTAATAATCTTATATGAAATTATAATAATATATAGCATTAATTGTTTGGCGATGTTATGTGTATTTAATATATAGTGGTGTACCTTTTTGTAGCATAGTTGAATTGTAAATATTAAGCTCTATATGTGACCTGAGCTATGTAATGACTTTCTATAGGAATGATTAATTGTGATATATGTATATATTGCAAAACATTTAAAAGGAAGTAATATCATACAAGATAATTAGGAAAAAAATAGAGTTTGGACATTATTTGGTTGGGTTTTGAATATTTTTCAAAAAGGCTTCCAATAAGGTTTGAACATGATTTATGACATTCGAACCTCATACAAACTTTATGATCTACTTGAGCTCTGTATTGGGCTAATTTTCTAACACATAATGCATACAATTTTTTGAACAAGGTTTGAACCACATTCAAAAGGTTTGAAACTTCTATTACAAGTTTTTATTTTATTCTTTTTTTTTTTTGGAATTTAGTTTCACATCTAATGATTGAAACATAAGTTCGAAACAAAATATTCAATTCTCATTCGAGTTAGGATTGCAGTCAAGCATTACAGTAGATGTATTACTAGCGCTAGACCGTTAGAGATGAAGATGGTGGTTTGAAAAGAGAGATATGAGCAGCTTTTTGTTTGAGCTCACACGTGCTTAGGGGCTGTCCATATTTTAAGTATTTTTTCACTAAAATGAAATTTTTGCCACGTTTCCTTAGATAAAATGATTGTGGACATATTTTTTCCAATTATATGTGTTATGAGGCATATGACAACAATTTTTACTTCCCATAAAGCTTTGCGTCAGCTCCTGAATTGCAGTATTGTCTAAGTAGTAACCTAATGTGAATTCCTAATTATTATTCGCCAAATTGATTTTCTCGCCATTGTTTTGATTGAAATGCCATACTTATCTAAAAAAAGTTTAAATTGAAGTACACGACACTCATTAATGCTCTATTTCATCGCCCTTTCGTTTAATCTAAACATTAAATTTATAATTTTAACATGCTTTTAGTGCCATGAACAAATTTCTAAGAAAAAAATGAACAATTTATTCTTTCCCTCCGAGAGTAGAATATTTCATCTTCTCCTCCTTATTCTCAACGGAGGATATGTACCTTTTGAGCTTAAATATTAGGTTGTTACATCATAAACAAAAAGAAAGAAGGAAAAGAAAACAAAAAGTACACTTTTAGTTACCAGTAATATTTTCACTTTACCCTGCTTATTTTTCCATGCAGGTAACGGCTAAGGCCATTTATTCAGCTATAGCCAACCTGGGTGTAACCCACTTCTGTGCTGCCCCTGTGGTCTTAAATTCTCTCATCAACGCTCCTCCCTCTCAAAAGCTCCTCCCCCTCCCTCGCACCGTCAATGTCATGACCGCTGGTGCTGCTCCGCCAGTTTCTCTTCTCGCATCCATGTCCGACCATGGCTTCCGCGTCACCCACACCTATGGCCTCACTGAGACTTATGGACCTAGCACCATTTGCTTCTGGAAACCCGAGTGGGACTCGCTTCCGCCTGAAACCCGAGCTCGCCTCCATTCCCGCCAAGGCGTTCGTTTCATTGGTCTTGAAGGCCTCGACGTCGTGAATCAGGAGACCATGGCACCTGTCCCCTCTGACGGGAAAACCGTCGGCGAAATCGTCATGCGTGGAAATTGCGTGATGAAGGGTTATCTAAAGAACCCAAAGGCGAATGAGGAAGCTTTTGCTGGTGGCTGGTATCACTCCGGTGATCTCGGAGTAAAGCACACAGATGGATACATCGAAGTAAAAGATCGATCGAAGGATATAATAATCTCAGGTGGAGAGAACATCAGTAGTTTGGAAGTGGAGAATTTGATTTACAAGCATCCGGCGGTGCTCGAGGTGTCGGTGGTGGCTCGGCCGGATGAGCGATGGGGAGAGTCTCCTTGTGCCTTCGTCACTCTTAAAGCAGATGCTAAAGCTGGGAAGGATGAGGAGGCTATTTCGGCTGATATTATGAAATTTTGCAGAGAAAATATGCCTGCTTATTGGGTGCCTAAGTCAGTGGTGTTTGGGCCATTGCCGAAGACGGCGACCGGAAAGGTACAAAAGCATATTTTGAGGAAGAAGGCGAAGGAGTTGGGGCCAGTGAAAAAGAGCCGGCTGTAGATAAGAATAATGCCAGTAGCTTTTGTTTCCCTTAATATGAATAAGTATTGTCTGTTATTGGAAAAAATATTGCGTCCGGTATATTGGACGTGCCACAAAGTGCGTTCGGCAGCGTGTTGCCATCCACACTGTCATCTGCACGTTTATTGTTTAGAATAACATCTTCATTATTGAGAGCTGGCTTATGGATTTGTATTCTATGCTCTATTTTGAATGCAGTGAATATTATTGAACATTAGTGGTATCTTTAATGTTGTGGATTTTGGTTTGTTATGCATTGGGAGTTCTTGATGTATTTCTATGATTAGAAATGTATAATAATGTAAATTTAGTTTAAAATAAAAGATGTTTTCTGAGTGTAATTGCATAACATAAGTAGCTATTTTATGATAGATGGCGTTTTTATATTTTTTTATCAACTGCTTCTTGGTTTTGAGCAAATTATAAGCTGTTCGTTGTTACTGATTATGAATGTATTTGGAGCTTTTGTGACTTTTGTTTTTGAATTTTTTTTGAGAAATTTACATATATACCACACAAATCTTTTATATTTACATATATAGCACTTAAACTTCCATGGTTATACTAACAGATTTTGGTGTGAGAAACCTATGGATGATTTTACTTTAAGAAAAGTAGATAGTGATATTTTTTTTGTTTGATATTAAAAATTTGAGTGTTATGCATGTAAATATTAAAAGATTGGTGTTATATATGAAAATGCATATGAATTTTGTGGTATGTATGCAGATGCCCCGACTCTTTTTTCACTATATTTGCTAGTAGAGGTGCAATTAGTTCTTCATGGCCAAATATAATTAGAAGAAAGGCCTGTGATTGGCCCAAATAGAAGGTGCACTCATTAGAAAATTCATAGTAATTCATCCTTAACCAAAAAAAAATAATAATAAAAAATAAATAAATAAATAAATAAATAAATAATTTCTAAATCCTAAGAATGGAGAAAATTAAAAAAAAATTAAAATCAAAATATTTTAAATATAAAAGGAGTTAACGTAAAATTTAAAATTCAAATAATTGATAGAACATTAATTTGATCAATAAATAATCTCAAGTTTTTATGGTATCGTAAGAATTACTTTTTGAATTCTCATATAAATTTTCATGAATTTTGAAGATTATTTTATTCTTAACTACTTTTTTTATTCAAAATAATTAAAAAAAATATTTAAATTCCAAATTAATTTGAATATTCTTTGAAAAGTAAATAATTTTAAATAATTAAAATATTTTTCAAAACTTTAGGAAATGTTTCCGATCGTCTTTGACGTTAATAAATAACTTTATGAAAATTTGAAGCCATAAAATTAAAAATGTAGTCAATCATGAAATTAAAATCAAAATTATTTTAAAATATTCTTATAAATCACCGTTGTCTGACTTTTGATTTTATGATGTCTACGATACCTTAAGAAAACAAGTTTTCTTTTACGGTAAACTTACATATTTAGGAATACTCTCTAAAACTCTACAATAACTTAGAAAAACAAACTTAAAAATAAAAAAAAAAGTTCTAATCTGCCAATCACTCAAATTGAAATCAGATAAATTTGAACTTCACACTTTAACTGAAACTTATATTTTAAGAACTTAGACAAACTCACCACACGACTTCGCACACTCTAGACTTATTTATTAGGGTACTAATCTTACATTCTATTTTACTATTGTTTGCTTTATTTGTTTGGTTTGGTTTGATGTTATGATGCATCATATTCATGCTAAGATAATTTGTGATAGATTGTGATATATACAAAGTTCTTGGAACATATATTTTATGTTCTAATTTTATCATACATGGGCTATGATAATTTTATTTTCAACATTAAAGTCTATTTTTAGATTTGTGAGAGAATTATAAGGTTTATGGGAGTTAAAGGATGAACTTAATCCACATAAAGGCAAAAGTGAACAAATGAATCAAACAAACTAATAAGAACAATAATGAACCACAATAAATCTTTAGAAATAAATGGTTCGAGGTGAAGTTTCTGATACCCAAAGGACTTAAGAAAAAGATTCCAAAATCTCACAGGCTTGGTGAGTCAAGCTTGTAGGACTACAGTAATTTGCATATAGGCGTAGCTAGGCTACAGATTTATTTCACATTTGTAGCATCCAAGCACATTGACTTTCGATTTAATTTTATTCTAAGTTTATTTGTTGGATTTTTTTATTGAGTATAATTCTATTTACACACTTAACAATCATGCATTCATCTATGTTTCTCTACTTGATTATTCATGGATTGAATGTAAAATGGCGGACTCTTAGAGAAACTTCACTTATCCCATCCACAAAAAAATCATTTGACATGTGAGGATGAATACCATTCTTAGAAAAGTCACACCAAAAATAATTTTGACCTCTCTACACTTTAAATTTCAAAAACATGCAATGCATTCTTGGATTTCATCTCAATAAATCAACTAAAATAATTAAAATTTAATACATTTACCTATGCGAATTGCACACTAGTCATAGTCATACAGCTTGACTATTGCAGTCAAGTTATTAGTCTCATTTTATTTCTTAATAAATAATTACCTATTTTATATTTATTAGATCCAACGTCTTGATTTTAAAATGATTAGGTGGATTTAGCAGATGTTTTTTTTTAATATGTTTGTAAGTCTAGTAGAGGTAGATTTGTCTGAATCTTAGTTATTATTGAACATTAGAAGTTTATTACATAGTAATAAATGTATGTTTGATATAATTTTTTGATAATAACTATTATCTAAGTTTAGATTTTGAGGTATTATTTCTCTTTAGATATGTCATAAGTCCTCACCTTCTAAAATCTGTATAATATTATATTCTTGAAATATGTCGTAATCTTCTAAAAAACTAAATCACTTAAATGATATAAAATTTAGTTTCTATAATATAAAGTGCAACATAAGATATTTGGAGTGTTACTACATGTCACATTATCTTAAGCCAAATGTATGATTGTAGGCTTAGGCATTTAGAGATGAACTAGTTGCAACATTTGTTGCAACTGCTAATAAATATGCCTACATAATAAGGGATGACATTATGAGCACATTGATGAGGATATCTAAGAGCAAAAATGGTCAATCTAGTTTTAAAAAAAGTAATAATAATAATAATAAATTGAAAAATAATAAAAAAAACATAAAAAATTTCATAAGTAGTTAAATAGAAATGTTGGAAATATGTGTGTTGACCTCACTTTTGTGACGATGCATTATGAATGACATTCATGATCTACCTTCAAAGGGAGTCTATCAAAATTGACTTCCTCAATATATCCAAGATCCCCTAAACCCTAAAATTTAGGGTAAAACTAAATTACATCCTTTTGAGCCCAAATCCTGGAGACATCCCAGGTGAACCAAACAAATAAAAATAAAGCCTAATTTGGGACCACATTGACCATCAGGTCAACCATTGATGTAACTGGTCAAACTTTTGGTCAAAATTGTCAATTTGGGACCTATTGATCACCACATTGACCACCAGGTCAACCCTTGACCTAACCAATCAAACTTTGGTCCAATGGTCAATTTTGGACCCATTGATCACCACATTGACCACTAGATCAACCCTTGACCCAAATGGTCAGTTTTGGACCCAATGATCACCATATTGACCACCAGGTCAACCCTTGACCTAACTGACCAAACTTTGGTCAAAATGGTCGGTTTTGGACCCATGACCACCACATTGACCACCTGATCAAAGCTTGACCTAATTGGTCAAAATTTGGTCAAAATGGTCAATTTTGGACCCATTGACCATCTGATACATCAAGAACCTAAATTGGTCAAACTTGGTCAAAATGGTCAATTTAGACCCAATCCATTGACCACCAGGTCAACCCAAACACCAAGTTAATCAAACTTGACATCTTTGATCAACTTAAGACACCAAAATGACCAAATGTGATCATTTGGTCAACTTAAACACTAAAATAAATTAAACCTAGCTAAAAAGTCAACATTGGAATAAATTTAAGAAAATTAGTCAAATGGTCAACATCCAAAATCATTTTGATATATTCAGGGGTTAATATTATAATTTCATATATTTTTAATTAATTATATAATTAATTTAAAATGAAATTATAACTAAAAAACTCTAAAATGAAATCAAATGAATGCCATCATACATGACATCAAAAACCCATAATTGATTTTCAAAATCAAATTCAACTTATGGGGGGTCACCAACGGGTCACCGATGACCCATGAGACTCATCATAGCATGGTTAAAACATTAACCAACCCATGAACCATCACTTTTAACCAAGGTTAAGAGCCATCATGACACCATCATGAAGGTGAGGGATATGTGTCATTCCCTCCAAAAATTGAAGTGTGACATGTATGCTTAGGTGGAGAGCGCCTCAACCCTTAGCAAATGGAAAGAAGATCTTATTCAAGTCAATCTCTTTCAAGATTAAACTTATCATGACTAGCCACGGAAAGGAGGGAAGTATGGAGCTTATGTGTCATTCCCTCTTGAGCCCATTGAGTGAGCTTGTGAACTTACATGGGGGTGGTTAATTCAGCAAGTTTTAACCAACCTTATCCACCTCATAAATGATCCAATGGAGGGAAGCCAAACCACATACCAAGCTTTCACCCTAGTTGAGTCCAACATGGATTAACTTTGGGAAGTTCAATTATGCCTATCTCCTAGCCGAAATCTTATCCTTAAGGCATTATGAAGCTGTTACCTTCTTCCCCAAGCAAACCCAAGCTCAGCCATGACTTCCTTAAGCCTATATATAGAGCTAACCGAGAGGACCCAAGGAAGAGAGAGACCAAGATACACTACCTTAACCTTGAACCATCCACGACAAAAATTGTTCCCCAAGCCCTAAGGAGTTGATTCCCCATAGAATTGAATTCTAAAATCCACAAACCAGTCCCAATTTTATGCCCTAAAAGTAGGACATATTTTTGGGTTAAAACAAAACCCTTCAATACTCCAAATTGATTACTTCTACACCATTCCTGAGGTGTACGAAGAAGTTTCCAATCGAAATTGGATCTTCCCGTGAGCCCTAACCCATTCCAAGACCAAGTCGTGAGCCCATTTCAGTGAAAACATACCTCCACCTGATTTCACTTCAAATTAAGCATAGGAAATCTTCGAAACGATCTAGCGATCGTGCTATGAAGCTTGATTGAAGCTTCACTTCATCAAGACAAGTTATGGCCACTTTGACCTAGCTCTTGCTTGGGTTTGGACATTTGTGAAGTAGACCATTTCAAAATACCCTCATCACCGTATGGATGTGTTCGTCTCTTTGAGATGAAGCATTAGGAGCAAACCTCACTTAAATCCATGTTAATTTGAGTGAGATCTTGTGCCTTGAATATGGACGGTTCACGGGATGAAACAGGTTGGGGGAGATGAACACATGCCGTCCATTTCAGTGTATCGGAAATGGACGATTAAGATTACAGCCGACAAACTCCCTGTGGATGGGAGGACATCACATTAACTCTCCCGTAACAATGATCCCACTAATCAAATGGCACCGCGTGGCGTTTCAACGGATCCGATGATCCAGTTAGCGCCACGTAGAATTTTCTTTAAATATGATTTATGTAAATACAAAAAATCCTATTTAACTTTAAAATCCATATCTTAGCAAAGAAAAATCACAAAAATATAAAAAAAATACTCCTGGATTCAAGAGAACAAGAAAAAAATTATAAAAACAAAATTTGTATTTAATGAATTATATTTAAATTTTAATTAATTAATTACTCTCTGGACACGTGCCTCTTATGTAGGGTTTAAGGTTGCCCAAATCATCAACCATGTAATAAAAGGACAGCATTTGGTAAGCAATATTCATTTGTTTAGTAATTAATTTGTATGATCAACCAATTAACATTCTGGATAATCTCTTTTGGTTTTAATTTTAGTAAAACCAAACATTTTATATCATGTGCAATAGTTAATTAAATTATTTTATATTTCTTAACCTTTCACACATTTTGTATATATATATATATATATATATATATATATATATATATATATATATATATATATATATATATATATATATATATATATATATATATATAAGCAATATATATATATATATTGAGAACAAACCCAAACCCTAAACCCTAAACCCTAAACCCTAAACCCTTGATATATATATATATATATATATATATATATATATATATATATGTATATATATTGCTTATATATTGCAAAAGAATATCCGAAAGCTATTATACCATCCCTCATTCATCCTCAAGTGACTAACTAT
Organism: Papilionanthe hookeriana x Papilionanthe teres; assembly: GCA_022702705.1. Taxonomy (NCBI): domain Eukaryota; kingdom Viridiplantae; phylum Streptophyta; class Magnoliopsida; order Asparagales; family Orchidaceae; genus Papilionanthe; species Papilionanthe hookeriana x Papilionanthe teres. Next base: position 30,236,380 of record CM040433.1, on the reverse strand, counting down.
TTGAGGACCGTCCTCATTACTGGCAACTGCTCAGAGAAGGAATCGAACCCGGGACCTGAGAAGACTTACAACCTTCAAAGAGGCTTCTCTACCAACAGGTCACAGCTAGAGAAACTTAAAATATATAATGAGAACAAACCCAAAATTTCAAACATTTCAAACTAACCCAAAATTAGCATGTTACATGCTAAATTTATTTTTTTTTTCAGGCAAACAAAAGTTTTTTATCTCAATATTATATGAGCTTTTTGTTTGATTAGTCTAACGAAGATATTTACAATCGAAAACTAAATATTAAAATTTTAAAATTAGAAAAAAATTAAATCATTATTTCAAAACAGAATCAAGTAAACAGAAAGAGCTTGATTTGATTTGGTTTTTAAGTTTTTTTCCAAACAATGCACACCACTAATAGAGTTACACTATGCAAAATAGAAATGTTTCCACCAATACCCTCCTTAGCTAGCCTAGGGGATCATCATCTAATTGGGCCCCATGCACCCTTACATCTTGAGCAACATTTACCATGTTGTTCACTTACCCCCATGTTTTGTTATTTTTTGCATCGTTTACCAGAAGGAATTTGAATTTTTCGTCGTTTTATGAATACCGTTGATCTCTTTTTGGTGATCCCTTTTAAATGAATGACTGCTCTCACAATAATAAGTATTGAAATATAAAAATTGTGTCACATCATTACTTTTTTAGTGGCCCTAAATTTACACCACAAATCTTTATTGAATTATTTCTGCACATTTAGTCTATCAAAACTTTGATCCATCAACTTCATTATATTAGAAAACACTTTGCTATTTAAGAGATAATATATAACCTTGAAGAATATATGGAGCTCTTCTTAAAGCACAAAGTATCTTGCACAAAAAGAAACTTGGGTTACATTATTTAGACTATTTTTATCATATGAATTATAGCCATATTATTATTATTACTACAACTACTATTATTATTATCACATATGAACCTTCCTTCACTGTTGTATGTTCAGTTATTTCCATAATATGTCTCTTTTAAGCTCTATTTGGTTTTATGAAATTTGTCCAACCAATAATCCTTCGTGTAAATGATATAAATGTGAAAATCTTAATCATTAATGATTTGAAATAGTGATAAACTTTGTGTATTTATCAATTTTTTGTTAACTAATTTATAGATTATTCAAGTATCAATTAAAGTTTTATTAAAATAATCTAACTCTTTGTGTATGTTTCAAGCTTTTGGAACTTGGAGATGAGTGCAAAATAAACCATTCAAGAAAACCTATGAAAAGAAGGTTCCAAGAAGAATGATTTAGGCTGTAAATATGTGTAAGTTCTTGAATGTTTAATTAATGTATTTTTTCCCTAAAATTCTCAAGGACGTGAACACAATTAAAATGAACTACTTGTTGTTTATGATTATTAAAAATATAATTTTAATATTATAAGAATTATTTCCTAATTTTAATCATTTATTTGGCTTGAATTATGACTTATTTAATTTATCATTTATTAACCATGAATGTTTTATTTACATTGCTATTTATATAGTTAGTGATCATGTGCTAAATTTGTATATTTTGATGATTGTAATTACCTGCTTGTTTAACAAATTTTATTATCATAAAGTCTTTTTAAATCCATTTCATTTGTTAATATCTCTTTTATATGATAATTATTTATCAATCATATTAATTAGTTAAGTAAACACTTAGCCAAAATTTGTTGACAAATTGAGAACAAACTTTTTTTAATATAAGTTAATAGATAACATTTATAGGCATGAAGCAACAATATTTTCTAATCACTGCTATCATGTATGTCTTTAAATTTAGAGATAAGTTTTGAAATATGCTACGTTTCCAATTATGTTGAGCGTTTTCTTATTTATACGTCATTAATGCGTAACTTTAAAATATAATTCATTCCACTTAAATTAACAGATAAGATAGAAAAAAAAATTCTTTCACTTCAAAGTTTTTTTTTTTTTTTTTGAAAATATCTTTAACTATTCATATTTAATTAATGTTCCTTGTGTGTAAAAAATATAACCCTTTTCTCTTAATATTTTTGTTAAAATTATGTATTCTTTGTATCATCTTATAATCATTGTGCAAAAAATTAAGTTGTTGGATTTGAAATTATTACTATAGACTTAACAAGCATGAAACTCTTGGAAAATTTTTAAAGATGTTCTTAGTACTAGGATGATGTCATTATTGGTCACTTATAACTATCAAAATATCAAATGTGTGAAGAGATGAATATCTTTTGATGCATGTTGAAGAAGGAGTAAAATATCATTGGTGACGTAGTAGATTATAAAGTTGTACCTTAGAAAAATATGGTTGGGAGAGCCATACTATCAAAAAACTATATGACCTCTTAGATCATTTATATCAAACAATCTCACACTCGGTTCAATTGCTTAGAAATGACAAAAAAAACTTACTCTCTTGTAGAGGTTTTTCTCACTCATTTGAATGATTGATTACCTGACTTATTGTTCTAAGCATTATTTACACTTGCATCAACCAAACAATGTTGAAATCAAAGCTATTTTGTGGGTGTGGCATTAAAATATTTTTAAATTGATGTGATGAACGACTATTTATCCTACTCATATTTATAGTTTTTGAGATTGAATGCATCAAAAATAAATTGAAAAATATGTCATGCCCTTACAAATGCTTCCTATAAAATAAATGAGCTTAACATGATGGGTTCAAGTCCAAACCAAGTTGAGAACATGACAACTTCAAAGATGAGAATAATCCCACATCATATTTTACTTCCATTATCCTCATACAATGTGTGTACATAAACATTCATAGAATCATTTTGAAGATACATCCTCCTATCACTAATTAACATAATCATGATATCCATTGGACATTGGCTTTGTCAATTCATTCAAATTTATTATCATTAGCTATCCACATGGCCAGGCTTATTATTATGGCTGCAAGGTGGGAACCACTTCCATCATAAATAAGCCTTTCATGTGATATTAAACTTTTACAAGGGTTTTATTATTCTTATTATTTACCATTTAAATTATATTATTTTTAATCATTTTGGAGAAAAAATGCCAAAAGAATAAATTATATATATATATATATATATATATATATAATTTTTTTATATCTATACATTTGCTTCTTGAAACCGGAAAGGGACTCTCTTTCGCCTAAAGCCCGAGCTCACCTCCATTCCCGCCGAGACGTTCCTTACATTGGTCTTCAAGGCCTCGACGTCGTGAATCAGGAGACATGGCACCTGTCCCCCCCGACAGGAAAACTGTCGGCGAAATCGTCATGCGTGGAAATTGTGTGATGAAGGTTTATTTGAAGAACCCAAAGGAGAACGAGGAAGCTTTTGCTGGTGGCTGGTATCACTCCGGTGATCTCGGAGTAAAGCACACAGATGGATACATTGAAGTAAAAGATCGATCGGATGATATAATAATCTCAGGCGGAGAGAAAATCAGCAGTTTGGAGGTGGAGAATTTGATTTACAAGCATCCGGTGGTGCTCGAGGTGTCGGTGGTGGCTCGGCCGGATGAGCGATGGGGAGAGTCTCCTTGTGCCTTCATCACTCTTAAAGCAGATGCTATAGCTGGGAAGGATGAGGAGGCTATTTCGGCTGATATTATGAAATTTTGCAGAGAAAATATGCCTGCTTATTTGGTGCCTAAGTCAGTGGTGTTTGGACCATTGCCGAAGACGGCGACCGGAAATGTTCAAAAGCATGTTTTGAGGAAGAAGGCTAAGGAGTTGGGGCCAGTGAAAAAGAGCCGGCTGTAGATAAAAATAATGCTAGTAGCTTTTGTTTCCCTTAATATGAATAAGTATAGTCTGTTATTGGAAAAAATATTGTGTCCGGTAAATCGGATGTGCCACAGAGTGCGTTCGGCAGCGTAGTGCGGTCCACATTGTCATATGTAGGGCTGTCAAAAAAACTCGTTGTTCGCTAACAGTTCGTGTTCGGTTCGCCAAAAAGTTCGTGTTCGATTCGTTCGATAAGCAAACGAGACGAACACGAATAATTTTTTTCGTTCGGTTTGTTAAACGAACCAAACTCGAACAGTGATGTGTTCGTTCGTGTTTGGTTCGTTGTTGTTCGAAATATAAAATAATTTAAAATAATATATATATAAAATTTATGATATTTTAAAAATAATTATATATTATAAAAATTTATCATATTTTAAATAATAAAACTTCTAAAACTTCTATAAATTATAATATATGATAAATTATTAATAACAATAATAATATTATAGTATTAATTATATTAATATAAATATTATAATATTATAATTAATATATTATACTATGTATTAAAATAAAACCCTAATCAAAACTCTAAACGCCTTATTCGGTTTGCTTCATTTTGAGAAAGTATGGATTACCTGATGTGTGCGGAATACCTGATCAATTAGAAACTGGATTCAATTGGTTCTTCATGGAGAAACTGGATTGAGGAATAACCGAGGCCCAAGAAGAAAGGCTTTTGCTTGGCCCAAATAGAAGGTGATCTCATTAGAAAATTCATAGTAATTCATTCTTAAAAAAAAATCTCTAGATTTAAATCAATAAATCCTAAGAAGGAAGAAAATTCAAAAAAAATAAAATCAAATATTTTAAATATAAAAAATTTAACCTAAAATTTAAAATTCAAATAATTGATAAAAAATTAGTTTGACCTCGGAATAATCTCAAATTTCTATGATATTGTAAGGATTGCTTTTTTATTATTTATATATATTTTTATGAATTTTAAAGATTAGTTTACTTATAACTAATTTTTTTATTCAAAATAATAAAAAGATATTTAAATTCTAAATTAGTTTAAAATTAACTTTTTTTTTTTTTTTTTGTAAAGTTGTTGTGGAATTCCTAAACTCCAAAAATAATCTTAAAATTTCTTGAGTTAATTTTTACATGAATTTGAATATTCTTTGAGAAGTAATTAATTTTAAATAATTCAAAATTTTTTCAAAGCTTTAAAAAAAGCTTCTGAACCCATCTAATCCCCAAATTAAATTAAAAATGTAGTCAACCATGAAATTAAAATCAAAATTATTTTAAAAAATTCTTAAAAATCACCCTTGTATGATTTTAGAATCTACAGAATATCGTTTCATCTCTTTAGGTGAAATGTACATTTTATAATGTCTAAGCTACCTTAAAAAACAAGTTTGTCTTTATGGTAAACTTACATATTTAGGAATACTCTCTAAAACCCTGTAATAATGCTTGAACAACCAACTTTAAAAATAAAATAGAAGTTGTAATGTGCCAATCACTCAAATTAAAATCACCCACTTATAAATTTGAACCTCACACTTTAACTGAACCTTACACTTTAAGAATTTAGACAAAGTCACCACACGACTTATCATGCTCTAGACTTATTTATTAGGGTACTAACCTTACATTCTATTTTAGTATTGTTTTGTTTTATTTGTTTGATTTGGTATGATGTTATGATGCATTATATTCATGTTAAGATGATTTGTGATAGATTATGATATATAAATTGGTTGGAACACATATTTTATATTCTAATTTTATCTTACAGGGGCTATGATAATTTTATTTTCAACATCAAAGTCTATTTTTAGATTGATGAGAGAATTATAAGGTTATGGGAGTTAAGAGACAAGCTTAATCCAGATAAAGGCAAAAGTGAACAAATGAATCAAACAAATTAATAAGAACAATAATGAACCGTGATGAATCTTTAGAAACAAATGGTTCGAGGTGAAGTTTCTGATGCCCAAAGAACCCAGGAAAAAGATTCCAAAATCACACAGGCTTGGTGAATCAAGCTTGTAGGACTACAGTAATTTGCTTAAAGACGTAGCTAGGCTGCACATTTTTTTCACTTTCTTTCAAGTTGTATTGCAGCACCTGACATTGTTCTTTGATTTAATTTTATTCTAAGGTTATTTGTTGGATTTTTTTTATTGAGTTTGATACTATTTACACACATAGAATCATGCATTCTTCTATGTTTCTTTGCTTGATTATACATGGATTGACTGGAAATGGTAAGCTTTTAGATAAAATTTCTTCCACTTTGATTTAAAAAAATCATAGAAATAAATTAAACTAAATAGCATTAAGGAAACTTCTTGTATATATAATTACATATTGCTTTGTCTTCTTATTTTTGTACACTTATCTCATTGCATAAAAGAGTCATGGCTTGACTTGTGAGGATGAATACCATTTCTAGAAAAAGTTGTACCAAAAATAATTTAAACCACTCAACTCTTTAAATTTCAAAAACATGCAGTATATTCTTGGATTTCATCTCAATAAATCAACTAAAATAAATAAAATTTAAAACATTTACCTATGTGAATTGCACATCGGTCATAGTCATGCAGCATGACTTTTGTAGTCAAGTTACTAGCTCATTTTAATTCTTAATAAATAATTACCTATTTTATATTTATTAGTTCCAACATCTTAATTTAAAATGATTAGTTAGATTTAGCTTATGTTTTTTTTTTTAAATGTTTGTAACTCTACCAGAGCCAGATTTTTCTCAATCTTAGGTATTATTGAGCATTAGAAGTCTATTACATAGTGCTAAAGCTATATTTGATATAACATTTTGATAATAACTATTACCTTAGTTTAAATTTTAAGAAATTATTTCTCTTTTGTTATGTCATAAGCCCTCAACTTCTAAAATTTTATATAATATTATATTGTTGAAAGATGTTAAATAATATAAAATGAATCAATTAAATAGTATAAATTTTAATTTCTATAATATAAAGTGCAACATAAGATATTTGGAGTGTTACTAGACTTCGTATTATCTTAAGCCCAGTGTATGATAGTGGCTTAGGCATTTAGAGATGAACTAGTTGCAGCATTTGTTGTAGCGACTAAAGATGCCTGCATAATAAGGGATGACTTTATGAGCACATTGAGGAGGATATTTAAGAACAAAAAATGGGCAATCTAGTTAAAAAAAAAAAGAAGGAAGAAAACTCACATTTAGTTAAATAGAAATGTTAAAAATATGTGATAACAACTTATCATTTTCATGTGGATCAAGTACTTTTTAACCACTAAAACATTTAGAGAAGAACAACTCATGATCGACCTTATACGATTTTGTCTGTTTGAGAAATTTTAGCCATGTGAAATGGATTGTACAATTACAAATAAGGTGATCAACGAACATTAGTGCACTCCTCAATTATAAATGTTGTTCTATATGTGAAAACGAGATATTGAATAGTAGGCCAAGCATTTATGGATAAATAAGTTGCAATATTAGTCGTAGCTACTATTAACGATGCTACATGTAAATATATATTTACCACATCATAGAAGATAGTGCCATGCACACAACCATAGCGATCGAATTTGATCCACCTTTTTTATGAGGATCAAATTCTCTGAACTAGCGAATGAAAAGATATTAATTACTCGTGATAAACTATTTAGAGCTATCATCCCTTATAATATTTAGGCCCAAAATGCCCGCAACTAATCGATTTACTCTAAATATATGTTTTTTAGTTTGAAGAGAATCAAATAGATGAAGTCATGCCTTTATTTAAGAATACCTATTGTATATTTAATCGACACGTGCCTCTTAAGTAGTGTTTTATAAGTACATTATTGTGTTATAGGGCATATTCCTATGAATCTTATTTCATTACTCCCCAAATTAATTTATTAGCCACATTCTAGCATACAAAAACAAGTAACACTTTAATTATTGACGTGGGTTTAAGGTTGCCCAAAGTCATCAACTACGTAATAAAAGGACATCATTTGGTAAGCAATATTCATTTGTTTAGTAATTAATTTGCATGATCATCCATTTGACATTCTGGATAATCCCTTTTGGTTTTAGTTTCAGCAAAACCAAACATTTTATATCACGTGCAATAGTTAATTAAATTATTTTATATTTCTTAACACATCACACTATATATATATATATATATATATATATATATATATATATATATATATATATATATATATATAACATTTGTGTGCAATCGTGGCCAGTTGGAAGGCGACTTAAGCGTAAGTCCCCTCTGGCACGGGTTCAAATCTCCTAGGGGAATTCATGATGTATTACTTAAAGAAGGTTAATTTTCTAAGATCATAAGTATGAGGCATACACTTTATTCTTCACACATAAATACACGCATCTGGCATATGAAAGGTCTTGAATGCAGAACATGTTAATTAAAAGACCAAGCTCTGGACCACCTGACCTATATGACATACATATATGAACAATTTGTTATTCATGGCTTATCATTTTAATTAATTATAATGATGATGATGATGATGATTTTATTTAAAAGAAGCAAATAATTGTTGTATATATATATATATATTGTGAAAGAATATTCGAAAGCTATTATACTAGCCCCCAACCACTCTCATGTGCCCTATCTATTCGAGGACCGCCCTCACTACCAACAACTGATCAAAGGAGGATTCGAACCCGTGACCTGAGGAGACTTACGACCTTCAAAGAGGCTGTTGTACCAACAGGTCACGACCTAAATTTATCCATCCAAAGGAATAAATGACTTCACAAGACAAGAATTGTAAAGGGAGAGAACCAAAGCAAAGGAATTACTCACTCAAATATAAATAAATAAATAAATAAAAATCCTATTTTTAGAGGGATGACTTCTCCTCCAAATCATTCTTGTGAACATTCTATTCTTCACTAACTCTCCTAACCCCCACCAAACTTTACCTATTCCTAATATAAATAATACAATTTCATATTGTCTACGTGCCTCAAAAGGCATGTTTTGCACATGCCTTAGGTGCAGCCTTATTGGACTAGGAGGTCTTGTGCATCACTGACTAAGTCATAATTACGATTGTGCCACCTTACTATAGTTAGTCCTTCTTGATCATAAACTTTATAAGTTAATCCTACTAGTAACCCAAACGCAAAGCACCAGCATGTATTTTGTACACTTGGCTTTGTCATTTGTTTTTTTGTGGGAGGTATTTATATACATACCACACAATTTTTATTTATTTATACATCTTACCCCTAAAGTGTTACAAATATAAATATGAAAATTTATGTATTAGATATGTAAATATATGTGAATTGAGTGGTATGTAATCAAAATCCATACCTCTGCCTTAAATAATTTTGATATTATTATCAAGAAATACCAATGATAATTATTTTATTACTATTTTTTGCAAGCATTCAAAATTAGTCAAAATCAATGTGAAGTTCAAAATTAAAAAAAGTTGATGTCTCTTTTATCCTCTCACATCTCTTCAAAGTTAAACAATTCGAACTAACCCAAAATTAGCGTGTTATATGTTAAATTTATTTTTTTTCGGGCAAACTTAAGTTCTTTATCTCAATACCATATGAGTTTTTTGTTTGATTGATCTAATGAAGATATTTACAATCGAAAACTAAATATAAAATCTTTAAAAATAAAAAAAACCAAATCATTATTTCAAAACAAAACAAATCAATCAGAAGAACTTATTTTGGTTTGGTTTTTCAGTATTGACCAAATAATGTGTACCCCTAATAGAGTTACACTATATGCAAGCTAGAAATGTTTCCACCAATACCCTCATTAGCTAGCCTAGGGGAACATCATCTAACTGGGCCCCATGCATCCTTACATCTTGAGCAACCCCACCAAGTTTTGTTATTTTTGTATCGCTTGCCAAAAGGATTTGAGTTTTTCATAGTTTTATGAATACTGTTGGCCTCTGTTTGGTGATCTTTTTGTAAATGAATGATTGCTCTCACAAAAATAAGCATTGAAATATATAAATTTCTACACATCATTACTTTTTTAGTGGCCCTGGATTTAAACCACAAATCTTTTATTGAATTTTTTTTTCTACACATTTAGTCTATCAAAACTTTGATCCATCAACTTCATTATATTGGAAAACACTTTGCTATTTAAGAGATAAGATATAACCTTTAAGAATATATGGAGCTATTCTTAGAGCACCAGGTATCTTGCATAAAGAAGGAACTTGGGTTCCATTATTTAGACTATTTTTATTATATGAAATATAGCCATATTATTATTACTATCATCATCATCATCATCATCATCATCATCATCATCATCATCACATATGAACCTTCCTTCACTATTGTATGTTTAGTTATTTCCACAATACGTCTCTATTAATCTCTACTTGGTTTTATGAAATTTGTCCAACCAATGATCCTTCATGTACATGATATAAATGTGAAAATTTTAATCAATAATGATTTGAAATATTGATAAACTTTGTGTATTTATCAAATTATTTGATAACTATTTCATAGATTATTCAAGTATCAATTAAAGTTTTATAGAAATATTCTAACTCTTTGTGTATGTTTCAAGCTTTTGCAATTTGGGGATGAGTGCAAAATAAACCATTCAATAAAAAACCTATGAAAAGAAGGTTCCAAGAAGAATGACTTAGACTGAAAATATGTGTGAGTGCTTGAATGTTTAATTGATGTATTTTTTCCCTAAAAGACTTAAGGAAGTGAACATAATTATAATGAATTATTTGTTGTTTATGATTATTAAAATATTTTTTTTAATATTATAAAAATTATTTCATAATTTTAATCATTTTTTTGGCTTGAATTATAATTTATTTATTTTATCATTTATTAAACCATAAATATTTTATTTGCATTGCTATCTATATAGTTAGTGATCATCCGCTAAATTTGTCTATTTTGATGATTGTAATAACCTGCTTGTTTAACAAATTTGTATTATCTTAAAGTCCCTTTAAATCCATTACATTTGCTAATATTTCTTTTATCTGATAATTATTTATCAGTTATATCAATTAGTTAAGTATAAACTTAGCCAAAATTTGTTAACAAATTGAGAACAAGATTTTTTCAATGTAAGTTAATATATAACATTTTTTGGCATGAAGCAACATAATTTTCTAATCCATGCTATCTTGTATGTCTTTAAATTTAGAGATAAGTTTTAAAATATGTTATGTTACCCATTATGTTGAGCGTTCTCTTATTTATATCTCATTAATGTATAACATTAAAATATAATTTATTTCACTTAAATTAACAGATAAGATGGAAAAAAATTCTTTGACTTCAAAAATTTTTTTTTTTTTGGTTTGTTTGAAAAAAGCTTTAAGTGTTCATTTTTCATTAATGTTCCTTATTTATAATTAATATAGCCATTTTCTCTCAATTTTTTGGTTAAGATTACGTATTTCTTAGTATTATCTTATAGTCATTGTGCAAAAAAGTAAGTTGTTGCATTTGAAATTATTACTATGGACTTAACAAGTATGAAAGTCTTGGAAAATTTCAAAGATGTTCTTACTACTTGGATGATGTCATTATTGGTCACTTATAACTATCAAATATCAAGTGTGTGATGAGATGAAGATCTTTTAGTGCATGTTGATGTAGGAATATGGTATCATTGGTGATGCAATAGATTATAAGATTGTATCTTTGAAAAGCATGATTGGGGAAGACATACTATCAAAAAATTCTTTGACCTCTTAGATCATCTATATCAAACAATCTCGCACTCGGTTCAATTACTTAGAAATGACAAAATTTTACTCTCTTGTATAGGTCTTTCTCATTCATTGGAATTATTCATTACTCGACTTCTTGTTCTAATCATTATTTACACTTGCATCAACTAAACAATGTTGAAATCAATGTTATTTTGTGGGGGTGACATTGAATCACTATTAAATTGATGTGATGACCGACTACTTATCCTACTCATATTTATAGTTTTAGAGGTTCAATGCTTCAAGGATGATCACATAAATATATATATATATATATATATATATATATATATATATATATATATATATTGTTGAAAATTTTAAGGCAAAGAAAAACGAGAATCGACACAAATCACGAAGAAAACACGAGAGATTTAACGATGTTCGATAAAGATGCTTACGTCATCAGGAGCAAAGCGGCGGCTTTCCTTTCAATTTCAGAAAAAGTGTACAAAATATCATATGGTTACAAACAAGACATATATATATATAACCCTGACATACAATATCTAATTACAAAAATACTCTTGTATCGTACCACGGGAGCATTATCCCCGCACCCCCAACCTACACAACGAAACTCCCTCCGATTGGACAGATGTTTTTGCTCCACTGGCTCGCTCCCTTCCGCTCCAGTATCAGTCTCTTATCTAATACATGAGTCAAGTTCTTACAAATGCTTGCTATAGTATAAATGAACTTCACATGATGGGTTCAAGTCCAAAACAAGTTGAGAATATGACAACTCCAAAGATGAGAATTCTTCCATACCATATTATAATTCAATTGTCTTCATACAATGCGTGTACATCAACATTCATAGAATCATTTTCAAGATACATCCTCCTATCACTCATAACATAAAATATTTTCACCGTTTTGCACAATCATTGAATCGCAAGCAAAATCAATTGCACCTGCAAATAATCCCCTTTACATCCATACCCAGAAAATGATAGCCATTGGACGTTGGCTTGTCAATTCATCCAAATTTATTATCATTAGCTATCCACATGGCCTCACCAGGCGTTCGTAGCCTTATTATTATGGCTGCAAGGTGGGAACCACTTCCATCATAAATAATCCTTTTATGTCACATTAAACTTTTACAATGGTTTTGTTATTCTTATAAATTTAAATTATATTATTTATAATCATTTTAGAGCCAAAATGTGAAATGAATATATCCGTGATAGAGTTGGTACAGACAAAATTATTAAGAGTCGTCTTAGATGATTTGGTCACATTAAAAGTCGATCATCTGATGATCCGATTAGGAGAGTAGATATTTTAGATTCAACTTATGTTAAGAAAGGCAGAGGTAGACCTACGAAGACTTAGGCTTATTTTATCATAAATGATCTTAATTTAGTAGAATTAAATGAAAGTATAACACTAAATAGGATGTAATTAGGGCTGTCAAAAAAGTTCGTTGTTCGCGAACAGTTCGTGTTCGTTCGCCAAAAAGTTCGTGTTCGATTCGTTCGATAAGCAAACGAGACGAATACAAACAATTTTTTTCGTTCGGTTTGTTAACCTAACCAAACACGAACAGTGATGTGTTCGTTCGTGTTCAGTTCGTTATTGTTCGAAATATAAAATAATTTAAAATAATATATATAAAAAATTGATGATATTTTAAAAATAATTATATATTATAAAAATTTATCATATTTTAAATAATTAAACTTCTATAGATTATAATATATGATAAATTATTAATAACAATAATAATATTATAGTATTAATTATATTAATATAAATATTATAATATTATAATTAATATACTTTACTATATATTAAAATAAAACCCTAATCAAAACCCTAAACGTCTTATTTGGTTTCTTCGTTTTGAGGAAGTATGGGTTACTCGATGTGTACGGAATACTTGATCAATTTCTTCATTTTGAGGAAGTATCCTATCAAAGTTGAGATTTATCGAAAAGCTCGTTGTTCGCGAACGGTTCGTGTTCGTTTCGCGGGAAGTTCGTGTTCGTTCGATAAGCAAACGAACCAAACACGAACAGTGATGTGTTCGAACATTTCAAACACTAACACTAGTTCTGTTCATTCGTGTTCGGTTCGTTTACACCCCTAGATGTAATGGAGAAAATTGATTCATATAGCCGACCCAACTTTGTGGGATTAAGACTTTGTTGTTGTCGTTATTGTATAATCATTTTAAGGATAAATAATTCTATCATTTTGTTCATTACGATATGATTTTGCATAAAATACTAAATAATAATAAATATATTCATATGGTTAAACTGCTTTTGAAAAAAAATATGACATATAACAAGATTTTACGCGTATTTCTGAAGTGGTCCAAATAGATATCACCTAACAAATGTGTTAACTAGCTATGATATGATGTTGTCGTTGCTCCGTCTAGAAGATTATGTGCTGTGTTTTGCTTCTTCTTCTTCTTTTTGCATTTAATTAATATTTTATTTAATTGACTTTTATTGAACTATTAAGCAATGCTAACTAACTTTGGATTAAAAAAAATATTTTGGATTCAAATCTCCTTTTTTGTGCCATTTCCGATCCTAGTAAAATTAATGAGGCCTCGTCGTAGAGGAAATACTACATACTTTGTAATTATGTGCGGACAATGATAAAAGAGGTGACCATGTCGCCATCACCACTACCACCCATACGTGGCGTGATCTTCCCTATGAAAATGTATTAAATAACAGAGTATGTAATATTTTTTCATCGGAAAGACCCGAGAGAAATAGGGGAAATAGAAAAAGAGAGCTGAAGAAGTAGAATAAGGTTCGAAGATTGTATTACTTCATTATGGAATGGAGAATGTCGAATCCTATGTTCTCTTTGCCTCTCTTATCTTGTCGTGATTTTTTTTTGTCTTATTTTTATAAGATTTTGGCCTAGAGAAAGGGCGGAATTCGATTATGTTTAGTAAGGGTGAGGCTATAGAGAGGAGCTGAACTATGTTATGTCTAAGGTAAGCAATTGCGCACCTTCGAATTTTAGATTTCTTTATATAATTAATTGTTTCTCACATAGTATAGGTAATTTAGTAATTTTTCCTACCCTCGATATATTTCTTTTTTTGCCCAATACTTGGAACAATTAAATATATGATGATTTTGTACATTCTAAAAAAATAAAGCTAGTTCCACACCTGACTGCGAGAAGGGTTTCATTTGAATCTAATAATTCAATACATGATACATTTGTCACAAACACATGAACATATTGATCAAGATACACGTGAATTATCTTGTAGTTGTGATTACTTTGAAGGTCTTACGAATTAAGAAAACATTTCACTTTGGAACACGTGCGTTTATTTTGAGGCCACAAATGATGTTGATTGTGATAGACAAGTGATCGTTCGACTATGCAAATGTCTTCCCATGTTGAGCTATCTGACCATGGGCATGCCTGAGATAAGTTTGAATTCTTTGGATTGGGCTAGTGCCCTTCTGCACTCGGGTCCCTTGAATTGAGCAAATGCCCCTTTGAGCTTAGGTATACTAAATTGAGCAAGTTCTATTTACAGCTTCAGCCAAGTCATCTTTAGATCTACCTATCTCTTGTTTTCAAAGAGTTCAGTACATCTCCTTAGCTTTACCCATAATTATATATATTTAAATAAACATTTTGTTCCTCAATTTTCTTATATATTTGAGGGCATATACTTTAAATACTCTTTTAATGAAGATTATGCCACTTACCTCAACCTTAAGGGATTGGATCTTGTTACTCTTATTTTCTTTATCATGTGACTTAGTTATTTATAATTTATCTAAAGAATAGTTAGTGAGTAACATCTTCATGTAATTCCATTATTTACTCCCTTTATAATGACGTAAAAGTACAAATATTTCTCAAGTTGTTGGTACCCAAGATGTTTGCACAATTATTTTCTCTCTTGTGCTAGCAACATATCCCAGAAAAACAAAAGGGCAGCCAGCTCCACATATACATGTTTGGTCCTAGTGTTGTATATCAAATACAAAATTCAAAATTAAGGTGAGAGAGAGAGAGAGAGAGAGAGAGAGAGAGAGAGAGAGAGAGAGAGAGAGACTTAGGGTCTGTTTGGGACAGCTGCAGCTTATTGAATAATCTGCTGATAAGCTTGATGTGGTGGCTATTACAAATTTTTATTTTCTTTGTAAAGCCAGACCGCAGACAGAAAGCTGTCACCGCACCAAGATATGTGCGGTATTAAAAAGCCGTTATTAGCGTTTTGAAAACGCATAAGCTGCCAAAACACAATTTCTTCAAACAGGCAAAGTGCGTTCTCAAAACGCCACCGCATCAAATAAGCTGCCCCAAATGAGCTCTTACTTAATTTTCACACAAAATAACTATACATTCTAAAATATAATCATTTGAAATACATCCATTCAAAGTGTTTCTTGGTACTCTATCACATTCTTGACGTGCACAATTCATACATGGAAGAAAATCAATGAAAGTTTAATGCCATTAACCCCCCAAATCATGAGCAAATCCCTCAAATCAATTATTTTCAAGTCATCAACACATATCCGCTACTTGGTCACCTAATCATGCCACATTAAAACCTAATATTGTCTTCTATCCAATCAGGCTCCACCATTTATATATTTTATTTTAAATGTAAAGCGTGATAATGATCTATAGGATGAGTACAAACCGACTGTATAATTCATCCAAATCTATAAGAGATTATTTTGTTTGCCATTAATTATAACTAAGCATACTTTAATTATCTAATTCAACTTATTTGGTTAATTACATGTCTTAATCACACTCTAATAATTTAACCAAAACTTAAACCACCCTTCTCTTGATGGATTTAATTGAATTCTTTAACCCAATAAAAAAAATTGATTAAATAATACATTAAGAATTTTTTATAAAAAATAAATAAATTTGACAAAAGGGGAACTTTTTACAAAATTACAAATCAAACAATTCAAATGTTCCAAAAATTTGCTTTTAGAATAGAAATTAGGTTTTATTTCAAAATCAAAGTAAAAAAAAAAAATACAATAAAATAAAAATATATAACAAAAATGATAGTCATTTGGAATATTTCTTTTCTTTATATTTTATATTTGGATAAAAAAATAAAAATGAATTTGTTATTTTAAATATGGATTTTTTTTCTAAAATTGCATAAGTAGATTTATGTGGTGGTGGGCATGGTGGGGGGCAGTCAAGGTGGACTGGCAGTGAAGGGATGTTTTGTTGGGCTGATTTTTCATTTTAAAATATAATAAAAATATTCTAAGATTATTTTTAATATTTTAAGAAACAAAAATAATTAAGATTTTAAATTAAATAAAAATAATAATAATAATAATAACAAAATACAAAGTCAAAATTTGATCCCAAGACCCTTGAATGTTTACAGTCCAAGGTTGTTACATTCCAAGGTTACTCCACCATCCATCCACATTCAACATAGTTGTGCAAAATAAAATTTATCTTAGGAAATTTTCTTTTATATGCCTCAGAATATTCATAATTAGCTAAAAATCATCAATATTTATTTATTTAGAGAAGTATGCTCAAATGTTACATTTAGATGAAATTACCCTAAAGTATGCTATTTAGCAAAATTATGAATGTTCAAAGGGGATAATTGTCGAAACATCACCTTTTTCAAGCACCACTGCCACTTCATGTAACGGTCCATCTTTGTTCAAACGAAAATCGCATTGGAACCTTAAAACTTGTTCAAATATGGGTTGAATTACATCCAAATATGAGTTAAATCACATTGGAACAAGATTTGATGCTAGATGATGCTAATATAAATGAAAACAATATTTGAGAATTTGTAGAGGAAAAAAAAAAGAAAAATATAGCTTCCTTTATTTAATTTTATTTTATTATTCTATATCTCTTGGTCTCTCTCTACCCCTCCCTCTCTCTCATTTTTAGTCAAAAATAAGATATTCTCCTCTGTCATACCAGAGGGAGATCATGGTAGAAATAGAGAATTCAGACGAAGAACGTGTATGTTCTCTTCTATTACCCTACATATACATGTCTCTTCCGTGATTGTATGAGCCTACGGAAGATATTATACCCTAATTCCTAAAAAATTCAATACTCTAATTTGTCTTTATATAGTTAGCCTCATCTAATATTTATCTATTTGATTGTATTTATGCATGTCAAAATCTAAAAGTGCAGAGGCGATGTTTTGAGCTATTATGTTCATATATGGTTTGAATTACATTTGAATATGTTTGGAACATCAATCATATAAGATTAGCTTTTAAACGTAGTTTCATCCCTTCATCATCTTCATATTATATCTAGGACTTTCACCTTTCCAAAAAAATAGTAATTGTATTCAAACTAATAATAGGGCCATTTTTAGAACAAACTGAACATTCAAACAAAATAATTAATGGAAGCATTCAGCTAATTACGTGCATCATAAAGCCACATAAAGTCAATCGTACTTTTATCTTAAAAAAGTTTTCATATTTATTTATTTTAAAATTTTTTAATAATTTGGAATGTCCATGTTGAATCTTGATTAATTTGTGAATCATTCCCCAAAAAGAGCGTAAGGAAGGTGTGGGTGTGGGGGTGTGTGTGTGGGGGGGGGGGGGTGGGGGCGTAAGGAAGGTTTTTGTGTGTGTGTGTGTGTGTTTGTGTATTAGGGGGGGAGGAGAGAGAGAGAGAGAGAGAGAGAGGAGTGAATGTTAATACATCTTGTCTATCGTATCTTATTCATAAAGATTCCCCTATTTATAGATGAGATGATAAAATATACTAATATTACATTTCTATCCGTACTTTAATGGGGGTTGTAAATGACATTCTATGTATTTTGCATACATGAGTCTATTACTTGGTTGCTCTTTGGGTCGACTGACTTGGCTAGTTTAACTTCAACTTGATAAGGCTGATCCAGCCAACTAGGCATTACCAGCATTGTGGGTTGGCTGAGCTTGATTAGTTTCGGGTTGGTAGGACAGATTCGGTCGACTAGGCTTTGTTGATCGATTTATCTAGTATGGTTGTCGAACCTTGATCCATAGATGAGGAGCTCAAGTTGATGGAGTGAGACTAGACTATCAGGCAGAGGTTAAATCACCATCAACTGATAGAAAGCTCATTCCTCAATGAGGAAAACCTGCGGAATGATTATATGGCTCTATTATATTGTCAATTCTTGGTGCCAGATGGGGAGCCTCAGGGGGGGTCTATGGCACGGCTGGTGAGATTGAGGAACTAGATTCTTTCCTCTGGTCGGATCTTCTAGAAGGAATGTTGATGCCTTCCCTGCAATTTCTTATAGCGGTTAGCTCAAATGCTTATCCTTTTTGCTTTGGTCTAATCTGTTTAGATATGGATCATTTGATAGTTCTTTTTTTCATTTTCCCAGCTCGGTCGGCCTTCAACTTTGGCTCATAGGCTATTACTGATCAAATAAATGGGCCTTCTTATCTTCTATTAGTGTACCCTTCTTTGATCTAATTCTTTGCTTCTTGACAGATGTATCTTCTCAAGATACATGACACATTTTTATGTACATATTTTAGTTTTTCGATTTTCTTATTTCTTGAAAGTAACACTATAATAAAAATAAGAGAATAAAATGTAAAACGTTAAAATCATTTATTTCTTAATCAGTACTTCAATAATTGAAATAAATTAGTTTTCTTGCCCTTAGTTCTCTAAATACAGCGTGACGGGACTCTTTGATGCTTCATATTTGCTCTACATCTCTTCTTCTAAATCGGGCAGCTTCCAAGCACTTTCATGGACGATATCCTGAATCCTTCAATTGAGATCCCTATGAGGGAAATTTCTTCTTTCCGCCTTCAAAAAACTGAAGGGATGGCACCATCTAAAAGGTGAGAAGAAGAAAAAAAACCACTTCCAAGAAGAGTAAAATATATGAGCCGGTGGATCAAGTGTGGTCATCTGACTTGTTTCTTTGTCCTTGACATAAGAAAACCTGGGCAGAACATAGAGGCAGATTGGGTGGGCCAGCTGACGATGTGTCTATTCAACATTATGTTGCTGCTTGAGATTAATCGGTTGAATATAATGCACTGAAAGTTGTTGGTGCTCTGTCACTGCCTAGGGTATAAAAAGTTATTGGTGCTCTGACACTACCAAGTGAGAGCAGTGTGTCGATAAGGTGACTGAGTTGGTTCAACTCTTTTTTATGAGGAGACTTGGCCTTCTTTTTTTTTCTATCTCTATCACCTTAAATTGTTTCTTGGTACAATTATCTAATTGACTTGGGAGATGGCTCGCCTTCAACATATGTTGATGAGGATCGAACCACGACACCAGCGGTGGTAGCCAAGGCCCTGGTCGTGAGCGAGGATGACAGGTTGATCATCTAGACAGTCCTTGAGAGGCTAATAAAGAGCAATTGATGGGCATCGGGTGTCTCATGGATCATTTATCTAGTGCCTGGATAAACATCCCAAAGTATGCATGAGAAAACCTCTACACAATTCTCCTTGACTCATTCATCTGTCTTCCTCTGTAAGTTCAAAATAATCATGTTGGCTACCTCAGATTTCGCATTGTTGACCTCATTTTTGGTGAAGCCTTTTCTTTCCTCTTAGTGCTTAGAATCTAACCATAAAATTTCTCCTTGATTATCCTAGAAGACTAGAGATAAAACCCACCTTTTAGAAATTCAAACCAAATCTTGATTCTCTTTGCAATCCTACATAGATGGTCATCAACCTCCAAATCACTTGGAAGGTTGGGACCAATGTGCAGGAAAACAAAGATGAATTCTTATAGGATGTTCAAGCCTTAGGACTGCCTTGGGTGGCCTAGTCTTGGTGAGATTTGGCTGGCACACACACTGCACACTCACTCCCATCCTAAACCCTAAACCATCTTTACCCAATCTTGACTCCTGGTTCGTTAGAGCACTCAGGTGGCTAAGTCTAAACCCCTAGCCCTTGGCTAAGAGGGTTAAGAAAAGCCTATGAGATGTTCAAAATGGAAATTTCTTGGTCCATGGCTCACTCTAAGCTTCTTCACTCCCTCTATCACAACAAAATACCATTTTTGCCAAAATTCCTGGTTTGGACATTGGGTCTCCAAACCTACTTAAAACTACCTAAAATACCCCTACAACCACAAAACTCCCCAAAAATTACCCAAAATTCCCAAAAAAAACTAAAAATCATTTTGAAACAATTCCCATCTCTTAAATCCACCAAAATACCCCAATACCCTCCGAATAACCTCTTAATACCCTAAATACCATTTTTGGCCCAAAATTCCAAAAATTCCCAGAAAATTCCAAAAAATCCCAAATATTCCCAATTTCATTTTGTCCAACTACACCATAGGCCATTTTACCAATTTGACCCACTTTTATCAAAATCCCCAGTTTGACCCATTTTTTAATCTAAATGGACCCAATGTCAAACCAAATCAACCCATTTGACCCCAATTTTGTCCAATTTCAATTATAAACTTTAATTCAACATCCTTAATACCAATTTAAACTAAATCCAAGTCCAAATTGATTCACATTTGAGTTCAATTCTATTTGAAACCTAAATCCCCAATTTTACCTATTTAATCCAAAATTTCCCAATTAACCTAATGTCAACTTTTTCCTTCTAAACTTCAATCTTAAACCTTCCATGACACTCCCATGAAACCCATAAAACCTTCAATTGTCCAAATTTGAGCCTAATCTTAACTTAAATCCATTTGAAAACCAAGGTTACCCCATTTTGACCTAAATTGAATCCATGCCCTAAATCTACCAAATTGATTGACCTAATCCTAAAATTTCTTCCCAATTGATGTTGGGAACTCTTCAATATATTCCTCTAGACCATTTGAAACTTTTAGTTGGGTCTAAAACTCACCTTAACCCAACTTGGACCCAACTTGACCCAACCTTGCCCAAATTAACCAAAATCCACCAAATTGACCTTTCAATTGAACTCAAAACCTTTCCATGCCTTCATGAAACTTCTTCATGGTAATCATTTCTACAATGTTGCTCAAGACACTTGGACCTAAATCAAACCCAAACCCAAGTTAGCCCAACCTAAACCCAAGTGGACCAAATTGAACCCATGACCTAACCTAACCAAATTGAACCAAATGTGGCTAAACCAACCTTTCCACAACTACCATTTGAACCCTAGGAACCACCCTAGATCCATCTAGCCCAAGTTAAGTGAGCCATGGACCAAGGGTCCCCCATTTTAAGGGATCTCTTCCCTTAAGTGGATAAATCTCCTTTTGCCTCACCCCAAATCCTCCCATAACTGATTAATCACCATTAAACCTTCCCATCTGACTCACCTGACCTGGGGCCAACTCCCTTGTCCTTGCCGGCCGGCCTAGTCGCCGGAGGGACTCAAAACCGAGAGCCACCATTAGGCTAAGCTCACCCAAATCTCCCCAACTATCTACCTCAGCCAAATTAAACCTTGGTGCCTCTCTGCCCTCCATCTAAGCAACAGAATTAACCCCTCAATTGAACCCAAGCCCAGCTGAATGGCCCTGGCCATTTAAACACCTCTTCTCGGCCATGAGAAATGTGTTGAAATTTTTCTCAATAAAACCTCCCCAAATCACTCCCAGAGCTTCTCCTAGCCTAGAGAAGAAGAACCCCACTGTTCTCCTTCCCTGATCCCCACTGGCTGAGCCCAATTTCTCAGTCGAAAATCAGGCTAGAAACAGGACAACCCTTGAAACTCCACCAAACTGCAATTAACTCCTCCCACACCTTCACCAGAGGTAGAGAGGAAGTCCCCCAGTGAAAGCCCCCTCACCAGGCCACCCATTTCTTTTATCGGCCAGAACTCAAAATCGGACTTAGACAAAGTCATAGCCAGGCATTTCACCAGCGCTCGAGGCTCAATTCGCAGGCTCTTGGGACTCCAACGAACGTGTCGAGCACA
Source organism: Papilionanthe hookeriana x Papilionanthe teres (assembly GCA_022702705.1). Lineage (NCBI taxonomy): Eukaryota > Viridiplantae > Streptophyta > Magnoliopsida > Asparagales > Orchidaceae > Papilionanthe > Papilionanthe hookeriana x Papilionanthe teres. The sequence continues at coordinate 30,213,910 of CM040433.1, read as the reverse complement.
TCCAATCGAGGCTTCACCTCTTGGACAAAGGTATGGAGACTTCTACTCAACCCGAGCTTCCAGCGATTCTCCATTTTGTTTGATTCAATTTCAATGTTGATTAGCCGTATGGATTTGTAGCCCTTATCTAGATGAACACATAGGATCAAACCCCGTGCGATTTGGTTGAGAAATGAGTGAGATTTTAGGGCTAGAAGGTGGACGGTGCTCGGCTCACACCAGTTGGGGACGATGACCAGCAGTCGTTGGATCGCGCGTGTAACGGATGGATGGCTCAGATCACGCTGGATCGGGAGACGGGACGGGACCACGGAGCTGCGTGATGCTGAGGTGGATGGCGACGCTGAATCAGAAGGAGACACATGGAGCTTTGGAGCTGTCGCAGGTAGCCAGGTCGCCGTGGCGCCGCGTCACTTAAATAGGAAATTACCCCCTTTTTGATTTAATTAAATCCCCAGAACTTTGAAAATTCATAACTTTGCGTAGAAAAAATTTTAAAAGAAAAATACCTTCTTGCTCAGTGAACAGAGGAGAACAATGTGAAAAAAGAATTGATCTATTTTATTGAGTATTTAATTTTTAATTAATTAAACACTGATTTCATTATTTTAATTCTCCACTCACACACACAATTCACCATGGCATGAGACCATAGGGCCTTTGTAGCATCTAATCTTGGGAACATTCCCTGAATTTTTCAAGGCCAGAGACTAGGTTCATAATAAGTTATCTATTTTTCAAGTTTTTATGCCTATTTTGGTATTTTAATTTCAATAATTAGCATAATGTTTGGAAAATTCCAGGAAAATTATGATAGGTTTCCTATGATTAGAAGAACTTGGGATAATTATGGCATGAATCAAAACATTATGAATAATCCTAATGGCTCACTTAACCTAAAACCAACTTTGAATTAATTAGAGCAAAATAAAAATCAAAATAACTTGAAATTAATTCTCAACTGATCTTTAGGATCAGAGGAACCCCCTTAAAAAAGTTTGAGATTGATTTAAAATGGTTTAACCCATTAAATGGATTTTCTAAATGCCATAGTTAAATTTAAAACTGAAAAATTCATAAAACTCAAAATACATTTAAAAAATTCACCAAATTAATTTTGAGGCCTCTCTGATGTCAGAGGAGTCTAAGAAAATTAAAATTGGATTTTTTCTAAAAACTTCATTTTTAACCTAACTTTTAATATTTTAATAATTAAAAAATTATAAAAATCATAAAAATATTAAAATTCATAAAAATGTCATATTTGTTCCCCTAATCACTTAGGAACCAACCAAAAAAATTTCCCAAGTCTATAAGTAAAGATTTTGAATTTTAAAGGCTTAAGATAATTTTTAATATTAAAAATGGATTTTTCAACCTTTTCACTAAAATAATTCTAAAAATTTAAATAAAAATCAGAAAAATATAAAATTTGTTTCTCTGAACTCCTTGGGATTAGAGGGATTTAAGAAAAATATAAAACCATTTTTCCACTCTAATTTTATTTTATAATTAATTAATACTCCAAAACTTAAAATAATTATAATAAATAAAAAATAATTAAAAAAATCACCAAAATTGGTCCAAGTGATCCTCTGGTCAATATGAATCTCCCAGAATTTTTCTAAGGATAGAAACTTCCTCTTGATCATGTCATGAAATTTTCATTAAAAATCCTTATTTTTCCTTAAAATTATTATATTAATTAAATTAAAAATTGAAAAATCACATTTTCTCCTCTAATGTCTTAATTGACATGTGAGTGAGGTGGCATAAAAATTTCAAGTTTATTTGAGCTTAATTTGATGAATTATGAGATGAATAAGCTCAAGAGGGCATTAAGGTAATTAAAGAGTTTTAACCTTAATTAAAATTTAGGCTTAACCAAAGGGAAAGGGTAAATCTTTGATCCTAACTTTATTTTGGATGATTGAAACATAAGGAATTTAAGTAGTAGAAACTCATTAAACCACCTTAAACATTAAAGAAGAAACATTAATTAAATTACATGAAATTTGGAAGATTAAATAAAATTTGGATGATTAAGATTAAGGGATGTAACATAGGAGAATTCCAATCCTTTAAATTGAACCCTTGATCAATAATTTGATCACACATTATTTATATATCAATTAATGTAACTCTAAAATGATAATTGGAATTAATACTTTAAGAAATGAATAATTTTGAACATCTTATGATTAAACTAAAGACATTAAAACAAATTGATTCGAAATTGTCTAAAACTTAAATTAAAATAAGTCCAAAATACTAGAGCTTAATTGAATAAAAAAAACTTGAACACCATTCCAAACTTAAAATAATTGATCAAAATATTATAACTAAACTAAATCACCTTGAAATCACCAATTCAATCCAACTTTAACTAAGAACGGTTAAATCTTTAATGAACTAACTTGCCCCTAAAGGCTTTCATTATCATAATTTTTAAATGAAGCATTAAATGAAAATGTCACCTTACTCACAAGGATAATCAAACATTCTAATTCACTGAGCAAGAGTCAAAATTCAAACTAAGCCTGGGTGATTGATTCACCACCACAATGAAACTAACTGAACTCAAAATAGTCCCTAAAATGTTTAGGAAGATGTTCAGAATCCAATTCCGAGCACTTCCCTAACTTGATGGGATGTTTTAAAAGAACAGTGGGACTTCATTGTTCTTTGATGAAGAAAATCATCCTTAAAAAAATACAAGAACCTAGACGTCATAGGAATTGACTAGCTATAGGACTAGGATTTTGGTAGACAACCAGAACCTTCCCTTAGCTTTACCTAGGTATTTGCTGCATATAAATGCCTTAACATGTGTTTTAAGTGTAGGTGAAAATAAAGGGAATGCCCACCAGGTACGCATTTAAGTTTATTGCAATTTACATTCTGTGATTTATTAAATGTCTTACTTTCCAGTACTTATAAATACATGAAAATGATTGAACCCAGCATGTTTAAATAACTCAAAATTTAATCATCAACAAAAACAAAACTGCAATTACAACTAAAACTAAAATGTCTCGTTGGATGATCGGGAATCACTTGGATGATGTAACCCACGTGTTGCTAACGAGATTTCCTACGGTCTAAATGAAAGTGTGGAACTAATTCAATTGATTTTAGCAAATTCATTTTGACTAATTGAATCCGATGAAAAAAGCAGTGCCGGGATGACGGAACTGTGGGATCTTAATCGGTTCTGCTTAATCAACTTTAAGATTTGTTTTAATTAAAACACTAAGCCATCTCAATTTTGAACCTTTCTAAACCAAAACACTTCTCTCATCTCCTGATTGTCATTTTCTAAAACTAAACTTCTGCAACAAAAAGGAGCTTGGAGCACAGTGGACAGCACGGTCATCTTCATCAGCAAAACTTTTGTCTACTTCAGCAAAACCTTTTTTAGAATTAAATAACCAAGCCATAGGATTTTGAGGTAGTCTGCCTAGTGCAACATAAATCATCAACTTTTCGTTAGGCATTTGCATAATCATGTTATGCAAATTTAGCCCTAACCGGTCTTAGAACTCCGAGGTAGTCGTTTGGTACGATATAAATCCTCACATCTTTGAGGCTATTTGTATGATTATTCCATACAAATATAAGTCCTAATTAACTAAAATTGGTAGGATCGAAACATTAAATAAACTCTCAAATTGAAGCCAAACAATAAGATAGTCGGGAAGTCACCAAAGTTCACTTCGGGTCTGTGACATCCCCTACTTCTCTTCATTTGAATTCCCAAAATAAACTGTTCCAAATTTGATCCATTCCCTATTGAAATTTTCAAAATACAATTCCTTTGAAACCTTAAACTTTGAAATTCTTGAGAGCAAAACCACTGATCATTATCGAGAGTTTTCTTAAATGTCTTCAGACATTTAGGATGCAATTAACTATAGGGGCTTGCCCTTATAGGGAACTTTAAGAACCCATGTAATATAAACCCTGCTCAATTCCTTTATATTAAGCAGGAGAACTTGTCGGCTTATAAAATTGGTTCGCAGACCAAACGGATGTCACAAATCTTCTAGTTTTTTTAATCGAGCCCCACCATCAAGCAGTGTGTATATTCTTTAGGATAAATACGCGGTATGTGATGCGGTGCTCGTTTATATAAACTATTCGAAATGTGAGATTAGTTTGATTTCATATCTTAAAATTTTTAAACTTAAAATTATTTTCAAAATCAAATGCTACTTTTCAAATTATACATATATATTTAAATTAAATTTAAAAATTTAAAATTCGCCGAAAACTTCTGTATGCGACCCCCTTTTTCAAAACACATAACCTAAAAGTATGTCGACACGCATTCATCTAAGGGTGATACATGGTTGCAAACTCAAGGTAATTCTGACTTTGGTAAAAATCCTTTACCTCATGATCAGTGAATTATGTCATGTTATCTTTAATGATAACAGCGATAGCACGTAATGATAGATCAAATCCATCCATATAATATTTTGAAGAACCTAAATGATGATCTGTGGGAGCGCTTTTACTTTTACCCACTTGAAAAAATAATCTACAGTAACTAGAAGGAATTTGAGTCATCCTCGTGGCGAGGGAAATGGTCCAAGGAGGTTGACACCCTAGATGATGAAAGGTCGTAGGCTGACAATGAGTTGTAATCTGTGAGTCGACTGATGTTTTAGCGGTGCTTAGTAGTGTTGGACAAAAGTAACCGTATCACTGCACTCATTAAGACAAATTTCTTTTCTGTGGCATAGCTCCCGGACTCCCCTGAGTGTACCACTTAGAGTACATTTTTTGCCTCATTTTTTTTATTCACATGTATAGTCATGAACAGTTCTCCAGAAAAGCATTCCCTCAATCAAAAGATACCAAACCGCTTTAATTTTGAATTATCTTAGGTCGACAATGTCTTCTAAGATTTTATCAGTCTAAAGGTACGGGATGTAGAGGTCTACCAAGCAAATTAGCCCTTCGGTCTACAGCTCTATCACTTAGTTTCTTCAATAGTCATTCATATGAGCTTTTGAGGCATCCCTTCCCCCAAGCATATGCACTTGGATAGAAAGTTTGTTACTTAGTTCTCTTCCCAAGGATATGCTCAGTCTAGAAACCTTCAAAATTTTTTATCACCATCTTTGCTTTGCTCAAATATTTGACCATCATGTCATATCAAACCTCAACTTACTCATTTACCTGATTCACTACCAACAGCGAGACTGATTTCACCCAAAGATATCGAACGCACATCTCATAAGCAACTACAACCCTACCATTAAAGTTTCATATTTAGCCAGGTTGTTCGTGACCTCAAATTTGATGTGCTGAATGGTATAGATTCAGCCAATTTCGAGTGATACTAAGCCTTGCTCTAGTTTGGTTTGATGCTCCTTCAATATGCAAGATCAAGATTTGGCTATCAGCGGCTAATACTTTACTTGACTTGCTTTGTTCAAAAATAACCTGCCAAAAATTCAGCTATAACTTGACCATTGATTATAGTTCAAGGCACGTAGGATATGTCAAAATTATTGAGTTCCACCACCCATTTGAAGAGCAAACCAAAGTGCTTTACTTGTGTGAGGATGGACTTCAGTGGATGGTCGGTGTTGACCCCACCCTACTTGGATATGTTTGAAAATATGAGTGATACCTACGAGCAAAAACAATGAGAGAAAATGTTAGTATCTTCATAATAGGGTACCTGAGCTTGGTGCCTCGAAGGACCTGACTTACATAATACACCGGATCCGCTTTCCTAGTGCCTAATAGGCTTCAGGTCAACTCCCAAGTACATAAAGAGTTCTTTCTTTGGCATTGGCGTATAGAGGAGCAGTATTGACGCTAAGGAATCTTTTAGCTTTCTAAATGCATTCTTATATTCTTTTGATAAAATAAAGTTCTTCACTTATCTTAGAGTATTGAAAAAAAACATAACATTTTTTGTTAGATTTTGAGATGAACTAGCTTAGGTCTGTGATCCAGTTGACCAGCTTTTGCACTTATTTAGTGTTCTAAGGAGTTGACATGTCAATCAGTGCTTGCACCTTCTTTGAATTAGCTTTTATCCTTTCCCGATTAAAGGTAGCCAAAAAATTTATCAATTGACGTTCCAAATGTGCACTTGAGTGGCTTAAGCCTCATGTTAAATTTTTTAAATGTATTGAATGTTTATTTTAATTCTTTTATATACTGCTCGAGCGTTTTACTTTTTACTAACACATCATCTACAAACACTTTAATATTTTTTTCTTTATGATTATAAAATATTACATTCATCATCTGCTAGTATGTAACTCTAGCAATGTTTAGCCCAAAAGGCATTACATTGTAAGAATACACACGTTCTCTTGTGTTAAATGCGATCGTCTTTGCATCAGTCAGGTGCATCTATCTGGTGGTAGCCAAAATACACGTTGAGGAAGCTCACCACTAAGTTGCTGACCACTTCAGCCACAAGTGTGTTAATCTGAGACAATGGGTAGATATCCATTAGGCATGCAATTTTTAGATTGGTGAAGCCCATAAATATCCTCCACTTATTGTATAACTTTTGTGTTATCATCAGACTCGGGCTAGACTTATCGTATGTACTCAATCTTTAGTAGCTTTTGAGCATTCTCTTGGATTGGCTTGGTTAATGCAACATCTGAGGATCTCATCTTCTACTGCATTGCTTGAGTTGTTGGATTAATGTTTGGGCAATAGGAGGAGACATTGATAAGAATCTCAAAAATATATGTTGTGAACCATATAAAAATGTCTCTATGTACTCGATTGATTTTAATCAGTGAATCCTTCGACGTTGCTTCGAAACCTTCACTAATTAAAAAAAATGACCAAGCTCACCTTTGGTTGCCAGAATTTGATGAGTGGTCTTATTGATCTCGAGAACCCCATCACATAGGTTTTTGAGCTTGAGCAGCTCATACTCATTTCTTCTAAGTGTTCAGAGATAGTAGGTGCAGAATTGCTCCAGATTATCTCAGATCGTGATCACTTCCTCTTCACCTCAAAATTTCACCATCATGTGGTAAGTTGAGGTAACGACTATGAAAGAATTAACTAAGGGATGACCAAAAATAGCAATATAAGTTGGTGGCATGTCAACCACCAAGAAGTCCACTATATTTGTAAATTCGTTATCATTTTCCCAATAAGTAACTAGCAAGGTGATAGTTCTTAATACTTTCTTCCTATAGCCAGAAAAATTATAGAATGGGCCAATTGCTACATTCAACTGATCGTTTCCTAGATCCATCTTATCAGACTTCGCCTTGAGCTGAATGTTCTTTGAGTTTTCAATGTCGACATGAATGGTACCAGTTTGGTATTTTATGATTAGTGTCATGATGAAGATGGTGCCATTGAAAGGGTTCCCCTTATGATAGATTATCATCGCTAAAGGTGATGGGGAATGTGAGTTGTATCTAAGAGTGACAATGGTTCTGCATACCTTTCTTGACCAAAGTCTTCCTCACACTAGCTCGATGGGATGAGTTGCCTTCTCCTTCAAAGATAGCATGAACTACGCCATAAATGTGGATGGCGTGGTTCTGATTTGGGCGTCTGAATTTTCCTTTACCAGAGCTTCCCTTGTATTTGGTTCATTAATCTTGATGCTTCAAACTCCTCCAGCTTTCCCTCCTTAATCAATTACTTAACCAAGCTTCAGAGGTGACGATATTCCTCCGTGTCATCATCGTGTTCTCAATGATAGGCGCGGAATCTTTTTGAGTCCCGGATGTAAGCTAGAGTTTTCATTGAGGGTACTCTCTTGAATTACTATTTATTTTGGTTGGACTACATTGTCATAACCATTTAGACTCTCAATGGAATTATTTTCAAGAACTCATGGTTGTACGGTGGGTGCTCATTACATCTAGTTGGTCATTGTTCAAGATATCAAGACTAACTTCCTCGATAGTGAGTTTATTGATCACCATGTGGTCTCTAGTTGATCGATCTCTTTGTATCATGGATCATAGGAATGGCACGTGTTATCTCTTCATCTCTACCTGTCACCTTAGGGAGCCTCTTCTACGGGAGACAGGTGGATGATTCTCCTCTTGAGGCAACTGGGGTGGTTTAATACTCCTCGACAATATATGATTGTTTGCCATCTTCAACAACTCGGCTAATGTCTTTGGTTACTACAAATCAAAAGTATATCGAAAATATCATTCTTTCAGCACTTGAGCTAGGGTGGCATGAGCCACTACAGATTGTTGATCCTGCATGTCCAACATCTCCTTCTTGAAGTAGATGATGAACACGTGAAGGCTCTCATCCTGCCATTTTTTTATCTTTAGGCGGGCTTGCAAATTCTTTTACAGCGTGCGGGCATTGGCAAATTGTGCCACAAACATTAGCTTGGAGTTAGTGAACGACCCAATTACTCCATACAACAATGCATTGAAACATATGAGGGCAAACTCCCTCCTCATAGTGAAGAAAAGATAGCACTTTAGTGCTTCGATGATCCTTAACAGGCACACAGTCAACTCGAAGTAGGTTATGTGATCAATTAGATTGGTTATGCCATGGTAGAAGTCCAATAGCGGGATTTTAAAACACTTTGATGACTTCTCCTTACAGATTTGCTTAGAGAATGCATTATTTAGTTGTCGAGATGCTTCGATACATCTGAACTGATGTCTATCGATTTGTGCCGACCTACAAATATTGAAGTACTGAGAGTCTCGTTCTCTTTTAAAAAATGAGGGGGCTCTTTGGTTGTTGAGCGCTTACCCTTCCTCTTGGGCATGATGCTTCCTTTTTTAAGCCAATGCCTCTTAGATGGAATCTAATATTTGATCTTTCAGCTCATGTATCTGCTAGTTCATGAACTCTCTCGTGCACTCCATATTATCAATGTATGTGTTATGAGTTTATTCTCTGTGTGTTATTCCTCTTCTTTTTGTGGCATGATCCGCACTCACTATACCTTTTATGATGTTGAATCATGATTTATCTTTGAATTACACCCTAAGAAATAGTGCATAGAAAGGAAAGAGAGAGAGAGAAAGAGAGAGAGAGAGAGAGAGAGAGAGAGAGAGAGGGGAGAGCAGTGAACAATATTACATTTTATCTATCAAGTCTTATTCACCAAATGATCCCCTAATTTATAATGGAGATGTTACAATATAGTGATATTATAAATTTGCCTCTACTTTAATGGGAGATGTACAAGATACTAGGTATTTTACATACATGAGCCCATCGCTTGGTTGCTCTCTGGCTCAGTCGGCTTTGCTAGTGTGATTTCCGCCTGGTAAGGCTGATCTGGTCAGCTTGACAAAACTAACGTTGTTATTCGGCTGAGTGTGATTATCTTTGGGTTGAAAAGACAGATTCAGTTGGCTAGGTTTTATCAATTGGTTGATCTAATCTGGTTGTCAGACCTTAATCCCCAAAGAAAGCTAATCTAGGCTATCGGGCAGATGGTGAATTACTGTAACCAGATAGATAGCTTATATCTCGATGAGGAGAACTTGAGGGATGATTATATGAATCTATTGTATTATCAATTCTCGGTCCCTAGTAAGGAGCCTCGGGGCCATCTGTGGGAAGACTGGTAATATTAAGGAACTAGATTCTTTCCCTAGGTCAAATCCACTGGAAGGTAGGTTGATGCGTTCGCTCGGCTTTCTTGTATTGGCTAACTTAGATGCTTATCTGTCGTTTGTTAGTCTGATTGGTTTGGATTCAGATCGTTTAGTTGCTTTTTTTTTTCTTTATGTTCCTTCTGGCATGGTTGGCCTTCTGCATTAGCTTGAATGGGTATGTCCAATTGGATAAGTGGGCCTCCCACTCTTCTTTGAGAGGGCCTTCCTTTATCATACTTGCTCTCTTCTGGACCATTGGATCACCTAGGGATCCATGCTGATACATTTTTTATGTACAATCCCAACGCTTTGACATGGTAAAAGAGAATTTGTTGAAATCATTTTGAATCTTTTGACCCTATCCAATATATCTTATGGATGTCCATTTGATTCTTTGTCATGGCCAATCCAATTTATAACTCTAAGGGTAAGAAAAATAAGATTAGAATTTGAAAAAATAAAATATTATATGTAAAGTTTATTTTGATGCAAAAAGGATAGATGATAAGGAAGAAACTTTATTCTCTCGAACCAAGTTGTATATAAAATAAAAATTGAGTTTCATTTTATTTGGATACTAAAATCATATATTTCGTAAGTAAATATGCATTATATTCTTCCATTTATATGCATTAAAATATGCTTTTTAATTATGGAAATATTATTTAAATATTTATTTATTATATAAGTAAATATTAAAATTGATATTATATATATATATATATATATATATATATATATATATATATATATATATATATATATATATATATAGTAATACCTTAAATTTATAAGGTATATACTTATAAAAATTATAGAGTAAATTAGTTAATTGTGTTGTCATCAAATCAATGCGATTATCATGAAAACTAACAAATACTTCACAATTTAAATGCCGTAAATTAATCGGTTTCGTTGTCATCAAATTAGTGTGATTAAAACTGACTAATACTTCACAAGTTTAATTCCCACAGTAAAAACATAAAAATTTAAAATAAAACAAAACGTAACAGATAGTGTTGAATTCAAATCTGACTGCTAAATTATGCCCAAGAAATAGAACATGGGACCGAGGAAAAATGAACTGGAGAGAGAGGGGGAGAGGGATAAAGAGAACAAGAGAAAGACTTACCCCTTTGGGGGCAAATCAGGGTGTTTTCGGGCTCTTTGACTCGTTTTATTTCAAATAAATAGAAGTTACGAGTTGGGGGGAGCCATAAGCCCCTTAAAATGGAGAAAGAATTGCGTACATAATACGTACGCAGAACTGCATACGGATTAGGGTACAAAGAGGTTACAACAGGGGTACATCCTTGTTACAATTCTCTTGTAACCTCCCTTGTAACCTGAATGTACCCCTCTTGTAACCTCTTTGTACCCTAATATGTACGCAGTTCTGCGTACATATTATGTACGCAATTTTTTCCCCTTAACATGAGAAGACACTCTTATTTATAGATAATAGGAGGGCCAACAAGTAGATTACAATATTACCCTTGCTTAAAAATGTAGTACATGATATTTTAGTCTTTTGCATGGGTGGTTGTTCGGAGGGAGAAGTCCTCCGTCGGCATCCTCCATTTGGAGGGGAAAGTCCTCCGTCGAAGTCCTCCATTCGGAGGGAAAAGTCGATCACGGTAGCCAATTTGGCGGAGGCTGACTGCAGATTGCCTCGAGATTCCTTCAGACAATTTTTTAGTATGCATATTAAGCTCTCAATGTTCTTGCTCCTTGATAGTGATAGTTGCAATAAGGACAAGGAAATTTATAGACCAAACAAATATTGAAAACATAATTTGCCAATGATACTCCCTCTTTGTCCTTTATAAACTCGGTTCAGACATCTTTATTGTCATCTACTGCTGGTTTTATCCTTTTAGAGTTTTTTTGTCTGGGTTCGTCTGGTTTTAGTTGTAGTTTGGACAGAAAATCAGTCAACGAAAGAAAGTCGGTCTTCGGAAGAAAGGTCGGTCGTCGGAGGGAAAATTTTAGAGTTGCTTGTTCCGAAGGGGGGTCTTAAAGCTGCTCGCCTTAGAGAGAGTCCTAAAGTTGCTCACCCTGGAGGGGAGTCTTAAAGTAGCACGTCTTAGAGGGAAGTCTTAGAGCTACTTGCCTCGGAGGGGAGTCTTACAGTTGAGTTGCTCATTCAAGAGGGGAGTCTTAGAGTCGCTCGCCCTGAAGGGGAGCCTTAGAGGTGCCCGCCCGGAGAGGAGCCTTAGAGTTGAGTTGCTCACCCCGGAGGAAAGTCTTAGAGTTTTGCATCCCTTGCAGAGCTTGTCGTTGTCGGATGGCAAATCTTCTCTAAGTCCTTATTACCAATTAGACATCATTGACGTCTTTATCGGTCGTTCTTTGCATCCCTTGCTTCTGACTGATCGGACGCTCTTGGCGTCTTTATCAGTTGTTTATTATGCTTCTGACCGATCGGACATTATTGTATCGTTGTTGGTTTTGCTACTCGGATTCAAGTTCCTTAAGTGTAAAGTGGTCATTGACATGCAGGAACTCTTTGATCTAGTCGAGTCTCGACCCTAAACTTATTACATAGAGATACAAAATATCATTAAGCATATGTATCGAAAAGTAAGCTTAAAAGAAAATAACATATATGCCCTGGAAAAACAGCAGTCTATGTGAGGCTGAAGACATCCGTGAATATAGTTTTATTTATGAGCATCAAAAACGAAAATTTTTTAGAAAAATTTAATTTGCCAATTTCATACAAATTTAACTACAAACTAAAATGTGATATATATATATATATATATATATATATATATATATATATATATATACACTCGTGTGTGTGTGTGTGTGTGTGTGTGTGTGTGTGTGTGTGTGTGTGTGTGTGAGAGAGAGTGTGTGTGAGAGAGAGAGAGAAAGAGAGAGAATATGGATGCATTCATACAAGGGACATATGTGAATATTGTTGGATAATTTATGGGACTACAATGTAATTAATAAATGTGTTGGGTCATTATTTAACAAGTCAAAATTATTGTGGTCTAATTAATTAATAAAGTTTATGGGACTTTAGAGCACATTTGATCGTGAAATTATAAGTGTGGATACCATAAGAGCAAATTCAATTTAATGAGGGCGAATTGGAATTAAGCAATCTTTTCGTAACCACTCGGCTAGTTATAATAAATACGAGAGTAATGGTCCCCGATCTCGCATACTTCAAAATTCTCCGGTTCCCCATCAACAAGAGAAACTAAGGAAAACTCCGGATAAATCTGCATATTGGAAGATCATTGCTTGCAATCGATCAAATGGATTCAGGTACGCTTCCGCTATTGTATCGATTCAGTTTTTCTAATTAATTTGAACGTGAACAAAAGATTCTCGTGGCAATTTCCTAAGAGATTTTGATTCGATCAAAATCTATTTGGAAAATTTAAAGATAATTTCTAACAATTGGTATCAGAGACTCCCGTTCATGTTCTTGTTCAGATTCTCCTCCTCTTTCGTGTTTTTTATCCCTTTCGTTCGCCTTTACCCGCGAAGGATTCGCCCGCAAAAGGTTGCGGCGGCGGACTACGGAGAAAGGAATGCCGCAACGGACCGCGACGTCGGTGGGTGCGGTGGCGCGTCCACCTACGGCGGCAAAATCCGGCGAAAATCGAAACGAGCGGCGAAAGGGAGCCGCCGGAAATGGCGCCGAAATCGGCGCAGGAGGGAGGCGCCGCCGAAGCGGCGCCTGAGGAGTGCGGCGCCGGAGGCTGCGTCGGACGGGGCGCCGGAGCCGGCGCCGGAGGCGGCGCCGGCGGCGCCTCGGTTCGCGAGGACCGCGACCGGCTCGCGCGCGACCGCCGCGCGACGGCTCGCGGAACCGGTCCGCGAACCGGTCCGTGGACCAGGTCCACGGACCATTCCGTGGACCCGGTCCACGGAACTGGTTCACGGACCAGTTCCGCGGACCCGGTTCGCGGAAAAGTAAAAAAAAAATCAGAAAAATAAAATAAAATAAAATCAATTTTTATTTTATTTTATTCTATTTTATTTAGTTTTAAATTGATTTTCTTGATTTTATTAGTTAATGAGTAAATTAAAATTTAAGTTAATTAAGTTACTCATTTTAAAATGAGTAAATTAATTGTAAAGTTTAGGATTGATTAATTTTATAAAATCAATAATTTCTGTTTTGTAAATCATGGGCTTTATGACTTATAAATTAGCCCATTATTTATAAATATAAGATTTTATAAAATTAAATTAAAGTTTAAATTAAATTCGAATAAATGGTATTTTAAAATTGTCCATCATTTTTAATGAACTTATCAAGCATGATGTTGTCAAAGTGACCTCTCATGTGTAGATAGTTCATGACGAATGATGGATGTCTGTGTATGATAGAGTTCATGCAAGTATTAATCGGCCCAAAGGAAAATTAATACTTGCCGAAATGCATACACACTTCGTGATGATAAACATGTAACAATTATAAGGAATAATATATGAGTAATAAATCGATCCAAAGATAGATTTATTACTCGATATATGTTATTGTTAATGTTTGATCATTACAACAAGATTACCACTAAGAAGCTAATGTTATCGTCCAAAGACTTAATATTAATGTCGCATTAGGTATCTCGAGATGGGATTTACCATTAATCGAATTTAAACATTTTATTAATTAAATCTTTTGTTCATTTTTCAGTTGTTGCTAATGTATTCTGCTAATCTCAATTCGGTTACAATCCTTAAGGGTGATAGTTTTAAGGATTGGAAAGAGAACATTCTCATTGTTCTTGGCTGCATGGATCTAGATCTAACATTAAGAATATAAAAGCCCGCTCCTCTTACGGATGCAAGTTCCTCCGAGGATAGGAGGAACTTCGAGAAGTGGGACCGTTCTAATCGCTCGAGTCTAATGATCATAAAGCGCGGCATACCCGAGGCCTTTAGAGGTGCGGTGTCTACCGAGATCATCGATGCCGCAATTTTCCTCGCTGAAATTGAGAAACGCTTTCGCAAAGAGCGATAAGGCCGAAACCGGTATTCTTTTAAAGAAACCGATTTCAATGAAGTTCGTAGGCAAAGAAAATATAAGGGAGTACATCATGGAGATGTCTAATATTGCTTCAAAATTAAAGAAACTAAATCTCGAGTCGACGGATGACTTACTCGCGCATTTAGTTCTTATTTCTCTTCCTCCACAAGCTTGGTCAATTTCTGGTCGACTATAATATGCAAAAGGAGAAATGGACTCTTAATGAGCTTATTTCTCATCGTGTGCAAGAGGAAGAAAGGTCAAGCAAGGAAAGACTGAAAGTGCTCATCTGGTAAACACCTCTAAGGAAAGGGGCTCTAAAAGAAAGAATGAAGCTGCTAAGAGTAAGGGTCCTTCTCAAAAGAAACAAAATAAAGCTCAAAATTCAGAAAATATCAATTGTTTCTTTTGCAACAAAGAAGAACATCAGAAGAAGGAATGTGCTAAATATCATGCTTGGCGTGTCAAGAAATGTGCATTTCTAACTTTGGTCTGTTTTGAGGTAAATTTGGCTTCAGCACCTAGAAACACTTGGTGGTTAGACTCTGGTGCCACTACTAACATAAGTGTTTCAATGCAGGGTCAGCTCGAGCTACCGAAAACCAAATGATGCCGAAAGATGCATTTATGCGGGAGATGGAAAATCGGTAGAAGTGGAAGCAATCGGGCATTTTAGATTGTTATTATGTACTCGGTTACTATTCGGATTTGATAGATACTTTTGTTGTACCGTCATTTAGACGGAATTTGGTTTCTGTTTCGTTGTTTGGACAAATTAGGTTATTGTTGTTCATTTCAAAACAGCTTGTTTCGCTTATCTATTAATTCCAATATTATTGGAACTGGTTCTCTTGTGGTATACGACAATCTTTATTTGCTTGATACTCGTTGTTTCTTATAATGAAACTCGAATGTGGAATCACGAGGTACTAAGCGAAAAATTAATAATGAAAATTCGGGAGCATTATGGCACAAGCGTTTAGGTCACATCTCTAGAAATAGAGTTGAAAGACTTCAGTGTCGATGGAATTCTAAATTCCATCGATTTTACGTACTTTGATGTCCGTATTGAATGCATTAAGGGAAAATGTACCAAAAGGAAGAAATTAGGTGCATATGGAGCTACGAAGTCTTAGAATCGATACATACGGATGTTTGTGGACCATTTTCTACAGCTTCTGGAATGGTCAACAATATTTTGTATCATTCATAGATGATTATTCAAGATATGCATACCTATTTCTTATTAATGAGAAGTCCCAAGTATTGGACGTGTTCAAATCTTATAAGGCCGAAGTTGAAAATCAACTAAGCAAAAGAATAAAGAAAGTCAAATCTGATCGTGGTGGTGAATACTACGGTAGATATGACGGTTCAGGTGAACAACGTCCGGGACCATTTGCTAAATTCCTAGAGGAGTGTGGAATTGTCCCACAATACACTATGCCAGGTTCACCTAGCATGAATGGTGTAGCTGAAAGACGAAATCGCACTCTTAAAGACATGGTAAGAAGTATGATCAGCCATTCTACCTTACCATATTCACTCGGGGAGAAGCACTCAAGACAAGAAACTTACATTCTAAATAGAGTACCAACTAAAGCAACTGCAATTACACCTTATGAGCTTTGGACGTGGCGAAAACCCAGCTTTAAAGCATTTTCATGTTTCGGGTCGCCTAACCGAGGCAAGGCCTTACAAGCCACTCGAGAAAAAGTTAGACCCTAAAACAAGAAGTAGCCTACTTTGTTGGTTATTCGGAGCGATCTAGTGGGTTTCAAGTTTTATGATCCCAAATTAAAGATAATTTTCGAGACGGGAACCTGCAGTGTTCTTTCGAGGATATTGAATTTGGGGGAGAAATCGGGTTATAGACTTCGTCTTCGAGGAGGAATCGACCATACTACTCTTGTTGAAGAGGAATTGGTTCCTATTCCCGTAATTACTTTTGATAATGATCAGGATCTTACTCCCGACATCGATCAAGTCGCAAATCAAGAACCCTCGAGGAACAAATTCAACAACCTCAAGAACAAGTTCAAGAGCAAGTGCTTTTGCGACGATCCACTAGTGGAAAGAAGAAATGCTATTTCGTATGATTATATTGTATTTCTTCAGAAACATGAGGAAAATATTAGTATGATGGAAGATGATCCTATCAACTTTCATCAAGCTATGCAAAGTTCCAATTCGAAAAATGGATCAAAGCAATGAATGAGGAGTATAAGTCTATGCAAGACAATAAAGTTTGGGAACTTGTTCCATCGCCGAAGGAAAGAAACCCATTGGTTGTAAATGGATTTTTAAAACTAAAAGGGATTCAAAAGGCAATGTGGAAAGACATAAAGCTCGTCTTCGTAGCTAAAGGCTTTACTCAAAAGGAAGGGATCGACTATAAAGAGACCTTTTCTCCAAGCTTCAACAAAGGACTCTTTTAGAGTAATCATGGCACTTCGTTGCTCATTATGATATGGAGCTACATCAAATGGATGTCAAGACCGCATTTCTCAATGGAGACATTGATGAAACGATCTATATGGTGCAACCGTAAAACTTTGTAATAGGAGACCCAAAGAATATGGTTTGCAGAACCGACAAAATCCATTTACAGGCTCAAACAAGCTTCCCGTCAATGGTATCACAAATTTCATCAAGTGATTCTATCATTTGGTTTTGAAATGAATGCAGTCGATGATTGTGTGTATCATAAATTCAGTGGGATAAAACATATTTTTCCGATTTTGTATGTGGATGACATACCGCTCGCCACAAATAATATAGACATGTTGCGAGAAACCAAAAGATTTCTATCAAATAATTTCGAGATGAAAGATCTTGGTGATGCCTCATTTGTTTTAGAATCCAAATTCACCGAGATCGTTCTCGGTGTATTCTTGGATTATCACAAAGAGGCTATATTGATAAAGTGCTTAAAAGATATGACATGCGTAATCGTAGACCAATTGACACCCCCGTCGCTAAAGGAGACAAGTTCAGCCTCAATCGATGCCCAAAAGGAAACCTCGAGATTCGGGAAATGCAAAAGATTCCCTATGCTTCAACGAATAGGGAGTCTTATGTATGCTCAAGTTTGTACGCGGCCGATATTGCGTACATTGTCGGAGTTTTAGGCAGATACTTAAGTAACCTGTGAATGGATCATTGAAAGCAAATAAAAGGGTTACGAGGTACTTAAGGAGAACAAAAGATTACATGCTTACATATAGAGATCGATCATTTGGAGATCATCGGGTATTCCGACTCCGATTTTCGTTGGATGCCAAGATAGCAGTAAGATCCACATCAGTGCTACATATTTTTGTTAAGTGGTGGAGCTATATCCTGAGAAGTGCAAAACAAACACTAATAGCTTCATCCACTATGGCAAAGCAGAGTATATAAGCATGTTATGAGGCATCCAACCATGGCATATGGCCGAGAAATTTTGTCACTAGCCGCGCATTATGGAAGGAATCGAAAGACCACTAAAGTTATTTTGTGACAATAAATCACTGTATTGTATTCCAATAACAACAGAGTTCATCCAAGTCAAAGCATATCGACATCAAATTTCTTGTTGTGAAGGAAAGAATACAGAGTGGACAGATTTGCGATAGAGCATATCGGAACAAACTCCATGATCATGGACCCTCTTACAAAGGGTCCGATACCTGTGGTCTTTCATGAGCATACTACTCATATGGGTGTTATAGTAGCTTGAGAAAATTTAGATTCAAGTGGAGTTCGTTAGCTCGTGTTTTTAGTTATATGTTTTATTTTATGTACAAAACATATTCGGATATTTTCTAATCGTAAATATGGTATTTTATTCGCTCCAAGTACACTCGTATAATTAAAGTTCGATCTCACTTAAGTAAAGTAGACCAGTTGAAAATCGACATGAACCGACCACCTCGCATGTAATTTTCATTCCACACATTCATGATTGATCTATGTCATTTGATTATATTAATATATGTGACCATCGATGGGTTTAGTTGCGACAAATACAATGAAGACCGCTTTGATCCTATATCGATATGATTAATGGACCGTATCGTAATGTGCCTTTATAATAACGACAACAAATTTTTGAGCGCTCTAAGGTCGACACATTTATTTTTACATATATAGTCCAGATGGAGATTGTTAGATAATTTATGGACTACAATGTAATTAATAAATGTGTTGGGTCATTATTTAACAAGTCAAAATTATCGTGGTCTAATTAATTAATAAAGTTTATGACTTTAGGCACATTTGTCATGAAATTATAAGTGTGGATACCATAAGAGCAAATTCCAATTTAATGAGGGGCGGAATCGAATTAAGCAATCCTTTGTAATCACCGACTGGTTACAATAAATACGAGGGTAATGGTCCCCGATCTCGCATACTTAAAAAATTCTCTGGTTCCCCATCAACAAGAGAAACTAAGGAAAACTCCGGAAAATCTGCAGATTGGAAGATCATTGCTTGCAATCGATCAAATGGATTCAGGTACGCTTCCGCTATTGTATCGATTCAGTTTTTCTCATTAATTTGAACGTGAACGAAAGATTCTCGTGGCAATTTCCTAAGAGATTTTGATTCGATCAAAATCTATTTGGAAAATTCAAAAGAAAATTTCTAACAAATATATGTAAGTTTATAAGAATTGAGTGTTATGCATGTTAATATAAAAGTATATGAGAATTAAGTGATCAGTATGTAGATCCTCCCACTTTACCATGGTATCGGCTTGGAGTAGAGCGATTGACCGGGGGGGAGTGGTCGGATGGAGCCACGAGGTGGTCAAACAGAGTGAGCTGGCCGATTCGTCGCTTGATGTGACGGGATGATGAGGAGTTGCTTTGCATCAATTGGTGGTTTGTAATAGTCGGATGGCGGGGAAGAAAACTCACAAGCAGACTTCTTGGTGGCAGTTGTCCAGCTAGTGAAAAATATTGGGCGGTCGGATAATCGATGATCACATCTGATGATTATTAGCGATCAATGAGTGACTTCACAATCGGCTAGTAAGATTGGGCAATTGGTTGGATCAGGCAATGGCAGACAGCTTCAGCGCCTGGTGGAAAATTTGCGATTAGCGATCGAGTTGGCTGGATTGCTTTATAAAGGGTTAGCCGGTGGAATGTGACAATCGAAAGGAATTTTTTATCGGAACTCAACGATCAACGGGGAGGCTTCGCGACCGGCTCAACCTATTTTTTTGCGAATTTTGGCAGCCGATGGGAGAGTTCTCTGAGATTTTTAGACGATCATCGGGATGGATTGAGTGATCAGCTGAAGACTTCGGCGCACAACTAGCAAAGAGAAGAGAAATCTTTGTAGGGAGAGACATAGGGAAGTTCTAGGAATCATCCAGCCAACACCACATTGTCTTCTTCAATCGAAGACCTTTAAAGGGTAAGAGAAGAAAAGCAACCGGACAACAACCGCCTTGCTTCATAGTTGTCTTCTGTAAATCAGATAGAATGTCTTTGTTGGAATAGGCTTCAGCGCACAACCAGTGCTTCTCTCTTATAACCTCAACTATTCTGAAGATTCCATAAAAATCTCTTGCTCATTCTTAAAATTCTCGATAGGACCCTAGCACCCTAGCACCAAAGCATTCCTTTTACAATCCGTGAGGATAGCATCTTCTCTCTCGACATCAGTATGAGCCACCGCAGCTGATTGACGATCTTCATCCACCTTCTCAAATACTCTTTGCATTCTCTGCAGAGAATACTTTTTTATAGTGTCGCTCATCTTCTTGTTGATGACAAAATCCATACTCACTGCATCTTTGAAGATGTTAAATCCAAATATGTTCTGTAGACCGTGCCCAAGGAATAGAGCATGGGGCCGAAGAAAGAGTAACGTGAGAGAGAGAGAGAGAGAGAGAGAGTTGCCCCCTCGAGGGCGAATCAGGGTGTTCCCGAGCCTCTGGACCCATTTTATTTATGATAAATATAGGTCATAAGTTTGGGGTGGGGGGGAGCGAAAAGCCCCTTTCAATGAGAGGACCCTCCTATGTATAGATGATATGAGGGCCAACAAGTAGATTACAATATTACTCTTCTTGAAAAAAGTTAATACATGAAATTTTTGACATTTGCATTAGTGGGGATGGAAATGTCCTCCGTCGGCATCCTCCGTTCAAAGCAAAAAGTTCTCTGTCGGTTTCTTCCGTTCGGAGAGAAAAGTGGACCGAGGATAATCAATTCGGTCGAGGCAGATTGCAGGTTACCTCAAGATTCGTGCATACCAGTTTTGACTATACAAATAGAGAGAGATATAAAGAGAGTATTTAAGCGTGTAAGTGAGTCAAGCAAACTCGTGAGCTGGTTCAAGTTCAACTCCAAAATTGGCTCGTGAACTGAGCTCGATGAGCTAACAAGTCAAGCTCAAGTAGCCCCGACTCGACTTATTAGCTCGTGAGCTGGCTCGTTTAAGAAAATATCAATATAAGATATATTTGTATACACTATAGCTACAAGGAAGAATCTCAAAGAGAACGAACGACCAAAAGTTAAAAGTCTTCCACCAAGTAGGTGAAGCTGTGTCACTAAACTGGGATAGGACAAAGCTCGGTAGATGGTCTCTTGCAAGATAGCTACAAGATAAGGGCGGGGAATAATCATCATAACAAAGAAATCTCATCGGATAGGTCACACAAGTAGCGACAAGAATCGCCTAAGACCTTGCTAATAGGGGTATCCGGCCGAGGCGATGAGCCAAGCAGGTAGACGAGACGTGGGCCCCATAAGACTTGAGCTAAAGCGACAAGTGATTCACGTTTCACACGACAGAACAAATCAACTCATCAGTCGATCGACTGACGACAAAAGGGCATACAGAAATCACTTGATTGTGATTGGAAGACTGAGTCGTCCTTGCTGCGACGGACGGGCTCATCATTCAACCGAACGCCTCTGTCGACAAAACACAAGGCACGGTCACCATCTAGTCTATCGCCTTAGTCGGTCGTATCCCAGCGAATCAATCAACCAATTACTGTCATATCAAAATTCAAATTGTAATACAGATATAGAACAAAATCCATACAATTTATTAGAGCATTAATTATACTAAGAACAGTTTCCATAACTGTGCTCTTCTTTTTGTAAATGTACAAAATAGATGCTTATAAATAAGAGAAAAAAGTACAAAAAAAGGCAGACCATTCGAACACCCCCGGTTTTCTCCGCCGTAACTCTTAGTTCACTTTATTCTCTCATTTACTCGACTCTAAATCTCGAGGTCTATTCACAAAAGACAATCTGAAATCCAACAATACTCAAAATACCTAAAATTTAAGGCCAACTATAAGGTATTAATGATATTAACAAGTAATATTTTGTATCATATACTAGTTAATTTCTTATTATTTATCTTCTAATTATTCATTCTATTTATGATCTAATTATAAAGCCAACTTAAAATAATATAATTTTTCTCTCTTTTATATTAAACATGCCGGCTCGCAAGCTGTGTCAACTCTTAGAATTAAATTCGAGCTCAAGCTCAAACTCAAACTCCATAAAATTAATCAAGCTCGACATCAACCTCAAGCCCAATCACCCTCCAGACGATTCCAAGTAAAAGAGAATAAAGATAGAAAAGTATGATCCAAAGTGGGAACGCCCAATGAGAAAAAGGACAGCAGAAAATTTAGGGGGCTAAGAAGAAGGTCAGCTGGCTAATTCAAGTCGCATGGGCTAACCACCATATTCCCTGTCCTTTCTCTCTCTAACTTTCTCTCTCTAACTTTCTCTCTCTATCTCTAAAGTCACAAGCACGCACTATTCTCATGCCTTCTTAAATAGATTCCTATTTATCTCCCCCACACTCAACCTCCTCTTCTCTAACCCTTCTCCCTTTCCCTCTCCACAATATATCCCCTCCCCCCTCTCCCTCCCCATTCCACTGCCCTCCTCCTTCTCTCTCTCTACCCCTTACTTAAGCCCCAAGGTCTCTCTCTCTATCTATATATATCTCTCTCTCTCTCTCTTTCTCTCTCTCTTTCTACAGCTCTGTATTAGTAAGAATTCGTGCCTAAAAAGCTCTATTGATTGCAGGAAGAGAAGAACTGGAGATGGCAGGCCACAAGGGAGAGGACTTTTCTTCTCAAACAGAGCAGGTGAGTAAATTTTAAATATTTTCAGATTTTTCTTTTATTATTATTTCAGATTTTCAGTATTTTTTTTTTTAATTTTAAATTTAAGGCTTTCAAATCAGTTCATCAACATTTAACTTCGCAGCAGAATTCCTCTGTTTTTCTCTGTTTTAACAAATCTGAAATTCCTAATTATATTCATTCAAAATCATTATTGTTTCTTCAAATTCATTTCAAATTGAATCGACTCTGTTTAACTTCTTAATTAATCATTAGAAGCAAATTATATTGATAATTATGGAAGTATATGAGACATTTACTCTAGATATTGGAAAATTAATGCTAATTTTGCGGTATATAGAAAGTAATTAAAAGCTAAATTACTTACTTAAAAAAGAAATCAATTCAAAATTTTGCGCTAATGGTTTGATTTACGATTAGTCAGTCTATTTAGGCAGGCTTGGAATATTAAATTACTCATTAATTTAATATATTTAATTAGCTTTCTGAAATTATAAGTTTAATTTTTCTTATTTGACCCAAAGAATTATAATAATAATAATTGATAGATACGTAAATACTTTTTTTTATTATTATTTTCATTTTTGACCTTGCGGATCGTCTACGCACAATTCTTATTCAAAATTGACCGCCTAAAAAGCTATTGCTCTTTATTTTAAATCAAATGATCTCAACCGTTAACTTTAATCAAAAGTAATTATGATGATTTTCTTAAATTTACATAAAGTTAATGACTTTGTCCTCACTTTATATTTGAATTTATTTTGGGACCACCTAATAAAAAAATGAGATTTTTACAAATATACCTCGCATTTTTTATGTATTTACAAAACTAACATCCAAAATTTGATATTTATACTTAATACACATAGGTGTCATAGCATGTAAACTTTATGGTATATATGTAAATGCCTCTAAATTTCAGGCCTCATTGGATAAAAAATATGGAGGGATTATGCCGAAGAAGAAGCCGTTAATCTCGAAGGTAAGCTCTAATCATTGTAATTAGCTAATAATAATAGTAATTTAATTATTAATTATTAATCTTATAATTTAATGTAACAGGATAATGAGCGTGCCTATTTTGATTCTGCTGACTGGGCCCTTTGCAAGGTACATATTTTTAGTTATAGCATTTATGTAATGAATATATATATATATAAGGTTGATATATCTAACTTTAGACTTTATAAAGATATTCCAAAATAAATTTATATGCATTTAATTATATTAATAGCAGCAAGGGGGGAATGTGGGGCAGAAGTCTAGAGATGCTGTGGAGACCCTGAGGCCCAAGCTGCAGGTATTATACTAATTCTATTTACTTTTTGTCTGTTTGGATAAACTGTATTTCATTAGCTTTTCGAAAAGTTATCGCTAAATTCAGCGTTTTCCCACCAATGTCGCCTGCGTACGCATGACAGCTTTGCTACATACCGACTTTCTCGAAAAAAAATGAAAAAAAATTGTAATGACCACTACAGCGTTTTATAACATCAGATAATTATTCAGCAGCTTCACAGTTGTTTCTTCTTAATAAGCTGCAGTTGTCTCAAACAAATTTTTTGTCATGTATTACACTAATTTCAAAGCATATTAAATGATAATTAAAAGGGAAATTTATTTACATACCACACAATTATGTATTTACATATCTAAGACTTAAAGTTTGGTACAATGCAATGAAAAATATTAATAAAAGTGATATTTTTTATATTATGTTAAGGATTTAAGGGGTATGTATATAAATATAAAGGTTTATGGGTTCGATATGCAAAATTATGTAAAATTGTAAAAAATGTCCTGATTGCTAATTATGTCCGACGGTCATGAATGCAGAGAACACCTCATCACCAGCTACCTCCTCGGCGTCCAGCTTGCACGACTCTCAAAGATAATTAGGGTATGTTCTCTCTCACTTGTGTTTAAGTATTAATTAGTGAGTTAATCAAGCACTAATACATCTTTTTTTTGGTTAATTGGAAGGATTAGCAGATGGAGGGTAAAAGGGGGGCTGATAATGGGAATTGAAGAGGGGATGCAGATATCTTATTAGGGTATAACGTGTATAAATATAGTATGTAATCAATTGGTATGAAGAACATCTTTGGCTATTAATGTGGCAGTGAGATGTCTTCATTAAAGTTCACGTGGTTTACAATGGTTTCAACTATCCTTTTTATTTAAGAAGTCTCTTTCCATATTTAGATATCATTTAAATAGGTAATGTGAGAGTTTAAATGAAAAATGAATCATAGTTCTTCCAATTTTTTTGGGGTCATTAAAGGGAACTTTTTCATGCCTACTTTATTTTGAAATGTTGATGAATATGGCTTTGCTTTAATTATTGGAGCAATTAATGCATTACTTATGTTGTTAGTTTTGATATTTAACTCTCCTATAATGATGATGATGATGATCATCGTCATCATCATATTATTTAGTGTTGATGTGAGATTGCTATGGAATGTATGCATTGATTATCTCTGTGATATAAATATTTTAAATGAGATTCATTTAGTTCAAATTCTAATGGATTGAACGAAGAATTAAGCCTAACTCCATTGATTAACTAGAAAGTGTACTTGACCTTAGATGAAAGTTAAGTCTTGATTAGTTGGCTCAAAGCTTAATATAACCGCTCTAACCTTAGCTCAAAGCTAGTGTTAGACTAGTTAGACCAAATCAGGTCTAAACAATGTTATCATTAGCCAAAAATCAAAACCTAGAATAGTTAGCATGAAGCCCAACTAGAAATTCCTATCTTGGCCCAAAGCCATGATAAAAATAGTTAGCCCAAGCCCAATGTGTCTTTGTGTTTGCAATTTGGATTAAAACCTAACCATCTAATTTCATTAGCAATCCTAACCCTCATTATGACAACTAGGACCTCAATGAATCATTTTTATATAAAACTCCTCTAGGCTTAAAATCCTCTTGTTGTCGACCATAAATTTCACCTTAGAAATCTCTTAAATTGGTCAGCTCTATCTTCTCTATTATAGGTTACTCGATACAGAGACTTAACCAACTGCCTTGATTTTTTGCAATCGATGTCATAATTGAGGAACCATATTGATGTAGGATAATGCTTGAATATCATAGTAATTTTGTATATATTTAATATATTTTGTTCCGTATTTAATTTAATTTTTATGTGTAATCTTTGAATAATATTTTAATGAAGGAATGTTGAATATAATAAGTTATGTTTATTATGTTTGCCAAGAAATTTTATAGTGGTTGTAATCTACTAAGCCTTATTCTAGCCATATCCAATAAAACTATTTACTTTCTTTCCACTAAACCTTTTGTTGTCACGTTAAGTGCAAAAAAATTATGGTTAATTATTATTTCATCATAAGAACATTTAATGTTCTTATTTTCAATATCTACTTTGTGATGCTTGTAATGTTCAAATGAATACTCCCTTATTTTCCTAAAATTTTTAGAAATTTAACAACTAAACACATTACTTTTGCTGTATAAGAATGCTACTCATGTAAACCTTAAGTACTTATTAACAATGATGCACTTGTATTTCTTCTGTCACAAAATAGTGGGCCTTATATGTTTAAGGGTGCGTTTAGGGCAACTTGTGCGTATCCAGATAAGCTACTTATCTGTAAACACGTATTCCAAACGTTAAGACGGCATTTACAGATAAACTGCTCAAACGCATATTCCAAACGATGAGACGGTGTTTACAGAACACCTCTGCTGCGGATAAGCTGCCCCAAACGTAGCCTAAATAAGTCTATATGAAGTAATTTTTAAATTATAGAAGTTATCATCAAATTTATAAACCTAAAAGATAGCTTTATTTACATAATTGGAAATCAACAAAAAGAAGTTTTTTAGAGTAATCTAGCTTGGGTGAATTGACTAGATTTTCATCCTTCATTGTATAATAATTTTTTTTTTAATATTTTCTAGTTAAGAAATTTATAAAATGGTATCAATATCATCTTGATATTGAAGAAAAGATTCACTACCACACAAATCGTGACACTTGACTGTTATAATTTTATCTTTTTCTTACACATTATCTTTATTTACTAATCTTTAAATAATTATCTACACAATTGCTACGAAGGAACCATATTAATTATCAATAGGGCTGTCAAAAAAGCTCGTTGTTCGCGAACAGTTCGTGTTCGGTTCTCCAAAAAGTTTGTGTTCGATTCGTTCGATAAGCAAACGAGACAAACATGAATAATTTTTTTCGTTCGGTTTGTTAAACGAACCAAACACGAACAGTGATATGTTTATTGGTGTTCGGTTCGTTATTATTCGAAATATAAAATAATTTAAATAATTATATATAAAAATTTATCATAGTTTAAATAATTAAACTTCTATAAATTATAATATATGATAAATTATTAATAACAATAATAATATTATAGTATTAATTATATTAATATAAATATTATAATATTATAATTAATAAACTATATTATATATTAAAATAAAATTCTATACAAAACCCTAAACACTTTATTCGGTTTGCTTCATTTTGAGGAAGTATGGATTACCTGATGTGTACGGAATATCTGATCAATTTGCTTCATTTTGAGAAGTATGCTATCAAAGCTAGGGCTATCAAAAAAACTCGTTGTTCGCGAACAGTTCGTGTTCGGTTCGCCAGGAAGTTTGTGTTTGATTCGTTCGATAAGCAAATGAGACGAACACAAACAATTTTTTTCATTCGGTTTGTTAAACGAACCAAACACGAACAGTGATGTGTTCGAACATTTCAAACACGAACACTAGCTTTGCTCGTTCAGGTTCGGTTCGTTTACACCCCTAATTATCAATAATATAAGAGCATAAATTTCTAACTTCAAAATAATTATTACCTCTTGATCATATTAATTTGGAAATTATCATAGAAAACTATTTATCTATTCTCGAATAGAGTGTCTTATCATATAATTAAGTTTGTTGATATTTTTGATGAGTCAGCTGAACATCTTCATAATGTTCTCCATAAATTTCAACCTAACTAGTTTGCATTTCAATATTTGTATACTACAAATATGGCGGCATGTATTCAAAGAAATTGGATGGTTAATAACAGAGGTGCACAAGTAAGGTTCCAGACGACATAGCAGAGAACTCATCAGCAAATAATCGATCAACTCTATAGTCTGGTCGATCGATATAACATGTTGACTGACGGAATCTTTTGTCCAGGTGAATCTGTCGACCGACGGATTCGCCAATTCTAAGACCTCTAGCGAAGGTCCACACATCCTGTTCGAGCAACCAAAAATCTCTAGGAAGAAGATATGGTCAACAGTCACAGCCGGCCGACACACATGCACGATAGATGATTAGTTATCTAGATTGTCATGGAATACATTTGTTTATTTTTGAAATATTTAAATCTACTTAATTTGCTCCAAGCTCTAATGAGGTATCAATAAAACATATCAATCTTTTGTTCTAAAACATAATTAGAGTTTGTTTATGTACATTATAATGTATTCATCTTTTATACAATTTTTTATTTTATCATCATACTTAATAATCAAATAATTTTGATGCTAAAATATATTTATTTCTTTTTCTTTATCATGACATTATTTTAAAAAAAAAATCCTCAAAATACCAAATAAAATTAAGTATTATATGGTTTGATAATACCAAATCGAAGAGAGCTATAATATTTGTGTATGTTTTTTATGAGTAGGATAGGTGCATGTATTTAGGGGATAACATTAAAATAAATTTTTATTAAAATATCTAATGAAGAATTGCAATTATTAATTATTAATCTTTTATCCCTTCACATTAATATTTATGAAATAAATCTCGTGTGATGTTATCAATTAACTGGCTGAGTATTTTATTTTAAATTAATCTTATCGTTATGACTTCAGTAAGAGGCACGGTATGCATAGACAACTTGTGTTTATCTAGATAAGTCGCTTATTTGGAAAGACGGACTGCGGGATTCGATCCGCATTCCATGTAAAAGACCAACTGTTTTTTCGGATAAGTTGCTCAAACGGAGTTTCCAAACAGTGATGCGACATCTTCAAAACGCCGCTGCAGTGGATAAGCTGCCCCAAAAACAGCCTTAGTTTAATTTATATATTATAAATTATATCTCATTTTATTTGATCTAGTAGAATTAATAAATTAATATAAAAACGAGGAGCACTTAATTAAAACTATTTAAAAATATTAATAATTTATTTTCAAACTTGTAAAAATTATCTTAAATTTTTTTGAAGATATTATTCTGGTTATTTCATCCACTGCCGATGTACTATATGCCACAATTAACTTGGTTATTATTAGATTAAAATGATCATGTGGTTTCATGGCTCATCACATATTGATGAATCATATATATTTTATAACAAGTTTAATTAATATTGAATTTTCTAGTGTCGCGTACCTTGGCCTATTGGTTGCATCTACGATATAGGACCGCTCTGGTCGGAGATTTGAATCCTCTCTGGCACAGTTGACCTTAAGAAAGCAGTACCTAAATTGTTAGGCACATTATGGGTGGCTGGAGGCTCATATAATAATCTCTAGCCATTCCATTAAAAAATAAAAAATAATAATTAAAAAATTAAAATAAATTTTGAATTTTCTATTAAAAATAAATTTTTTTTAACTATATTTAAAATGCTAATTATTTTATTAACCACATAATTAAAAATAATGAGTTTAACTTAAATACCAACAACAATCTTCCTTATTTATGGATTCTTATGTTTTTAATTGTTTGGATTTACATGTTTCATTATTTTAGGAAATTGAATTAAAAAAAAATAATACTGAGCTTAATCTGATTGACTTGAACAAATCACACTGATGAAACAAGTTTATACTCAAATGCTCAATCACTCAGCTTACAATTTAATAGACTACAAATATAGGTAATATTAAATATTTTAATTCTTCATTTTAATAATTTTGGTTTTAAATTAAGCACTCATTTATATTTTTAATTTCCAACAAGTTTACATTGTGTGATAATTTATTTAATTTAGTTATTATATTTTTATTTTTCATCAAGTTTAAATTGTAATATTATTTACCTTCTGCATAGTAATTTTGTTTAATATTATTTAATTTAGTTTGTGTTTATTGAAAATATTAAATTGATTAATTAAAAATAATTAATAGTAATTTGAATTGTTTACTAACGTTTTCAGAGGAAATGATCCTCTATTTATAGAAGAAAGATGGTACATGCTACAGAAAACTGGAGGATTAGCATCGGAATTGTCCGACGCTGATCAAGTTTATTTCTGACGCAAATCTCTATTTGCTTCGAAAAAAGATTAACGTTAAAACGGGCTAAGTATCTTTGCATCCACATTTGGGTTGGATATTTATTTGTGTTAAAATTAGCATCGAGCAAATCAAATCACTTGACGGAAACTTAACGTTGTAATTGAGTCAACACTGGTCGAACTAAATTTGTGTCAACTGTCTCCGACATAAATCCTATTTCTCGTCGAGATAGCAACGTCAATATCGTTCAATTGATTGTAAACTTTGAATTGGATTTTCCGAAGCTAATGCGGCGCAAAGTTGTAAGAAGTAAAAATAAAAAATAAAATAAAATAACGATTAGATTTGCATATATCTGCACATAAGCATTGTAATAACATACTTATTTATCATCACAGGTGAATAGAGAAATCACCAACATATCTAAACAATCATATAAAATTTAAAGGAAAATCAGATGTAAATATTCAAAGTTCACAACTACATGAATTAAAAGTTTACTTAAGAAGAAATGAAATAATAATAATAAAAAAAAATCAGCCCCTACGGCGGGGAAAATTACATATTTGCCCTATTTTAAACAAAATATTTTAGGTATTTTACATATAAAGAACTTCGGTTAGGCCACTCTATGACTCGTTCGGCTGAAATTAGTCCAACCTGGTTTGGCAAGACTTATTCATTCGACTGTGCTTAATCGAAGTTGTTGATCGGCCCTTGAGGTTATTCAGTTTGGCGAGATTTGACTCAATCGGCTTGATTTTGTCGTTCTGCTGTGTTAGTTTGCTTGTCGACAATTGATCCCAGGATAAGGAACTCTGTTGGGTAATGTAGAGACCCGGTCCACCACATGTGAATTAGCTTCCTAATTAAGAGGGTTACCTACCGCTCACCTACCATATCCCACCTACCGCTCACCTACCTCCCACCTATCGCTCACCTACCTCCCACCTACCACTCTCCTTCATTCTATAAATAGCTTATTTTGGCTATTGGATTAAGCACAAGCCAAGTTCTCCGAGAGAGGAAGAGAGGAAGAGAGAAAGAGAGGAAGGGAGATAAGAAAATAGAGTTTTTTCTTGTAAACGTCGAGGCGTTCGACGGTGTAATTCTTCGAAGAAATATAATCCTCTGTAACTTCGTGGACGTAGGCAATTTTGCCGAACCACGTAAATTTGTGTGTCGCTCTGGTGTTTATTTTCTGCGTGCATTTTTTGTTCCAATTTTACTTTATTGTCATCATTTTTCACAAAAATTGGTATCAGGCCTCCGGTTCGGATCTGAGGAAGAATGATAGCCGGAGACGAAGTGAAGGTTTCGGGGTTCGAGAAATTTGACGGCACAGATTTTGGTTACTGGAGAATCCAGATAGAGGACTACCTCTATGGGAAGAAACTTCATCTTCCGTTACTGGGCAAGCGACCGGAGAAGATGAACGAGGTCGATCGGAATCGTTGGATCGACGGTGTTCCGGGGTTATTCGATTGACCCTGTCGAGATTAGTTGCACACAACGTTATCAATGAGAGGACCACTGCGGATCTCATGGCGGCTTTGTCAAGTTTGTATGAAAAGCCGTCGGCAAATAACAAGGTGCATCTGATGAAAAAGTTATTCAATTTGAAGATAACGGAAGAACGTCCGTTGTACAACATCTGAATGACTTTAATACTATCACAAATCAATTGTCGTCTGTCGAAATTGAATTTGATGATGAGATACGGGCGCTGATATTATTGGCTTCATTGTCAAATAGCTGGGAGGCTATGAGGATGGCAGTCAGCAATTCTGCAGATAAATCTAAGCTAAAATATGATGATATTCGTGATTTAATTTTGGCTGAGGAGGTGTGCAGGAAAGATTCTGGCGAGACTTTAAGTTCAAGTTCTGCATTGAATGTTGATTTCAAAGGGAGATCACAGGACAGGAACTCAAACAAAGGAAGATCAAAATCAAAGTACAGAGGCAGGAGCAAGTCAAAGCCTAGTCAACAAGCAACCTGCTGGAACTGTGGCAAAATTGGCCACATAAAGAAGAACTGCAGAAGTCTTAAAAAGACAGAGAACATTGGTGCTAATGATGTAACTGAAGAAGCTCAGGATGCGCTGTTGCTTGCAGTTCACAGCTCCATTGACGACTGGATACTGGACTCTGGGGCTTCTTTCCATACATCTTCCCATAAAGAGTTAATGCAAAACTATGTTGCAGGTGACTTTGGGAAAGTATATCTCGCAGATGAAGAAGCTTTGAATGTGGTTGGAATGGGAGATATCGACATTGCACTTCCAAACAATAACAGGTTGACAGTGCAAAAGGTTAGACACATTCCTGAACTAAAAAAGAATCTCATTTCTGTTGGGCAGCTTAATGAGTGTGGACATTCAGTAGTATTCTTAAATGGCACCTGGAAGGTTACTAAAGGAGCACTTCATGACGGCTCGAGGTAAGAAAACAGTACGCTATATATGACTACTCGGTTTAATTAACAAGGTGTTGATACTATCGTTGCAGAGAGCACAAATGCAGTTGTGGCATTATGGACTTGGCCACATGAGTCGAGAGGTATGAAGGAACTTCAGTCCGAGGCAAGCTACCGTAATCGAAGTCGACTGATCTCGGCATATGTGAGAGTCGCATTGCATGGAAACAAAGGAAGGTCGGTTTCTTAAAAAGTGGCAGGACACCAAAGGCGAGGAAAGTCTGAATCCTGTACAATACGTATGTGCGAGGACCTTCCCAGATGACATCTCTCGGAGGCTCTCGCTACTACGTCACATTCATAGACGATCACGAAGATAAAGGTATGGGTCTACTTCCCGAAGCATAAATCGATGTATTTAATGTGTTCGGGACTCGGAAGTCTATGGTTGAGACAGAGACGAGCTTAAAGTCGAAATGTCTGAGGTCTGATAATGGTGGTGAGTACATTGATGGTGGATTCAAGGAGTATTGTGCGACTCAGGGCATCAGAATGGAGAAGACCATTCCAGGGACACCACAGCAAAATGGTGTTGCAGAGCGCATGAACAGGACCATTAATGAGAGGGCTAGAAGCATGAGATTGCACGCCGGACTACCACCAGCTTTCTGGGCAGAAGAGGTCAGCACTGCAGTTTATTTGATCAATAGGGGGTCATCCGTTCTATTAAACTGTGAATTACCTGAGGATTTCTGGAGTGGGAAAGAGGTCAGATTTTCCCACCTTAAGACTTTTGGTTGTCTTTCATATGTTCTTATTAATCCAGTTGCTTGAAGTAAGCTTGAAGCTAAGTCAAAGAAGTGTTACTTCATTGGCTATGGAGATGATGCATTTGGGTATCATTTCTGGGATGATTGGGATCGGAAGATCATACGGAGCAGGAACGTGATCTTCAATGGGAAGATGATGTACAAGGACAAGCCCAGTACAGTTTCTGAAACAACACTGCAGAAATCTGAGTCGGTAAAACTTGATGATTTACCAAAGGTTACATTTCAGCGCAAAGATGAAGGTGATGAAGAGAGTGGGTCCGAAGCACCCATTCCTATTGTTCCGCAGTTAGTTTCAGAGCAATCTACCCCTACAGTTGCAGTTCGCAGGTCAGAAAGGGCTAGACGTTCTCCACAGAGGTATTCTCCTACTTTAAACTACATTCTGCTAACAGATGGTGGAGAACCTCAGAGTTATGAAGAAACCTTGCAAGATGGAAATTCAAGCAAGTGGGACCTAGCCATGAAGGAGGAGATGGATTCTCTGCTAGAAAATCGACTTGGAGCTAACCGGATCTTCGACTGTGGAAGAAGGCATTACACAATAAGTGGGTGTATCGGGTGAAGACTGAGCATGATGGCAGTAAAAGGTACAAGGCAAGACTTGTTGTAAAAGGTTTTCAACAGAAGCATGGTATTGATTATTCCGAGATTTTCTCTCCTGTGGTGAAGCTTACAACCATCAGAATGGTACTGTCTATGGTGGCTACTGAAAATCTCTTCCTTGAGCAGTTAGATGTGAAGACAGCTTTTCTTCATAGAGACCTTTAAGAAGACATCTACATGCACCAACCTGAAGGGTTCGTGGTACAGGGAAATGAAGACTCAGTTTGCAAATTGAAAAAGAGCTTGTATGGCCTTAAGCAAGCTCCTAGACAGTGGTACAAGAAGTTTGATAAATTCATGCTCAATGCAGGGTACAACAGATGTCAGGCAGATCATTGTTGCTATGTCAGGTATTTTGACAATTCATATATCATCATACTGCTGGATGATATACTTATTGCAGGGGCTAGCATTTATGAGATTAATAATCTGAAGAAGCAGACGTCAAAACACTTTGCAATGAAGGATTTGGGAGCGGCAAAGCAAATCCTTGGCATAAAGATTATCGTAGACAGAGTCAAAGGTACGTTAAGACTTTCACAAAGTCGAATATGTGAAAAATGTGCTTAGCAAGTTCAATATGGACAAGGAGAAACCAGCTAGCACACCTTCAGGCGGTCATTTCGTACTCAGCAAGAGTCGACCACCCACGTCGTAGGAGGAACAAGACTACATGGTCCGCACTGGACCGTATATCGCCCATGCAAGTAGGAGTTGTGAGCGACATACATGAGTAATCCAGGAAAGAACATCGGGAAGCCGTGAAGTGGATCTTCATATACCTAAGGGCTCTTCGAAACCCGCTTGTGTTTCTCGCGAAAGAGCCCGGAGGTACAAGGCTATGTCGATGCAGATTTAGCCGGAGATATCGACGATAGGAAGAGTACTACATGTTATGTTTATACTCTTGGTGATCGCTAACAGTGTCATGGGGCTCCAAATCGCAGTAAGACGCTCTTCATTCACTACGGTAAGCCGAGTATGTTGCAGTATCTGAGGCTGCAAAGGAGCTAATATGGCTGCAAAGTTTCTTGGAAGAATTGGGTAAGGAGGTTCAGAAGGGCACTCTCTATAGTGATAGTCAGAGCGCTATATTCCTTGCCAGGAATCCTGCATTTCAATCCATGACCAAGCACATTCAGATAAGGTATCACTTCATACGATCATTATCAAATGACGAACAGTTGATACTTGAGAAAATTTGTGGAAGCAAGAATCCTGCTGATATATTGACAAAGGGTGTTACTCTTGAGAAACTAAAGTTGTGCGCAGCTTCAGTTGATCTTCTAGCTTGAAGGCAGAGGCTTTCGAGTGGCAGAGGTGGAGAACATCGTGTTTGAGGAAAAGTATGGTACAGCCAGGAGATGTTGCAGCCTGTAGGTGGTGCAGTAAGTGTCTCAGTCTCCAAGTGGGAGAATTGTTGGGTAATGTGGAGACTCGGTCCACCACATGTGAATTAGCTTCTTAATTAAGAGGGCTACCTACCGCTCACCTACCATATCCCACCTACCGCTCACCTACCTCCCACCTACCGCTCACCTACCTCCCACCTACCACTCTCCTTCATTCTATAAATAGCCTCTTTTGGCTATTGGATTAAGCACAAGCCAAGTTCTCTAAGAGAGAAAGAGAGGAAGAGAGAAAGAGAGGAAGGGAGAGAAGAAAATAGAGTTTTTCTTGTAAACGTCGAGGCGTTCGACGGTGTAATTCCTCGAAGAAATAAAATCCTCTGCAACTCCGTGGACGTAGGCAATTTTGTCGAACCACGTAAATCTGTGTGTCGCTCTGGTGTTTATTTTCTGCGTGCATTTTTTGTTCCAATTTTACTTTATTGTCATCATTTTTCACAACAAAACTCTTATTGGCATAATAAGGCTTGGTTATTAGGTAGATGATGAATCACCGTAATCTAACAGGTAACTTACTCTTAGACAAGGCGATCCTTGGGGAATGCTCCATGTGGTCATGTGTTGGTTAGTTCTGGACCCCAGATGAGTAATCTTAGGAGCTTTGATGGGATGCCTGTGGATGCAACATTCTTCTCTTAGGTCGGGTTATGATGAGAGACAGATCGATACCAGTACTCGGCTCGATAGGCGTTATTCTTTAGTTCAGATGGTCTTCGCTCAGTCGGCCTTCAACCTCTGCTTTGGGGGGTTGCACTTGCTCAGACAAGCCCTTCCATATTCCAATAGTGGACATTTAACCTTCTAGTTCTGCACCCTTAGACTTCTGCCATTAGACCTTTGGTCTTCTGCTTGTAAGCCGTGGTCTTCTATCTATGGGCCCTTGGCCTTCATCTGTGAGCTCTCTTTAGTCGTACTCCTTTTGTACTTTTGCAAGTTAGATTTTTTTTTTTTGAGATTCTTGCAAACACGTATTTGATATACAATAAGTATAGTCACTTTAAATCTTCATATTATATATGTTCTAAAGGACGTCTAAACAAGTTCATAAATTTTACATCATAAATAAGTCCACACGAATCTCAAGAAAATCCAATGGGTATCACTGGCCAATACCAAATGAAGGAAATATCATGCTTTGTTTCCTTTGGTCGGAACTCTATGTCGACCAAATAGATGGACGACCGAACAAAGTGATAGAAAGAAAAAAAAAATTCGAGGGACAGTCATTTATGATCAAATCCCTTAGCCAATCTGTAACTCCTAAAAAAATAGCCAACGGGTCCCTATAGAACTCTTCTCTGACCCTTTTAGAAGGCTCCTTGTCCAATGAAAACTGCTCATTAGATTACGGTGGTATGTCATCTGCTTGACTGCCCAATTTATCATAACGATAGGAGTGCCTCTTCTCAGAATTCTCCATTGAAAGGGTCGGTCGAAGACCTTTCAGCCGACCAAACATCTTCCGGCCGACCGAAGCCTTCCATCTGATCGAGCGATAAGGTTGTTGGGTCATCAGATTCCCCTATCCAAGCAATTACAAATATGAAAAGGAGCCCAAAATTAGTTAAAAATACCAAAAGATTCCCAATGTGGTTATGAATACTAAAAGATGCCTTAATAACTTGTAACACCCCTCTGTTTCTCTAATCCATCTTATGCTTTATATCTTAGGTGTGATTCAAGTATCTGGATTCATCATAAATTTAATTCGAATGAACAACATAAGTGAAAAGAGGACAAGGATTCTGTACACGTAAAATCATAAAGCCTACATATCCATGACAACGAGTCTAACTGAGACAATATGAGACAAACAATGTTAAGTTTTCACAAACACATTCCCACAGAATTTACATAAAAATAATCCTTTTCATTGTTAATTCAACTACTGAACAGCTTGATTTCAAATAAATGTAGTCTAAGAGCTTTTACGGGACAATTGCAACTGTCTATAAGTCGGATGTGGAACTGTTGTGTTAAGAAATTGTTTCTTAAAATGGTTATGGTTTAAGCGTTTTCTTTGTTGTTTATGTATAAAATCAAACATATACTATAATATATAGAAATTAATTCTTAAAATATCAAATTATGATCAAGTCCAACCTAGCATTTGATTGCCGCTTGAGTATCATCTGCATGAAATTTAATGCAAAATTTAATTTGTGTTGAATCAATTTACAGAATAGAAGTGCACTGTGAAACTCAAAAATGTCCGGAATCCAAGGAATACAGCACAGGTAGGATGGTAAGGAGTAAACAGTAAAATGTAATTTTTTTTTGCGAGGAATAGGAGGTACATTAAGTGCGCACTTACCTTTATGCTCCCTTTGTACAAGAGATTTTAGGGGTAGAGTAGTCATTTGTCTGATACATCAGTATACATATATTGAAAAAATATATTTTGACTTACCTTGGTTTCTTCGTCTCCGAGAGGCCGAATTATGAGAGGGTAATACGAGGGTTGTTCGATCAACGTCATCTATGACTTCCTCAATAATCTGCCTCTCCTGTCTTGTCCGCTCGGTGATTTATAGTCCTTGTTTCGACTAGTCCTGCAAATACCTTTCGTTCGGCTCTGATGTCCATTGGTTCGCTATCTGGTTGGACAAATCAATGGAATCTCATGTCGATCCTCTGTTATAGTTTCAATTTTCTGAATAACCCGATATAGTTCCGTTGACTGATTCTGATTCATTTTGGATGGAAACACACCTTGTTTTTTGTGTTCTTTACCCTTCGAGATTCACTAGAACCAAATTTTAGAAAAGGAGAAGCCTCTTCTCAAAATCTCCTAGCTTTATACCTTCTTCGTGTCCTCTCAAAATTATTAAATCCAAAATCATTCCTATGCAAACACCAAATCCACCCTTCTTCGCTACCAACACTCACAAAAACAGCACCGTGGTATCAGTTGTAAGTATCACTCAACTTCAACCTTAATTAGAGGTTGACATATCAACCTCGTCAACTCCAACACTATCCGCACAACTGATAATTTTTAATGATCTCCTCCTCTTCTTTCGGTCGTTGAGGCTTACCACTAGAGAAGACCGCGTTTCAAATATTCTAACCCTCTAGTTGACTCGCCACCACAAATATAATGGTAAGCTCTTGAGTACTTAGGTACGTATCTCCACTAGATGTTGAGCTGATTGTGACTTGAATGTTTCGTCGGAGATATGAGATAATAAGATCGAGTAAATGGGATTAAGTTTGTCATTTTAGTAGCCATGAGAAACCCATGTTGGTTGCAAAATTCAGGTTTGAGCCACAAACAACTTTAAAACACATATGTAATGCTATGCTCCAAACAATTTAATTGTAATATTATGATCTTTCTCTTAAAACATACAAATATATCCTAAAAATCTTCACATATAATAAAGAAAGTTGACTATGAGGAGACAACATGTGCCCATCAAGCTTATTTATTAATTTAAAACATTTTGCAAGAGCATCCTAGAAGGCTTCCTGAGACATGTTGCTTCAGAATACCTCCTAGGGATTCCTCCCAATATTCTTTTTCATAAATATTATTGTTATCAATCATGATGAATTGGCTTCATGCAATAATATTTGGATTGTGCATTTCTTTGGTCAACCTTCAATATAATTTCCCACAACATTTTATGTTGATTTTTCCAAATCTAATGTGCAATTGGCCTCACTTTGCACATGCAAATGCAAATTCAAATGCATGTGTCAATCAAATAATAAAGTGTAGTTAAGTATAGATTGTTCCCACAAGAATAGGGGTGTGAACGAGCCGAACATGAGCGAGCCAAGGCTCGGCTCGTTTATATTTCGAGCCCAAAAAGTGTGTTCGTGTTCGGCTCGTTTGCTTAACGAGCCGAACACGAGCTGTTCACGATCAAAGAGTCGTTTTGACAATCATAATCGTGTAACCATAAGATCTTAAGAGTTGAGGCAAGATTTAAGAATTATAGTTTATATTAAAATATCATTTGAATCTAATTTAATACTTTTTATTATATTTACTTAATTAATAATTTTAATTGATTATAAATCTTTTAAATTTTTTTAAAAATACTACTCATTAATACATACATACATACATATATATATATATCTATATAATTGAAGAATAGTATTTTGATCCAAAACAAGCCGAACACGAACGAACAAATCCGTGTTTGTGTTCGGCTCGTTAAGGCTTGTTAACTAGCGAACTAGCCAAACACGAGCTTCTTAAAGAGTCGAACACGAGCTGTTCGCGAACAACGAGTCGTTTTGACAGCCATACACAAGAATAAATAGTGAATTTTTAACATGGAATTTAAGCTCTAGTTGAAAACATTAATTTTTATTAAAAATATGAAATTAAAAAAAAAATTTTGAAATGAATACAAATATGATTTTTGAATTTCAAAGTGCATAACTTTTCGAGAAAGGCTGTAGCATTGTGGTGTACGAGTCTTAGTGTTATGGCACTTTGACATGAATGTTGAAGCGACATGCTCTATATCTTTTTGGCTTTTCACTATGGTGTCGTGAGCATCACGACACACCAATCCAGTTTTACAATGTTATACACTCAGTGCTGCAATTCCAAGCTCTCAGGAAAGCTGTTGTTGGTAAAACCCAATATAGTTTTGCAACACTGGACCTAACATTGCGGCATTGCATTAAGTTCACCAAATCTTTACAAAATCTTCAAAGGCCTTTCCTGCACTAAAAAACAATAGAATTGTGCAATATGCATGGAAAAATATGAATTCAATACAAGTTTTTAGATATATTTTAGATTTTTCAACAATAATTCTGCAAAGTGCACATTTATTACAAAGCTCTATTATTAGAGCATCCCAATGGTACATATTGCATAGTAATTTCAATGATAAGAAGTGTAAACCTTCATATTGCATCCATTCTCAATTTTGCATTAAAATCATAGTCCATTCATTTGATATTAGAATTAATATTAATATAATATATTACATGCCATTAAAATGTCAAGATTTAGTACTACCATAAACATTAAAATACATTTAATTCAATTGTCCTTTCCTAAGATGCCCCATTATCTTCATGTCACAACCTTTGATTCCCTAGGAATTCACCACACATCCTCAATGAATTCATTTGGTGGGGGTGCATACCAAATTTATGTGTCATCAAGCTTATTGCTTTTATTTGGAAGTACCATAATAGTCTAAATTTTCTTTTGGAAACTAGTTTTGTGACACCAATTCCTAAACTTTGGCCAAATTATATTATTTTATAACCTTCTTAAGTCGTAACCTCAGAGTTCAGTACCACATCACACCATTAAAGACTTCAAGATGGTTGGTTGACGAGACATGCTCAAGGGGTCTGGCGTTGGACGCCATTCCAGGCATCGCAACACCCAATCAAATGTAATTATCGTGACCATTCAGAACATATATGTGAATTTTTAATTTAGGCCCTGGAGCTGCAATGCCAAGCTTAGCTTCGCGGCACTCGAATGACTATATAAAGGGTTGTGCTCTATAGTTCTACATGCCCAAATCTCTCCGTAATCAAATCTTTGCCACATTTTTTTCTTCCTCAAGATGTTCCTATTCTAGAAATGTCAACATGATAGTGCGCCTCCTCAGTGGGATTAGGAATTGGTCCTGCCCCTGTCCATTCTCTAGAGAGCTAGTGGAGTGACAAGACTATCGATTTTGAGGCTCATTCGGTGCAAGGAGTCACCAAACTCTAGGGGATCCAAGATGTGAATGCTTAGCTCTCTTGCACAACGGTATCTCAATGTAGCCCTCTTTCAAAATATCTCTATATGCTGAAAGAATACATCTTTGAAGTTAACCAGAAGCTAGATTATAAGCTGACTCGACTGCATTGAGCGGCAAGAACCTCATCATCTTTAAATTTAGAGATCACTCTACATGAAGCGATGGAATGTTCGACCTTATCTAGCTTTTTTACATATCTTAGACCTGACTTCTCATCAGGGGCACTACATTGCCACATAGCCTTATACATTTTGACTTGACAAACTGACGACTTCTAAGACAATAAATCATTATCCAAAATCTTATTAACAATATGAGAATAATAATAAGGAAGAGGTATATCCTCAATTTTTTCATTATCATCAAATGTCTAACTGTAAATCTTAACTCATTGAAAGTAATATGAGGTATAATTTTATCATAATGCTACTTCAAGGATACGCATTACAACAAAATGTAAATTTTTTGCAGTAAAAGTTTAAATATCAATTATTTTTAGGATAATTCATAGTTAGTGTTTAATTTAAATTGTTTTTTCTAGAAAATTAACATCAAATTTAAATATCAACCAAATAAGGAAGATCACAATAAAATTATAGCTTTTTATTTTTATAAATTTTTTAAAGAGAAAATGAAAGCACATGTCAAGAGAAAAAAAAATACATAAAATAACTTAAAAGAAAGGATTCATAAGAGAAAACAATGACAAAAATGACCATAATTGAGAGGCTTGCAACTTAGCCCATGAATATAATAAGATACATGTATCTCCAAAGACAATTCTCAAAATAAGACCAACATACGGCTCAAATTAAAAAAATTGACAAAAGCCAAATATATCATCATGTATCATAACAGTCACAAATGATTCCATGAACATCAAATACAAAATAACAACGAGGATATGAAAGTTCAAATGAGTAAAATCAAAATCTGTAAGCCCCAAACGTCAAAAGATTATCATCACAGCATGAACTACCAAGTCGGCCTGGATGACCGACCTAGTTCAGCCGGCTAAGCTGACCTTACCGACTATAAGCCAATAAAGTTTAATCAGTCGAGTCAGAAAGTAGTAGACGACAAGCGCATGTACTAAAATACCAGAAATACTTCAGTACAGACCCCTTTAAAGCACGGGCAAAATGTAACATCATTAGAGCATACTATCACGCTCTCAAAAGAGCTCTTAAGAGAGGTGGGCAAAGACAGGACTTATATATTGCTTTTCGGCCCTACACCTAGCCTATGTGGGACTAAATGTCCGTGACATTCTCCTCTACCCAATCACGTGACGCCTCGTCACGGATCGGCTCCACCGAGGCTCTACACCGTGAGAGTCCCCACACCGGCAGTGCGGACCCTCTCTCGATACCACTTATCACGCTCCAAAAAAGCTCTTAAGAGAGGTGGGCAGCCCAGGACTTATATACTGTTTTTCGGCCCTACACCTAGCCGATGTGGGATTAAATGTCCGTGACAATACGCTCTCTTATAAATAAAAAGATCATTTCATGAATAAGATACATCATATTATTGTTCACTCCTCTCTCAGAAAAAAATTTGTGTACGTAAAGCGTACGCAGCGCTACATATTACCTCCATGTAACATACATGTAACCTGCAAAAATAAAGAGGTTATAAGAAGGTTATATAGAGGTTACAGGCAAGTTACAAAGATGTTACAAGAGATAAAACACTGAAATACTCCCATATAACATCTATGTAACTTCAATATAACCTGCTGGATATGTACGTAAATTTTTTTCCCTCTCTCTACTAAAATGCGCATGCATCTCCCTGATCAAGCACGGAAACCCCACCTGCACCAAGCAGAGCCTAAAATTTCCCAAGGAATTCGCTCACTTTGGTGCGGACAAATTGCAACCGGAAGCGGGTTAGGCTTTAAGTGGATGCGCTGGACGTGGTGGGCCACATGTCGCGGCTGCGCGGCGCATTTATGACGTGGTGAACTTTTCGTGATGTTTTTGTGGGCCCGCCTCAGTGGTCCCCATATCTTTTTTTCTTAAGTGGACGGCTGACAGCAATTAAACACCTCCGTGGCGTGATCTAGCTGTGTCCAAGCGCTACAGTTAGATCCCCAAACCCATTTACTCTTATTTATGGCCTTATTGATATCATATTATATTTAGGCCTTCTTGTCGGGATTTTTTTTTAATATGTGCATTTCAATATATATATATATATATATATATATATATATATATATATATATATATCTGTGTGTGTAGAGC
This sequence comes from Papilionanthe hookeriana x Papilionanthe teres, assembly GCA_022702705.1. Taxonomy (NCBI): domain Eukaryota; kingdom Viridiplantae; phylum Streptophyta; class Magnoliopsida; order Asparagales; family Orchidaceae; genus Papilionanthe; species Papilionanthe hookeriana x Papilionanthe teres. The sequence continues at coordinate 30,170,671 of CM040433.1, read as the reverse complement.
TGTCAAAAAAAGCTCGTTGTTCACGAACAACTCATGTTCAGTTACGTAAGTAGCTCGTGTTCGACTCGTTCATGCAATGAAATGTTCGAACACGAACAAAATTTTTTAGCTCGAAGTACAAACGAGCCGAACACAAACAACTCTTTGTTCGCTCGTGTTTGGCTCGTTTTAGCTCGAAATAAAAAAATAATCATATAATTATTTATATAATAATTTATTATATATATTATTTATATATTAATATATTATATATATATATTTATATTTAAGTTTAAATCATAATTGCTTGTGTGGTAACGTAGTTATGCGTCTTGTTTCCATTTATTTGGTTCAGGTTCGAATCCGACACTATGCATATATTTTTTCCAATTAATTTTAACGAGCCAATTTCGAGCCGAACATGAGCCGAATATTTAATTCGAGCCGAATACGAACACACCTTCCACGAGCCATTTCGAACACGAGCCGATTTCGAGCTCGAACCAGTATCGAACGAGCCGAACACGAGCCGACCCTGAGCTCGTTTACAACCCTATATGTGTGTGTGTGTGTGCACACGCGTGCATTTTAAGAAATAAGATGAGTTGACAGACGGACCACCTACCAACACCTTTGGGCTTCGCAAGTATTGCTTGGACCCAATGAGCCAACTCATTCGAGTACCACTTAAATATTATGAGGACTCCGGATACATCCAGAGTCCAATGGTGAGGCGCCACATGTCAAGTGGGCCCCACCAATTGCAACACCTACCAATGTTAGTGTGTTGCAGTGGGCCCCACATTGTACTCTGGAATCATGACCTAATATTTTTTCCAATATAACGAACAACTCGCCTGGAGGGGATTCGAACCTCAGATTAGAGAAGACTTATACCGCCGAAGCAGATGCTCTACCAACCAAATATATTTGATAACAATATATAAAAGTATAATTTGATTAGATAAAAAATAAATATATGAACTTTTCTATACTTGTTGTGATATATTTTAAATGTATTAAATTGTGGTCGATGGTGGTAAGTTATGATGATAGTGAGGGGGAGATGATGATGAGTGGCAGATGTTATAAATAAGATTGAATATTATGAGTATTTTCTACATTTAGGGTTTGTGTTATTTAGAAGAATTGTGAATTCATGTAAAATATATATTTTTTGGGGTTTATTGAATCATTAAAATAATAATAATAATAATAATAATAAATTGTTTGATTTGCCTCCAATTAAGCACCTAAGAAGTTAACTATTTTATTTTATGCTCATTTATTTGTATATTTTACATATACAAATAAAATTAAATTTAATAATTTAAAGAACTTAATAATTTTGATTTTCTATTCATAACAACTCATATTAAAAACATATTTCTTTGTAACTAAATGGGGCCTGATGAAAAGACGAAGAATTTGCAAGTGGGTTGCTTCCCATTATTTATTCGTCGTGCTTTATAGCAAATACTAGAGGATATTTCGACTTGACACCAGGGACGTCCTTTAACCGCTTCAACATAAATTTGAATTTAAATTTTTATTATTATTATTATTATTATTTTTTTTTTGGAAAAGATTAGATGTAGGAGATTAGGAAGTGGTTGGAACCTTGATCTTTTGTTTAGAGATGGAAGGATGGTGTTGATGGTAGAAAGAGATTGTGATGTAATCAAGCCAAAATTTTATATTTAGTATGTTCGTCGGACAAGGGCCGAAATCAACGTATAATTTAGGGCGGGTCATTGCTCACCCTAAATTTTATTATTATTATTTTTTTATATTAAAAGAAATTTTTTTATTTTGCCCTTCTTCAATAAATTTATTATAACTTTCGATAGTAAGAAGATAATTGTGCCTCCATCAATAAATCTATTGGCCCAAATTAAAGAAATAAATACATATTATTCAATTTGTCCTGCGATAGTGAGGCTAGTTCTGTCCATGCTAGCATACTTAACACAATTATATTGTATCGTCAATAAATAATTGGAGGAAGGTGCTATATATTGATTTATTAAAATACTCGAGGAGGAAAAGTGAAAAATGCAAGGTAGTCAAGTTTAAGGAGAAATAGAGTTAGAGAGAGAGAGAGAGAGCATTATAGCTATGGAAAAGAAATGCAACTATAAAAAGAAAAGATATATATTTCCTTCATATTTGAGATTAGATACATCATACTATTTCATGGGTAACTCATCAAAATGTACATGCAAGAGAAACCACCCTTCCCTATCTTTTAAAAAATCTAAATGAATGAGCACTGCTCCTAAATTATCTGTCTAATTTAATCTAATTATATTTTTAATGTATTCTATATTTAATAAGTATAATTTAATTAATTAAACAAATTATAATATCTAAATTTAATATTAATTATATTTCATTCAAACGAGGATTCTAATTAATCATGATAGTATGATAATATCAAACTTATCACTTATTAACTAGGGGTTTGAGTTGCAAACATATTTATAGATATAAGAATATCTTAATGTCAACCCCAGAGAGAAATCATGATGCTTAACCGAAGCACAAATATCAATCAATTAGAGAAGCAAAAGTCATACTTTGGCCACCTAAAAATAGTTTAAGAGATGTTAGCATAAGTTTCAGTTAAGGTTATGAGTATAAGAAAAGCTACAAAGGACATCAATGATATTGGTTTCACATTTCATATATATAGAATAATGGAGGATGATGACTATATTGGAGCAATAAAGGGAAATATTTTATCTATTAATACAATATCTATCATTAGTGACCGTGCACTTTTAACTTTGCTAGTAAGGGTCATGTACATTATCAGTGAGTTCAAAACCATTTTTCATTAGTAAGAATCATATTTATCAATGATGATGATAAAATTTCATTGTTAACAAACAACTTGGCCAATGGTAGCAAGAGAAAGCACAACATTAGTATTGCAACTTTATTATTTTCTCACGTATGTGAACTAAACTTGGGCTCATATATATATATATATATATATATATATATATATATATATATATATATATATATATATATATATATATATATATATCACGTATATGAAATAAACTTGGGTTTACTTATATATTTAAAGAAGAATATTTTTATCATACATAATCTTCATTTTTATTATTATTCCAATTGAATGATTTTGATAAAATCCTCACATCAAACTTTTATTAGATTGAAAATGGTCCTTTATCACTATATTGAAATGACTTAACCTAGGCTAATCTAAATAACTGGTAGTGGTTTCTAATATTGAAGTCCTTAATTAGTGATTCAAAGTTATCTTATTATTGACACTAAGGAATGAGCTAGCTGCTAGTAATCAAAAAAAATTTTTGATTAGACAAAAAATTGGGAAGGTTTGTCATCATTTTATATAGATCTTGTAGATAAGTAGTACAATATCGAAAACTTATTAAGTAAATTTGCTCATATTCTTTAAAACTTTTTAATACTTGCAAAAAAAAAGCTACAAGAGGCATAGTAATTCAAAGAAGGTCTATGCATGTGGAATAGACTATTCAAAGATGATCCATGTTAATGACAATAATGGCTCTATGTTTGTCATCATCATTTGCTTTCAAGTGGGGAGGGATGATCCTAGGTGGCTTAAATTACAAAGATCATGTATGTTTAACTTTTTAATTATTTCCTCAAATGAGTGCTAAATTTCCATGCTGGAATTACCACCTCAATTGGGCTCAGCTAATCTAATATGATATGGACTAGTCTAATGCAAGTTTGTTTTTTCACTTTATACTTTGGTATCAATTTTAAAAACAACTTAAAGTTCATATGTGAATTTATCATCTCCTTATGAGCTTTCTTAGGTTCCAAATAACTATAATATAAAAGAAGTGGGGTTCAATTTGATACTTTTAATTTAAACCAAAAGTGATAATTAATCAAATGTGGATCATTGCATAATCCTAATGTTCACCATAGTTTCTTGGAAAATTATTCATAAGTAAAAAATTAGTTTCATCATGTAATTATGATACTAATTTACTTCAAAAATATGTACAAAACTTGATTGGTGTCAAATCTTCATTAACCATAATCAATCCAAAAACATTAATGTGAGCATGCCCATAGTAGTTTGAATAAGTCTTGTTTTAATAGATATTTTGAATGTATATTACTTTCAATTTTGCCCATCTCAATCCCACTTTAAAAATTTTGTTGTTGCATATTGTTGTAGGCTAGTTAGAAAAAATGAATTGTGTGTTAATTAGTATTACACCAATAAATTTTCTCCAAATTAACCTAAATTAGAAGAGTTTTGCATTTTTTTCAGAAAATGATTCATATGTTGATGCATTCATACTAAATTCCATGATATTATTATAAACAAACTGTATCAATGAAATATGATTTTCCAAGCAATCCCTAAGATCTATGAATATAGTTTAAATAATTATATAACTAGGAGGATCATGATTAGCTTTCATAAATACTTTTCTTTACTTAAATTTATTAAAGCTATATGTCTTCATTATAATAGAATATAACTTAGTATCCAAACTTTCATGAATACTTTTCTTTATTTGGTAAAATTACATTAAGAATTTCATACAAAATTGATAAATTCCTTTAAAAATATCTTTAATAATTCTCAAATAAATCAATATGATGGATAAGCAACAAAATTCACTGCACGTTTTTGGTTTAATGAGAATTGCATGGCTTCTGCTTGATTTTCTTCTTCGATTATAGGCGGCAATTCTAGAAAAAGTGAGTCATAATTTTCTACAACATAAATCGTTGCGCACTCCTCTTCCAATAAACCTAAGAAACTAATCAAAATTTTAAACTTTCACAATAAATGAAAAAGAACACATCACATAGCAAAATAACAATAAGGAAAATTGGGTAATTGACAACACCCCAACAACTACAATTAATTCAATCTCTCGGTATAGTGCTGAAAAGCTTAAGCTGTCCAAGTTACTCGTTCAGATTTTTTGATTCAGTTTCTATCCTAAATATTGGGGCTGCTAACGCAAGTGCAAGCACGTATCACTTTCGTAATATAGGTCTCTAAGGAGTATGGAATGTCGATCCCACAAGGAACTCAATGGAAAGCCAAATTGGGAAAATGTTATAGTATACTTAATTTGTTCTTAGTTTGGAATATTGAAATTCTTAAGTTTTGTTCACAAATCTACTGTAACTGTCTAAAGTTACACCTACAGAATTTTTAACTACGCTATGTAGATTGGTTTTGTCAAGTGTTAGGGTTACTTTTTCTTGCAGTGATTATAGTATAGTGTTGATGTGAAGGGAATGTGAAATAAGATAAGTTTAGTGACAAATAGAAGCATATGTCTTCTTTACCCTCTTCCGAGTGTATAAAGAAGATTGGTTAAAGTCCTTAAGTCCCACTTTGAACCCAATGAAATCATCTCCCTATTTATTTGCATCTCTCTACAGTGTACTTTGATTCCTAACCTATAATTCAGTGTAATTTTCCTAGTCATTCATGTCGTAGCTGTTCCAAGCCCTTACGAGTTCACACCACATTTTAATAGATCAATTGGCCAGATTGACAAGTAAATTATGTGCAAAAAGAAATCATCACAATTATGCAATATAAACCATTTCAACCTGTTATCTACATTCTTACCCATCTACTATCTCACCACAAGGAAATGCAAGTAAATCTACTTAGAAAGCATGGATAAAACAACACCAGAATGCATTGAAATAAAGAGATTCAATATACAAATGTGTTTCAGAAAACCACAATTCCAAATCACAAGTAAACTTATCTCTCTCCCTCAAATTGTCTTGTGAGTGCGTCCAGAGTTAACCAACTAAGATATACATCCAATTCTAAACATAACCAATAGGGAAAGTATATTTATGCTCACCAAAATAATATATGCTTTCTACATCACTCTACAAAATAAATTTTAACACCATAAGCTAATTATAGCCCCTGCAACACGAAGCTAGCATATTGTAACATGGAAAAGAAATTCACAATACAAAAAGAAAAGACTAATTACTCGTCTTAGCATTTAGTCTAGCAAGAAAACATGTCCTAACTTAATAGATCTAATGAGAAAATAAGATAAAGCTAAAAAATGCATCAATTTTACCTTAAATTGAACTAATTCTAAAACTAGAGTTAGTGTATAACTCAATTTTTAACATGTGAGTTAAGGGTAGTGAGGTTCACTAAAACAAAGCATTTTGTCCAAGTTATGATATTTTATTATTGTTCAAATTTTACTTATGAAAATATCTCTTTTATGTTTTTAATGTTTTCAATGATTTTTAGGATTTTCATTATCTTTTCAAGATTTTTTATAATATTAATTAAATATTACATATATCCTAGGAAACATATAGGTAAAGTTAATCAATACTAAGAATTTATAAATTGACCCAGCTATAGTTAAAGATATTATAAAACAATAAATGTGAAATTTAAAGAATTTTAAGGTTCTTTTGAATTTTTAAAATTAAATTTATATTTTTTTTAATTTTATTAAAAAGTTTTATATATTTTGAATTAATTTTTTTTCAAAATCTTTTGAAATTTATTTATAGAAGATTTTATTAATATCAAATATATTTTGTGAAAGTTTTGTAATTATTTAAATATTTATTTATTTATTATTATTATTAGAATTTAAAATATATTTTCAATTAAAAAATCATAATAAATTCAAATGATCTCCAAATTCCTTAAAATTTTACATAGATGTTTAAAATAAAATTCTGAATAAATCATAAAATGTATAAGTTAGTTTAAGTTCAATTAAAATTTCTATGAATTATTAATATTAGTTAAATGGTTTAATAATTTAAATTAAATTTAAATATAGATTATTTACTTAATTTTTATATTTATTATTTTTTCTGTTAATAAATTCTAATGATGAGAATTTCACTGATCAATTTGAAGTTCAAATGAACGAGTTATGAATATTTGAAAAAAATAAATTTGTAAATTTTGAATTTATGTTGCACGGATACAGGGACACGGACACAACACGAGGTACACTTAAAAATATAGGAAACAGACACTAGTTAGGCACATTATTATATTATATACATATATACATATATATATATATATATATACATATATATATATATACATATATACATATATATATATACATATATACATATATATATATATATACATATATACATATATATATATATATATATATATACACTTTTATGCACATGAATTTTATCAGAATTTTATCATTATTCTTCTTTATTAATTATTTCAAAAATAAATTTAATAATTTTTATATAATTTGAATATCCAATTCAATGGTTATGAATTTTAATGGTAATTTTGTAATTTTGAATTTTCAGAAGATTGTCTTAACTCACAAAACTTTAATTGCTAATTTTGAGAAATTTTAATCATGTTTTCACAATAGTAAACTTACTAAGTTTTATATTGATATTATTTAAAATAAAGATTTTAAAGATTAAGAAAGATGTATATTTAAAATTTTCAAATTAGAAATATACCTTTCTGTGTAAATTATATTTCTTAAATTTTCATTTAGCATTTTAATTTCAACCACTCATTCATACAAAATTTTATGATTTCACCAGTGCATTTTATTGATTTAATAAGATTTTAAAATATAAAGGATATTATGTAAATTTTATAATGACAAATATCCTCATTTATTTATTAAATGAATTACATTGAATTAAATTTTCCATTTGATGATTTCAGTAATTTACAATTTTTATTTCTTATTTTTTCTTTCTAAATTTATTTTTTCTTTTCTTTTTTTAATTTAGTTATTTTATATTTTAAATATTTTTATTTTTAGTTCATTTTAAAATTCAATTTTTAATATATTTTTATTTTATATTTTTAAAAGAATTACAAGAGATTTCTTATGTTGATTGTTATTTTCTATGAAATCTTCATTTTATTTTTCTTTTTCTTTTTATATTCATAAACTTTTAAATTATTTACTATTTTTATTTATTTTATTTTAATTCACATCTGACATTATTCCTCCCTATTTAATGAATCTCTCTTATATAATTTTTAATTATTCTAATTTTGTTCATATTTTTTATTGATTTTTTTTTAGTTCTAGATTGAATTTTATAATTATTTAAACCGTTAATGAAGGAATTACACACTCAGCAGTCAAAGTGCACCCTAAGATCCACCTCCACATGTGGTAACTTTTGGTTCAACACTTATCTATGTGGCACATTCTGATTCGAAAGGCAATGATTAGGAATGATTAACAATGTGATTGAATATGAGATTCATTGATCTGTCATCACTCCAACTCAATCTCTGTTGACCACCATCAAAACAAAAAAGACTACATATGTTCATCATTCAAATCAGGAAGTTGAAACAAAGACATCCCCACAAACACACATGTGATCCACGCAACCAAACCCAAAATTTATGATCCTTCTTGACCCGAAAGAACCCTAGGTCCTAACTGACTTATCCTACGGTGAAATATTGGGAAGCTATAGTTTCCTCCATAATATAAGGCTACCGAGGTTCATAATGCTAAGTTTCAAACTATAACTTGGTTGCATAGCTGATCTGAGTGTTTCTCTGCTATGGACTTATTGCCTTGTTCCTGTGAGCAATCCTTTATCCTCATTTTGAAGCTCCATAGACGCCTTATATGTTCTTCTCTGAATAGTGCCACGAGACGATCGAACAGTGGGCTAAAAGGGCTAATTCAATGGTAAATTGATTGAAGAAATGGTTTGGTAAGATGGGGATGCTAATAGAGGTTTTGGATTAAAAGATTAGTGAATGATTTGCAAGATCCCTAGCCTTAGTTTCAAAGTTAGAGTGGTAGAGGTTAAGAAAGACTTGAGAAGAAATAGGTAATGAGTGTGGAAGTTGAATGGGAGCAAAATTGAATTGAGGTGGGTGGATTTTCAGCAAGCCCAAAATGAGTTGGGGGAGGAGTATTTATAGACTCGAGTTTGAGCTTGGGTCGGGTTCAATCTAGCTGAACACCAATGATTGGTGCCAAGAATGACTTGTCAAGTTAGAGGACTCCAATTAGAGGTTGCCACTTGGATTAGTCAAAATTGGTGGGCTGCCAATGAGGAGAAGCCATGTGGGTACATGGGTAGCTTCCAAGACAAGCTATGCAGTGAGCTTGGGTAGAGCTTGAACTACCTTGAGTTGGTTGGTTAAATGAGGATTGAGTAAGGGTTGTGATAGCTAATGGGATGTGGCCAAGTAAGTGCTCGGGCAAGGATCCAAGGTAGCGAGTTTAAGGTTGGATGGTATTTGCCTTGGGTATATTTGGAAATAACAGCAACCAACGAGAGCTTGCCACTTTGTGGGATGATTGCGTGGAAGAGTTAGGTGGCCATTTGCATGAGCTTATATTAGGGGAATGTATTGGCTTGAGGCTAAGCTTGCTTGATAGGAAATGGGTGTGTTTATATTTAGTATTTGAGATGGTTTGGTGGGTTGTGAAATGGTATCGGGTAGGTTGTTGGGCTTAGGAAATGACTTTGGGTAGGATTGAGGTTTAAGATTTAGGATTAAAATTAGATGAAGACAAAGGCATAAATTTAAATTAAATTTTAGGTGAGATTTATATGTTGAATTTCATGAATTTAAGATTTAATTTTGAATTGAATTTCGATATGAATTGATGTGAATTTTAGGTTGTGATTTAATCATTGTATTGTGAATATGTATTTTGTTGTTAATTTAATATTAATTAAAAATTGGATTTAAAGTTACATTTGAAATAGTTTTAAGGTTTAATTGATTGATTTAGGTATGTGTTCATATGATTTGGACATTATTTAATTAACTTAAATTGTGAGAAGGCTTATTTAATTTGATTTATGTTTTAGTTTGATTCATATTTAATTTACATTTTCTTTTGATTTTAAATTAATTTATTTTATATGTAAGTGTAAATTTAAATTTATCTTTTTATAATTTGTTTGAATATGATTTATATATTTTAATTCCTTTTATATTTTATTTAAGTTGCTTTATGAGTTTTGGTTTTGTTGACTTTGAATTGTTATATTTAAATTTGAACTTAGTGAATTTAGCTTAAATTTGGTTTGTCGGCATATTTTTAGGTTGTGTGATATTTTAAAAAGGGGTCGCCTAACAGAAGTTGTCGGCGAATTTTAAATTTAGTTTAGATAAATAATTTGAAAAAGTAGTATTTGATTTTGAAAATAATTTTAAATTTGAAGATTTTAAGATATGAAATCAAACCGATCTCACATCCCAAATAGTTTATATAAACGAGCACCGCACCGCAAACCGTGTATCTATCCCTAAGGATAGACACACTCGCTCGATGGTGGGGCTCGGTTAAATAAACTAGAAGATTTGTGACATCCGTTTGGTCCGCGAACCAATTTTATAAGCCGACAAATTCCCCGCTTAATATGAAAATATTAAACAGGGTTTATATTACTCGGGTTCTTTAAAATTCCCTATAAGGGCAAGCCCCTATAGTTAATTACATCTTAAGTGACAGGAATCACCTAAGAAAACTCTCGATAATAATCAATAATTCCGCTCTCAAGAATTTCAAAGTTTAAGTTTTCAAGGGATTGAATTTTGGGTTTCAATAGGGAATGGATCAAGTTTGGAACATTTTGTTTTGGAAATTCAAAGGAAGAAAAGTAGGAGAAATTACGGATTCGAAGCGGACTTCGGTAATTTCCCGACTATCCTATTGTTTGGCTTGGATTTAGGAAAGTCCTAATGTTTATTTAATGTCTTAATCTTGCCAACTTTAGTTAATTAGGGCTTATATTTATATGATAGAATCATACAAATTGCTCGGAAGATGTGAGGGTTTATGTCGTATCGAACGACTACCTCGGAATCCTAAAACCGATTAGGGCTTAATTTGCAATGCAAATGCCTAACGAAGAGTTGAGGATTTATGTTGCACTAAGTAAACTACCTCAAAGTCCTATGGCTTTGTTATTTAATTCTAGGAAAGTTTTGTCGAAGTAGGTTCAAGTTTTCGTTGACGACGATGGCCGTGCCGCCCACCATGCTCCGAGCTCCTTGTTGTTGCAGAGGTTTAGTTTTAGAAATCATAAATCTGGGGATGAGAAAAGTGTTTTTGTTTAGAGAAGTCTTAATTTCCAAGTGTTTTGTGTTTTAATTAAAACAAATCTTAAAGTTGGTTATAACGACACCGGTTAAGATCCCACGGTTCCATCCTTCCGCATCATTATTTTTATCGGATTCACTTAGTCCGGATGAATTTGCTAAACTCAATCGAATGAGTTCCACACTTTCATTTAGACCGTGGGAAATCCCGTTAGCAACACGTAGGTTACATCATCCGAGGTATTCCCGATCATCCAACAAGACGTTTTAATTTAGTTATAGTTGTAGTTTTGTGTTCTATTTGTGATTAAATTTTGAGTTGTCTTATATTTTGAAATGTTGTGGAGGTGAATTTTATCTTGTAGTGTCTTTTAATTTAGTTATGGGTTTCAGTTTTGGTTTTTGTCCTAAAGGTGTAGGTTTTCATGCAACTGTTGTTTTATCATGCAAGAAAAATAAGTGCGATGCAATTAAATAAATTGTCGTAAAGTAAATCGCAATAAAATAAAAGCGTACCTGGAGGGTCTTCCCGTCATCCCAAGCTGCACTTAAAACACAATTAGAATATTTAAGCAAGTTCCTAGGTAAAGCTAAGGGAAAGGGTTATGGTTTTCTACCAAATTCCTAATCCTATAGCTAGTCATTTCCTATGACGTCTAGGTTCTTTTGTGTTTTTGGTTTGAAGACGATTTTCTTCATCAAAGAACAATTAAGTTCAATTGTTCTTGTAAATATCCTATCATATTGAGGAAGTGCTTAAGAAGAATCTTAAACATCTTTTCAATATTTCTATGATTGTTTTAAGTCCAAATGAATTTAATTGTGTAAATGAATCGATCGTCCGAGATTTTCAAGTTTTGTTAACTTGCTCAGTGAACTAGGACATTTGAATGTCCTATAAGTGAAGTAACATTTCATTTTAATGTTCTGTTTAGGAGTTATGATAACTAAAGCTTTTGAGGGTAAATTGGTGTTCAAATGGTTTGTGATTCAAATTTAAGTTCAAATTAATGATTTAAGTTTGGAATAGTGTTCAAGTTATTTTAGATTTATTTTTGAGTTCTTTATGTCTTAGGTGATGTTATTTAATTCAACTTAATTCAATTTAATTTAATTTAATTTAATTTAATTCAATTTAATTCAATTTAGTTTGATTTGATTTAATTTAATTCAATTTAGTTTGATTTGATTTAGTTTTTAATTTAATTTAATTTAATTTAATTTAATTTAATTTAATTTAATTTAATTTAATTTAATTTAATTTATTTAATTTAATTTATTTTATTTATTTAATTTTATTTAATTTAATTTAATTTAATTTTATTTATTTAATTTAATTTATTTAATTCATTTAATTTAATTTAATTTGTTTATTTAATTTAATTTAATTTAATTTAATTTAATTCAACTTTTAATCTTAATTTAATTTAATTTAATTTTAATTTAATTTACTTAATTTAATTTAATTTTTAATTTAATTTAATTTAATTTTTAATTGAAATTTTTGAAAGAGTTTAATGATTTAATTTTAGTTTAATGATTAAGTCTTTTAATATTTTAAATTTGAGTTATCATTTTAATTAAGAGTTGAATATTAATGAGATGATTAATTTAGAGATTTTTAAATTAAAGAATAAATCTCTTCCTAATAATATCCCTATTTTAATAATTCCAATTTTATTATTCTTCCAAATTTAATCAATTATTTAATTAAGGTTTAATCATTTTAAATTGCTCAATAGGTTTCTACCCTTTAATTATTTAAATTTCAATCATCCAAATTAGATTAGGATCAAATATTTTACTTGTTAATTTTTTATTAAACCTAAAGTTTTAATTAAGGGTTAAAATTTAATTACCATTTTACCCTTTAAGCTTAATAATTTTATAACTCACTAAATTGAACTCAAATGAACTTAAAATTTTTATGTGACTTCACTCATATGTCAATAAAGACATGAGAGGAGAAAATGTGATTTTTCTGTATTTAATTTATTTATATAATTATTTTTAGTAGAAAATAGAGATTTTCAAGGAAAATTTGATAACATGACCAAGGGAAAGTTTCTGTCCTTAAGAAAATTAGGGGACATTCCTAATGACCAGAGGACCACTTGGACTAATTTTGGTGATTTTGGAATTATATTATTTTTATTATAATTATTTTAAGTTTTGGAGTATTAATTAATTTAAAAATAAAATAAATGTTAAAAAATGAATTTTATGTTTTTCAAAAATCTCTCTGATATCAAGGAAATCAGAGAAGCAAAATTTTGCAATTTTCTGATTTTTCTATGATTTATTATAATTATTTTAGTGAAAATGCTAGAAAATACATTTTTTAATTTTAAAATTACCCTAGAGCTTTAAAAATTAATATCTCACCAAGTAGACCTAAGAAAAACATGGGGTTTGTTCCTAAGTGATTAAAATTCAAAATGTGACATTTTGGTGAATTTTATTATTTTTGTAATTTTTATTATTTTTTAATTATTAAAAATATTAAAATAATATTAAAAATCAACTTTTTTAGAAAATTGAAATTTTAATTTTCTTAAATTCCCTGATATCAGAGAGGCTCCAAAACCAATTTGGTGAATTTTTGAAAGGTATTTTGAAAGTTATGAATTTTTAAAGTTTAAAATGACTAAATGGCTTAATCAACCCAATTAATAGAGGCTAACCAAGTCCAATTGACTTCAAACTTTTATTGTGGGTTCCTCTGATCCTAAAGGTCAGTGGAGAATTGATTTCAAGTCAATTTGATATATGGTTAACTCTAATTAATTAGAGACCTATTTTAAGTGTTTAAGCCAATTAGGGTTGTTTTGAGTGGATTAACTCAAGTCCTATTTTTCCTAGGGTTCTCTAGTCATAAGGAACATCACCAAATTTTCCTAGAATTTATTTCACAACATGCTATTTATTAGAATTAAAATACTCAAAAACAGTGACATGAATTTGAAAAATCAATAACTCTTCATAGGGATGGCCTCTACTTTGGAAAATTTAGGGAATGTTCCCAAATTCGGAGGCTTCAAAAGCCCTATGGTCTCATGCCATGGTGAATTGTATGAATGCATGGAGAATTAAATGTATGCAGAGAGTAAATAAATTACTAAAAATAAAATACTTGATGAAATTAAATGATTTCTTTTCCACATTATTCTCCTCTCGTTCACCGAGCAAGAGGGTATTTTTCTTTTATTTTTCTAATTTTCCTACACAAAGTTATGAATTTTCCAAGTTTAGGGAATTAAATAAATAGAAAAATACCCTATTTTTCTATTTATCCACGCGGCACCAGCGCATCCTCGGCGTCTCCGAACTCACACGCGTCGCGCTCCCATTCGACGCCGCCATCCGAGTCGACAGCCCGGGCCCCGCGGTTCTCGTACCGTCTCCCGGTCCGACGCCATCTGAGCCGTCCGTCCGCGCGTGTATTAAATGGACGGCATCCGTTCATCGTCCCCGAGCGTCCTCACCCGAGAGCCGTCCACACTAAATCCCTAAGATCTCACTCGATACTCAACGGATTTTTATGTTCTTATGCTCTATGGATTCGTCTCGAAGAGACGAACACATCTATATGGTTATCATGCATCGAAATTAAGGCATTTGAAATGGAGAATCTCCGAAGCTCGGGATGAAGAATTAGTTCATACCTTTGCTCGGAGAAGTGTGGCTTCGATCCGAGAGTTGTTGCACCTTCGATTGGATCCCAGCAAGCTCCGGATGAAGTCTCCCGGTCCGGTGAATTGTCTCAGATGTGATTTCGACCAAGCCCGATCACAAAGCTTGGAGGTCGGAGCAACCGGGTGGCCCGGAGATGGGGCTTTTGTCGGTGGACACCTTCCTCGGTCCGGTGAAGGTGTAGAACCAATCAATTTGGGGATTGGCTCACTGTGGAGAAGTGTCCTCGGTTTTGGGTGGAATTTCAACTCCGAAATTGAGCTCGCAGAGAAGAAATGGCAGGGGGATCTCACTCTGGGATCAAGTGCTCTGTGTATGGGGAGGAGTCCGGAACAATTTTGGCGAGTTTCCTTAAGGTTTTGTTTTCGGCTCTCCTCATGGCCGAGAGGGGTGGAGTTTAAATCAGGAGAGGGTGGAGGGCCTCCCGGGGGAGTTAGGGCTTGGGATCGGCTGCTCCGGTGAGGAGAAGAACAGCCCATGGTGACCACTAGGCATGGGGCAGCTCGGCAGGGAGAATTTCAATGTTGGCTCACATGCGAGCTCTCGGCCATGGTGTTTTCCGGCGGCCCGATGGCCGGCCGGCCGTGCATCGGTCACCATCTTGGTCGGGGAGGTCGGGGCGGAGCTTAGTGCAACCAATTAGCATCGGTCATGTGTAAAGGGTTTGATTTAGATGGAATGGGGGCATGGCTAAATTTGGACCTAAATGGGTCAACCCCCCCATTTGGGCTAGGTGCACCACCCAAGGCCCGGTTTTGGCTGAGGGAAAAGTGATTTGGCTCAAGCATAATTAGTAGGGTCAAGTCACCATCCAAGCACAATTAGGCATAAGCATGGTTAAGGGGAATCATGGGAGTGGTTAATCACCTTTAGGAATTAAGGAAAGAGTCTCCTCCTTTTGCCCAAAATGGCATGGTGACATGTAAAGAGGCTCTCATGGCTTGCATATGGCTTGTGCATGGCTCCATGGCTCCATTTGGCTTGGGAAAAGGTTGAGTCAATTTCATAAAAATGGGTTTTAAGAATTTTGGATATTTTGGTGAAAATTTGCATGAAGCTTGATTTGGAATGGTTTAATTGATGATTTTGAAACTTAGGGGTGATTTTGATTAAATGGATGATGAAAGGAAGTGTCATGTGGGCTTTGGATGAATTTGGGCTTTTGAATTTGAAGGGAGTGGGCTTTTAGGAAAGTTTAAGGGAAATGGGCTTTTTGATTTTAGGATGGGCATTTGGGTAAAGATTTTGTGAAAGGCCTTGTCAAATAAATGTCATAATTGGTTTATGGATGTTCTATGAAGGGCTTGGAGTCAATTTGGTGTGATTTGGAGTTGAATTGGTTTGAATTTGGGTTTATTTGGTAAGTGGGCCTATATGGGTCCAAGTGGGCCAAGTTGGGCCAATGTTGGGCTAGGGTTGAAATTGATGTAAAATTAATGTTGAGAAATATTTATGGGAGTGTTTCAAAGAGGTTTTGACTTTGGTTGGGTTTTGATTTTGGGGTTTGGGCTCATTTGGGTTAGGTTTGGGTTTAGGTCGAAAATGGGCCTTTTAGCTTTGGGTTGAATTTGAGTGGGATTTGGGTCTAATTTTTGGGCAAATCATGTTAGTGTTTTGTTTGTGGGAATGTTAAGGAAGATTTAGAAAAGGTTTGGGGTTAATTGGAGTTGAATTGGGTGAGTTTTGGGTTAAGTTTGGGTCATGGGTCCAAATTGGGCTTTAAGGCCAAAAGTGAAATTGGATCCAAATGTCAATCAAATTAGACTTGGATTTGGTCTAGATTGGTGTTGGGAATGTTGAACTGAAGTTTAGAATTGAATTGGACCAGAATTTGGGTCAATTGGGTAGGTTTGGTTTGACATTGGGTTCACCTAGGGTTAAAATGAGTCAAATTGGGGGTTTTGACAAAAGTAGGGTAAATTGACAAAATTGGCCCATGGTGTAGTTGGACAAAATGAAATTGGGAATATTTGGGATTTTCTGGAATTTTCTGGGAATTTTCTGAATTTTTGGATTTTTGGGTCAAGAGGGGTATTTTGGGTATTTGGAGGGTATTGGGAGGTTTTCTTGGAATTTTTGGCATTTTTGGGTATGGATGATCAATTTGAGTGATGTGGAAATGTTTGGGAATGATTTTGGAGAATTTTGGGTGATTTGGAAATTTTTGAGAGATTTAGGCTATTCAGGGCTTTGGGTAGGTTAGCGGGTGTAGAGTCCCGGGGGTCAAAAATTGAAAATTTGGAAAATTGAAAATTTGGAAAATTGAAGATTGGGTGGATGTAAGTGGAATAAAATCATCTTTGTTGAGCCATGAAGCCATATCAAGCCCACATGAGCCATGAAGGGACTTATTTGAGGCATTCACTATGTTGTTCCTAACCCTCTTAGCCAAGGGCTTAGGGGTTAAGGACCATCCATGTGAATCACCTACATGAGTCAGGAGGTCAAGTCGGGTATGGGTGTGTTTTTAGGAGGTGTATGGAAGTGTAGTGTATGAGTGTAGTGTGTGTGCAAGTCAACCCTTCACTGCGACTGAGCCACCTGTGAGGCGATCCTAAGGCCAAAGAGTCCTAAAGGAACTCATCCTTTAAACTTCCACATTTGATTTCAACCCTCTAGGTGATTAGGGGTCTACAGTCAAGTTTGTGGGGTTTGCAGGGAGTTTAGAAGTGGTTTGAATTTCTAAAAGGTGGGTCCCAATTCTAATCCTCTAAGATAGTCAAAGGAAAAGCCTAAGGCTAGA
Organism: Papilionanthe hookeriana x Papilionanthe teres; assembly: GCA_022702705.1. Taxonomy (NCBI): domain Eukaryota; kingdom Viridiplantae; phylum Streptophyta; class Magnoliopsida; order Asparagales; family Orchidaceae; genus Papilionanthe; species Papilionanthe hookeriana x Papilionanthe teres. The sequence goes on along the minus strand of CM040433.1, from coordinate 30,153,149 downwards.
TCCTAAGTACTAAAGAGAAGAAGAGAAGACCTCATCAAAAATGAGGTCAACATGGTTGCATTCAATCTTATTCATATTGAATTTTCTTTAGAGTTAACTCAATCATGGCTCAAAGTGAAAACTAAACCAAATGTATTCTCTTTAGACTAAATAAAATGCTAGAAAAGTAGATTAAAGAGATTTGAAAGGATTCAAAGATGACTAAGCCAAAGGCCTAAGTTTCTAAGATCAATGGGTTGCCTAACGACCTATTTAACCCTATGGGAACTCAAATTTAATTTCAATAGCCCAACTTCAATCAACTCAACACAAAAACTGTTAATGTTTAAAATCAAGAGCTTCTAATTTTGGGTTTCAACCAATCACTAGTTCTCTAGTGTAGCATCCTCTAAGACAAACTTAAAACTTGATCCTAGGCTTCAAGGAGAGAGAAAGAAAAAAGAGAGACATGCCTCATCTAAAATTGTGGTCAACACACAAAAAGGTTTCGCACCTTCCTAGGTCATATCCTCATCTCATGGAAAGTCAAAAAACAATTCACAATTGTGCGATCCTCAACGAAAGCAGAATATAGATAACTTGTGGTTACCTTCACGAACACCATTTGACTCGAACGATTACTTCAAGAATTTGACATTCATCTTATGTTCCAATTCCAATCTATAGCGACAACACTTTTACCCTCGTCATCGCCTCCAACCAGATATTCTACACTCAAACGAAGCACATAGAAATTGACTTTCAGTTCATCTGTGATCATATCTCAAATCACACGATAACTGTTAACCATATAGTCATAGATGATCACATCGCTGACATACTCACAAAAGAGTCATCCAACTCTTGATTCTCTCCAATGTGAAACAAATTAACAATTCAAGAGTTGGATTCTTAATTCAAGGGATGATGTTAACTTCAATACAACCACCACATGTATCCATGCCAGTATGTATTACTCACCACAATCACTCCACAGGACCATTTATCCTGTAGTTATAACAAACTCCTCTACAAGTAGCACTATACAGTATTCCTTTACATGTCATGTAACATAATTTTCATAAAAAATACATCTAAGTATACTGCAAGCCTTCATCTCTCTCAAAGTTATATTTGAGCATATATGATTTATGTTCAATTCTTTTAGAAAAATTCAAATATGATTTGAATCTTATCCAATCTATGTCTTAAACATAGTTTTTAATATATTTCATCAAAAAATAAAAAAATATATATTTACATTCAAAATTTTAAAAATTAGGATTTAGTATTTAAAAAATATTGAAAATAAATTCAAAATTTAATTTGGAGATTTAATATAAATATAATCAAAAGACCCCCTTTCACTAGTACTATATTGTGGTCTAAATTATAGATAGTATATATTGTTTTTATCTTCTTTCCCTCATTTAATGCTCTCGTCACCCTCCCCAACGGTGTTTAATGGTTACATTTGGACCCCGTGACTAGCAAGGTGCATTACCGGTAACTGTCTATAGCCGGTAATCCGGGCCCACCGGAGATAGGTTCCCATCATTTTCCTCTTTCATGGAAGACCTCCTTTTATTTATTTTTCCTTTTTCTTTTTCTGTTTAGGGCATTTTTTAATGCTACCTACACTGAGATTGGGCATCTTGCCAGCTAGGAAATTGAGGGATCAAAGCTTGCTTCGAAAGGGAAAGGGTTGAGTGTGGAAGGGGGTAGTCAAAGCTGGCATTTTTTTCCTTCAATTTTGAATTTCCTCGGTCCTTTTGATCTTCGTCCTTATTAATTTCCCTGCACAATGCTGGGAAGATAATTATTTCTCATAAAAATTGAAGCTTTCCCCTTCTCCTCCAAGCTCAGCTTCCTCCCTTCCTTCACTGATACCTCATATACATTCTCAACCTGAGGAAGAAGACGAAGAAGTTGATGCTTAAAGGAAGATGGAAGCTCCCCAATCTCTTTCCCGGGAGAAGAAGCATTGGTGGATGATGAACAGGAAGGTCTGTAATTAGATCTCCTCAATCTCCCCCACTTTTCTTCTTCTTTCCCCCACTCTGCAACATTTTATTTGACATTCGAATCAAGGAATGCATTTCTCCGTTTTAAATCAACAGATCTTCTGAAATATCGCTGTTTCATTGCTTTCTCTTCTCAGACAATGTGAAATCTATGGATCAAAAACGACATTTTTGAGGTTTTATATAAAGTTCAGATCTTGAAAGCGCTGACTTTGCGGCAACGTTGCCGCATAGCATTAATGCTTCAATTTACAGCTATTTCTCTGTTCTCATTCCTTTCTTCTCTATGTTTCTGTTCTAATGGTTTCTCTTCTTATAAACGACCAGATCGTCAACAAACACATTCGGGATGCGCGCTCTCTGATTGCGACGCAGGACCCTAATGGCGTCTCAGCGGCGATCGGAATCCTCGACAGCGCTCTCGCACTCTCTCCGCGGCTTGAGGTTGCATTGGAGCTCAAAGCAAGATCGCTCCTTTTCCTTCGCCGTTTCAGGGACGTCGCCGATATGCTTCAGGACTATATTCCGAGCTATCGCGGCGGCTCCGCCGCCGCCGTCGACGACTCTTCTACCTCTCTCTCCTCCACCGGCAGCGGTAGAGCTGTTTCAGACAACAGCCGCGAAGGAGCTAAGTTGCTTCCTAAATGCGAGGACGATAATGATCGTGGTTCACGCTGCTTTTCTATCTACGACATAAAGCGGAAGGTGGTCACCGGAATCCACCGCGCCGCCGGCGAACGTGAAGGGCAGTGGAGGTAAGCTTGAATTCGTTCTTGGATTTTATTTTTCGTTGTTTTTTAATTTAAAATAAAGTCAGTGGAATGAAATGATAATTTTATAAATAAGCACTGACGAAAACGTGCCCATAATGATAATATTTTTAGGGGATAGACCTAATTCTGAATAATTTTTTTTTTATTCGGCGCTGAATGTCACCTAATCTATTCTTCACATATTATTACAATTTGTCATTTTCCTTTTGTTATTGGGGCGTAGTTCATGCGCTCAAATCAGCACTTTTTTAAAAAATTATATTATTGTGGCACTGTTACCTAATATTTATATTTAAAATTTTGAAGGATAATTAGTGAGCTTATAAGAGTAAGGGAGATTTACATACATACCCTTCAATTCTTAGTATATTTCATATTTAATATTTAAAAATTTAATATTACATACATACCACCTAATTCTTCTCAATAATTTCTGAAAATTTAGAAGAATTTGATATATATATATATATATATATATATATATATATATATATATATATATATATATATATTATATTTCTGAAAATTTTAGAAGAATTTGATGGTAGATATTGAAATATACTAAGAATTGAGTTGTATTTTTGTAAATCCCCCTAAAGTAAATGTATTAAATAATACGATTCTTTATACCGATATATATATATATATATATATATATATATCTAAAAAATCAATTAAAATATGATGCAAATATGTGTATGATAATAGTATTGTTTTAGCAAAATTATTAAAATTTTAAGAAAGATTTACATACTTACCACTGAAATTTCCAATTTTATGTATTTTTATATGTAGCACCTAAAATTTAATTCTTTACATAAATGCCATCTTGCATATGCATTATAATTATATGTGATATGAATGATTTGTGTGGTGTAAATGTAAGAAGCAAAATTTTGGGGTTAGAGATGTAAATACATAAGAATAGGGTGGTATTTATGTTAAAAGCCCCCAACTGCACGCATCTTAAGGAATAAAAATAGCAATCCCGAAAATTACTAAGGTTTATTCATAATTAATCTAATCATTAATCGTCTTCCAGATACCTTATTTTGGGGCAAGCCTGCTGCCATCTCGGCCTCTTAGAAGACGCCATGATCCTCCTCCAAACCGGCCGCCGCCTCGCCTCCGCCGCCTTCCGCCGCGAAAGCATCACTCACTCCGACGACATCTTCAACTTCTCCCCCAACATCCCCTCCTTCCCTCCCACCAACTCCAAATCCAATCTCAATGTCATCACCTCTGCTCAGAATCCCCCCACCAATCCCATCTCCGAATCGGAATCAGCTTCCAACCTTCTAACCCACATCAAACTCCTCCTCCGCCGCCGCTCGGCCGCCTTCTCCTCCCTCGACGCCGGACACCCCATTGAAGCTGCTCGCCACTTCTCAAAAATCTTAGAAAATCGGCGCGGCACTCCTCACCCCTTTGCATCCACCTGTCTGATCGGCCGCGCTGCCGCCTATCGTGCCGCCGGTCGTATAGCCGAAGCTATCGCAGACTGTAACCGTGCTCTGGCGATCGATCCGACCTCAATTCCCGCCCTCCGCACCCGTGCCGACCTCCTCGAATCCGTTCGATGCCTCACCGATTGCCTCCGGGATCTCGACAATCTGAAACTCCTCTACGACACCATATTCCGGGACCGAAAGCTCCCCGGCCCTGTTTGGCGCCGCCCATTTCACGGCGAGGTTCGTTACCGCGATATACCGAATAGTCTCCGGAGTCTGACGGCGAGGATAAACGGAATTAGGCAGAGGTTTGCCGCCGGCGAGGGTAATGATGTGGATTATTACAAGCTGATTGGAGTGAGAAGGGGGTGTTCCCGGTCTGAGCTAGAGAGAGCAAATTTGCTTCTTTTACTGCGGCATAGGCCGGACAAAGCTGGCGCTTTTGTGGACAAGCTGGAGTTTTCCGACGAGTATTGGGATCTGGATGCGGTGAGAGATCAAGCGAGGATGTCTGCGTTGATTTTGTACAGAATGTTGCAGAAAGGGTATTCGTGCATAATGGCGACGATTATGGAAGAGGAGGCAGAGGAGAAGAAGAGGGTGGTGGTGGCGGCGGCGGAGAAGCAGACGCAGCTGGCGCCGGCGGTGTATCAAGGGGTGTTTTGCAGGGACATGGCGACGGTGGGGAGTATGTTGTCTCGTGTTATTGCGGTGAAGTACGAGGGGTTGAGCTGTTGATGGAGGATTTGATGGGCGGAGGACGGCATTTTGGGGAAGCTTTGGTTGTACAGTTTAGAATTTGTTGGGGGTGGAAAATTTAAAATTTTGTTCTTCTTTGTGACTTTTTGTCAAAGCCTTGAATTTCAATATTTTGCTATTCTTATAAATATTTGTTCATCATTCTATAGTAATTTTTTGATAATATTATTCTACTCAAAGATAGAAAGAGAGGTTAGGATCATTAATATAGAGATCAACTCAACTTCACAAGCTTATAGACACTAACATAAGTGTAGACACACTATAATGTCATGGTGACATAAAGATATAATGGCAAATGTAAGAGGAATGTATTATTGTACAAACTATTAAATGATTACTCTAACATAATAACTTATAAAGCAATATCATGAGGATCATCATGTAAACATTTCAACCATACAATTAATCAAATAAATGAACAAGAAATCTTAAGATACTAAAGAAAATATGATGATAATTTTAACATAATTTGACACTAAATTGACTCGCATCTACTCTAATGTCTACTGATCTCTTAGGTTTCGACAATCTATTCTACTTATGGCGGAGAAGGCACCTCTTTGATGATGAAATTGCCCAAAATGCTTTGTACTCTCCTACACCTAGTAACATGATTGCAAGGTTATTCTTATATGGGGCAAGGCCAATATGCAATTTCGAAATACAAAATTAGTATAAAATGATATTGACTTTTCTTTATGAATTAGTAGCCTCTTGAGTTTCATTTCGATTGCTTGATTTATCGACTCCCTCCACATTGAAATTAAATTTGCGACTACATTTTTGGTATAAAATGACATCCCGGCTTTCCTTTATTGTATTGGTGCCATAAAGAAAAGAGAAAGAGATATTTTGGTTCAATTTTGAAGCTTTCTCGTTTGTTAGCTTTCATCCAAATCCAATGAAAGTTAAGCGGTCACGTATAAAAATATTCCATCCAACTCTTTCACTTTATTTCTAACCAATCTGCTCCATGACAGACATATTTTAGTATGTCCCAAATGTTATATTGACATCACAATTGAATGCTACAAATGTGAATATAACACATTATTTGATTTTAGTATGTCCTAAATGTTATGAATGGAATGCTACAAATTGATGTATGACTATATACACCATGATAGACATTTGAATGTTATCACAATTGAAGGACCAAAATGTTATCACAATTGAATGCTACAAATGGATGTACGACTATATAGATCACGATAGACATATTTTAGTATGTCCTAAATGTTACTGCTGATATCACAATTGAATGCTACAAATGTGAATACAACATATTATTTGATTTAGTATGTCCTAAATGTTATAAATGGAATGCTACAAATGGATGTATGACTATATACATCATGATAGACATATTTTAGTACGTCCTAAATGTTATACTGGCATCATAATTGAACGCTACAAATGTGAATATAACACATTATTGGCATAAGCCTAAATCAACTTATATTTATACGTGTATTATTGGTAGATGCACTCATGTAGTTTTATTTTATTTATACATATTTTAAAAATAAAGAAGACATTTTTGTATATGGGATAGAATCTTGCAGATCAAGATACATTGGACTGCTCAGGTTGACCCAACCGAAGTTCCTTAGGCAGCTTCATTTATATATAAACTTTGGATCTTTGTTGTATTAAATAGAACCCAATTGCACCTATTTATATCTTATTTTTTTGACATATAAGTGTCAAAAAAATGAACATTTACATATATACCATCCAATTTGTATGTATTTACATATCAAATAACTGAACATTGTCTTTTTTTTTTACATTTATACCACTCAAATATTCATATCACATCAAAATATCACTATTTAAAGTTTTAAATAGTGAAATACATTTTTTCATGCATATTTAAAGTAGCATAATGTAAAAAAAAGAAGTTTAGACGTCAGACATGTAAATTGATAAAAAATGAATGGTATACATGTAAATCTTCCTCACAAAAATATTTAGGGATGTAAACGAGCCGAACTCGAGCCGTTCACGAACAAAGAGTTGTTCTGACAACTCTAATCACATACCCATAAGATGTTAAGAATTGGGGCAAGATTTAAGAATTATTGTTTATATTAAAACATCATTTGAATCTAAGTTAATAATTTTTATTATATTTTCTTAATTAATACTTTTAATTGATTATAAATCATTGTACTCTTTTAGTCAATTAATTTTTTTAAAAATACTACTCATCAGAATATATATATATATATATATATATATATATATATATATATATATATATATATATATATATATATATATATATTAATAATGAGTAATATTTCGAGCCAAAACGAGCTGAACACAAACGAATAAATCTTTGTTCGTGTTCGGCTCATTAACTTAGCGAATGAGTCGAACACGAGATGCTCGCGAACAACGAGCTGTTTTGACAGCCCTATACTTGAGCCAACATTTACCCATAAATTGTTTATACTTTAGTGGTGAGGCTATAAAACCTAATATTCTTAAATAAAATCAACATTATATTTTACATTAACTTGAGATTTTTAATGGTATACTTTTGCTAAAGATAGGAGGGTTGGTTTGGGGCAGTTTTAGCTTATTAAAATGCAGTTGTGAAACAGTTCTGATATTCAAAAAGCTGTAATGGTAATTACAACTTTTTTTTTTGTTGAAAAAGTCAGACCGTAGCTTGCCAAAACCAATGGGAAAATAAAGAATTCAGCGGCAGCTTTTTGAAAAAACTATCAAAACACAGCTTACGCAAACAAACAAAACTACAGTGCAGTGTCATACCGCCACTGCATCGCCGCCCCAAACAGACCCTTACATTGCTAAAATAATATAACAAAAACGAATGAAAAATGAGAATTCAAAACTTCAACCATAACCATTGAAATACTATTCTCTTAATGCTGATGATGATAACAAAATCACTATTCTAACTTTAAAAGATAAAAATTAAGAAATACTTTCTTTTATTTGCTCAAATTAAACACATTTTTATAACATTATTTATACATTATGAATGAAAATGTGATTTTATCCCACCCCCTATATATATTGAGGAAGTTAAACATTAATGACAATTTAATTAGAGATTAATACTAAGTATATATGCTTAAAATTTGGTTCTTTCAACAATATAAGTGTTTAAGCACATATATATTAAAAATGGAGCACTTATAATTTTTATATCTAACACCTACACTTTCATATTTATCTCTATAACACTCAAAAACTTTAATATCGCATCAAACGAAAATGCACTTTTTTTATCCATAGACTTATGACACTTAGAGAGGTGCTAAATATTTAAATATACAAGACATGTGTGTCATTTCATTAAAAATAAATTAATTTTATAATTATATCAATCATTACTCATAAACATCTGTTAATAATAATATTAAAAAAATAATCTAATCCCAGCAGGGCCCACACATGTGCTTGTTCGGAGTTCCCTCTTCTACCACCTCTGACCGTGCTGCCCACTCAGCTCTGTACCGCATAATTTGAGATTTTACACAAACGCACCCACTCATCCACCCGCATATTTATGAGGCTCTCTATGTAGCGGTGGAAGTTTTTTCGGTCCCGTTAGCTTCGTCATTAATTTTCTATACCGGGCTTCTTCGTTACGACTGAATGATTATTAAACTGAGAGAGTGACACGCATGTGAGCCGAGCAGGCGCAAAGTTAAGGGTTGTTTCTGCTAATAAGTAATTGTGAGGGGGCTGAAACGTAAATAAGTATGTTTTGTCCGGGAGTGAGTGGAATCGTTCGAACCCGCAGCCGTTTTTGATGACTCGGGGAGGACGTCCTTGAACCAATTGAAGGAATATAATTATTCAGTTTGTATTGTAGTGATTAAATAAAAAGACATTGTAACACATTTCTCGGTGTTTGTAGGTCTTTTACTTGAGTTTTATATGCATTTTATGTGATGGTTTAATTTTAAATTTATTTTTAAAATATTACAGGAAAATTAAACTTTATATGTATATATTTTAACATTATTTAGATATCATTGTATTATTTAATTAATATAAAACTATATATATATATATATATATATATATATATATATATATATATATATATATATATATATATGTTGAGACATCCCAACAAATTTTCAATCCGACATGAATCTCGAGGTATGACATACATCTCGGGACAGTTTTTTTAGCAAAAAATATTTAAACATTGATAAAACTCATTCATAACTCTGATTTCAACAAACTTACAGTCAGACTGTCAGTTCAATAAGAACAGTCAAATGTTACCAATATTAGTCAAAACCGAGTCAAATCAAACTCAGATCAAGTCATTAAACCACACTTGGAAGTTTTTTTTGCATATTTAGAATGTTAAATGAATGTGGAATCTAGAAAGCATATAATCGAATTGAACGTCTCGACAAGACAAATCTAACGAGCCCAAGATTGCTCAATTCTGACATCGTTCAAGTATTTAAATGTCTATCAAATGTCATCTGATTGGAGGAAACAGTTCAGATCATCTTATCAAAGTGATTCATATTTTTGCATTCATTGTGCCCATAACATTATAACATGAGAAGGGGTTTGAGGCTTGAGAAAGAACTCGAGCTTCAAAAACGTGCTGAAATCCAACACCACTCCTGCCAACGATGAATACTGTCGACCACTGCTGACTGTCATTGATCACTGCAGACCGCCGTCAATCACCATCTGTCGTCTTCCACTGATCGCCATCGGACACATTCCACTTCTTAGTTTATGTCCATTTGTGCACCGAAAAAATTAAAAATGACTTTTAAATTTTACTAACACTTAATTAAAATATTATAGCAAATAAAAAATTAAAGTAAAACTTCAATCAATCTTACGACCCGTTGATTGCTGCAAAAATGACTGGTTGTTTGTAAATGAACTCACATTTATTTCTCAAGCTTGAAAATGTGTCAATCCTCTTTTGAAAGTTCCTTGCTCTTGATGAAGAATGGCAATCATAATATTTGGCTCTAAATTGTTCATTAGCACCTTTCTTTTACAAATATACTTATACTTATTGATAAACTATATTTACTTTATAATTGGCAATAAAAATATTAAGTGTACGCAGGGTTGTGAAATCAGACCGGATATTAAACTGGTAGAAGAAGAGGTTCGAAATCGGACCTATGGTCGATTCACGGTCGAACCGGTCAAATTGGCTTGTCCAATCCAATTTTCTAAACCATGTTATTATCAGAGTACGACAACATTCAAGATATGTACCTCCTTTTATGCTATTTTATCATAGAACATACACCTGATAAAGAAATGATCATATACACACAAAATAACATAACTTATAAATATCAATAAAGCTTTATTATAACATCTCATGCTTTATTTATTATTCATAATCACACATGTTCCCCGACCACTTGTTTCTTGCCCCTAGGTTATTGTTGTTCCAGTTAAAAGCGGGATGGTTCTTCTAGCCTTGGTTGTAGATGTTGGAATATGGATTGTTAAATTGTTGCTTACGAAATTTACATTATGTAAAGCCAGCATTGCTAGGATCTTATATTGATCTATAAATCAACTTATCACTCGATAGGAATCCTGACACATAATTCATCCCAAAATTATCTAGCTTCCTAGAGACGACCACTAGTTGTGAAGCTTGGATTGTTAGGATATTAGTCTCATGCACAGTAGGTACTTTCTTCAGTGTGACTCTATTAGAAGTCCATTGGAAGCTATTAGTTGTCATTCCTCAATAAAAACATAAACCTCATCAAATGATTTGAACATGAGGTACCCCCATTTGCAGCATCTCTAATAAACCTTAAGGATCATACCAACCCTTTGTAAGAAGTTTAGATAATTAACCAATCATGTAGAGCATGATAGGGACATTTCCTAAGCAACTTTTAAACCTCTCTCAAACTTCTTAGATCCACACTTCATCTATTTGGGTAAAGGATGTGATATCATTCATACTTTTGGCACTTAGATGGAGGGAAAACTTAACCAGGAATCTTTGGGCTAATTCAATCCATGAAGTGATGCATCCTAGTCCAAAGGAGGTGAGTTAGATTGTTGGCTTTATCTTTAAGTGAGAAAAGAAATTTCTTAGTCTAATAGCATTACTGGCGGCATCGTTAAACTTGAAGACGGTAAAAATTTATAGAAAATTAGCTAGGTGCATATTTGGATCTTCAATGGGTGCTCCTCAAACCAGTTGTTTTGGTTCATTTAGATTTTGGCAGGTCTCAGCTAAAATGTGTGGGTTTCTATGACAGGGTATTAGATACTCGTGGATTTCGTCTACCCACATGTTAGCAATCTCCCTAAGTGGTTTCATGTGATCTTCTTAAGGGTTCATTGTCTATAAGTTTTTTTTTAAAAAAAAAAACCTTTTTGAACTATTTGAGTTTTTAGAATTTTTAAATTTTTTCTAAGTTTTTAAGCATGCAATAATAGGTGAGTGAAGGATAAACCCATTCAAAAATAGGGAATGTGAAAAAAATATGGAAAAACATAAAAGAATTTCACAGGGATAACACAAGAATTGAACAGGAAAATATGCAATCATAGTGATATAAATAAAAATGCAAACAATTTTATTTTTTTTAGATTTTCAAAAAGAAGAATGAAACTAAACTATAATGAAAATATAAATAAATAAGAAAATAAGACATAGTTCAAACCTGAACTCAGAGTCTTTTAACTAACATTATCCCACGTTAGGGATTAAGGTTTAAGGTTTTTGGCATCGGCGGCAAAATATTGATGTTCAAAACCTGCTATGAGGTAGGTTGGTCATTCACACAAGTATAAGCAATATACATATTGCGAGTCGGTGTTTCGATCCTAAGAGAATAATTATGAAAATCTTCTTAATATGAGAAATTATATTTTACTAAACCATTGAATCTAGTTTGAAATAAACAAAAGGACAATAGAAAATCCTAACAAACCAAAAAGAGATGTAAACAAAACTAGCATCAAACAAAAATGACGTGTAACAATTTTGAGCTATTCGAAGGTGATGAGAATCATGCTTCTGTGACACCCGTATAGTGTTTTCTCTATACTTTCCTAAGAGCTTCCTTAGGTGATAACTAACAACCAGTGATACAATCCTCTCTAGCCTATGTCTAGGGCATACGAAGAGTTAAAAAGTATACAATTAAGAGGGGCTTAACTATCTAGTGTTTCCTAGGTTTCCTCAATTCCCCTTACCTAGATTGTAATTTCTTTCTCTATTCCATTAGGCCATCATGTGTTAACTTACTTAATCTTCTAGTTGAAGGTTAGCAGTCTTAGATCACAAAAAGTTTTAACAACCTAATAGATCATATCAGAAATAAATGACTACAAGCATAGCTCAAAAACATAAAAATGTTCATGTGAAAAAACTATTCTTACATCACAAGAACATGAAAGCAGATTTATCAACGAAACAGCAGGGAGAAAAGGATGAAAATTTTTATTTAAATTATTTAAAGATACAAGTGTAAGAAGGAATAAACTTACAACTAAACTTACATTACCCAAATCTTTTATAACATATCAAAAATACTACCATTTTAACTTTTACAAAGCCAAATACACCTTTTCGTACATATGTAAGGTAGTATGTATTTAAAAACTGAAGCTTAGGTAAATACATAGGAATTGGGTGGTATGTAAAACTTTTATTATTTATTGTGATTTTTTTTTAATTCAGCAAAATTAAATCTTATATTAACATTAATGTTAGCATGACAATGTTTTTCACTAATAAATTTTGTAAAGAAATTATTAATTATTTTTTTAAAATATCAAATATATTATATTAAGCATGTACTCACTAAAATTTCAGATTAGGATTCCTCAGATTTTCTTATAGGATTTGTAAAAACTTCTTTCAATCTAAAACTAATTTTCCAAAATAAAAAATAAATCTTTAATAAAATTGTTCATTAAAAATTTTTTTTTTTCAACTTAAAGGGCAACTTTTTTATTTAGTTACCCCTTTAATTTAAAAAATATTGACATAAATTAACTATAATTACTCATGCATAAAATAATAGAATTTTTTTTAAGAATTTATTAAGCATACCCAAAGTATTTTAATATTCACAAGACCAATTCCAAAAAAATTTCTAATAAACTTTTCTTAATATATTAATATTTCCCATTCAAAAAAAATGTCATTTAGTTGTTATTTAGCGTTCAAAACAACGACGATGTTAGTTTACAATTATTTAATATTAGTTAATTAAATTAAATTATTACATTGAGTACTAACATTTCATAGTCTTTAAATTAGTAGGGCTTATTTAGAAGTATTTAAAAATTATTTCACTTCATTTGTTGTAGAAAGATGAGATGAGCTTATAAGGTTTCGAAAATAAAGGTGTTTCTTAGAACAACATTATGTCTAATGAATTTAAGACATTGAACTCATTGAATAACAATGTGTTGACATTTTAAGCCAATTCTAAACCAAGTTAAATTCAACCAACAAGCACATGTCACACTTTGGAAACCTTTTTATCTTAGTTGTTCTTTTTGAATAAAATATGTGTTGTATTTCATTTAAATGTATCTAAAAATTGTGGTGTTTAATTTGAAGAAAAAAAATTCCAAAGTAAAATATTAAAATGTTGAAAATACTCCAAAAGAGTTGATTTTTTTATTACAAATTTAATCAATTTATTTGAAATTGAAATTCTAAGTTCATGTCCCTCCTTTCATAATCCATTTTGTATCTCACATTATTTGACTACTCATAGCCCTCAAACTCAACATAATCGGCTCTCACACTCATCTCTCATTGTTGACCTAACACGACCTTCAAGTGACCTCCATATCTTCCATATTTTTTAACACCATTATAGGTCCCTCGCAGTTGCATTTCAAAAAATTCATGTCATTTGTCATCTCTCTAGCCTCCATCTCTCATAAATCATTTTAGCCATATCAATTGTTTGATCGTACTTGTTTTAATTTCTCTTTAGTTTTCATTATCTTATTTTTTTTCAATAAAACTACAAAGGCGGCTTCCTTGGCTTAGTTGAAGTTTATAAGCTTACTCATTATTGAGGTTTTTGCCTTTTATACTTATGAAATGTATATTTATATATATTTTTTCTCGTAACTTATTCAATCTTTATCTATGTTAGAGGATATGGAAAGTGTTTTGAGAGAGCATAACAATCTTATAGTATTATACATACTTCATAAAATGTTCAATTTTCACCACAAACTATAATTTTTTTTTTTTAATCTTCAAACATTTATCATAATATACACCACCATTGAGCTCGTACTTGGTTCATTGAAGAATAAATTTGCATTCATAAAGTGTGATCTTCATTTTTCACTAGAAATTCTAAGTTGATTTGTTTTTATTTTACATGACCTGATTATTACAGACAATATTGATAATTTCATTCTTCCAAAAGATGTAGTCATGCAATAAGATGCAAGAAAAACTCAAGTATGGTTGGAGAAGATGACATGATATTGCTAATAGCAAGCGAAATTGCATTGATCATGTTGGTTACTAGTTGACATTCTAATAGTTCACTAATTCTTTCTTTAATTTTATTCTTTTTTATTCAATGTAGTATTTGTGATAGAAAAGTGTTTTTAACATTTTATTTGATATTTCAGAATACATGGAGCATCTCCATTCCATGGTGCTTTTGCTCCTGAAATTAAAAATGAAAATAATTTCAAATGGAGTTTAAATCCAAATTGAACTAATAATTGTTACAAATAACTTGTCAATGCGCTGATACTGATAAAAAAATTGAAAACAACATTTTGAAATTGATTTCTCATGTGAGCAATGTAAGAAAATAGGTAATCACATATAGAGTTATTGTTTAAAATATTTATTTGTCAATAGTAATAATTAATATAGTTTTTATTTGTTGTGCTGAAATCTTTCAAAAAGGATAGCTTTTGTGAATGTTACATTCACAAAATTACTTCTGAATAAGAGAATCTATAGTTAAGGTCATGTAATCAAAGACTGATCCAAGTCTAGGAATTTCAAATGTCAATTGATACACAACTAATTAACTAAGACAATGAAAGGCTTGAATGAATGGAATGATCTATTAAAAAAAGATTACTTTCTTATCTTTTTTATTCTGCTCTATAGAGATTCAAAATATAGCCAAGCTTTTGGATATTCTTAAATTTAATAATGTATTAATCAATTTAAGCTATGATATATTAACCTTAAGGACATCTTTAAATAAATATATATAAATATATAATCATTTTGAATTGATTTTCTGTAAAATTATGGCCCATCAGCCTTTGATTCTACTTGGATCTGTTATTATAATTATCTAAATAAAAATGGAAATATTCATTATCTTTTATATTCTACTCTAATGAGCCTCAATACATCAAAAATATTTGATTTAACTCAATTGTTGGAACTTTTCAAAGTAACAAAATCAAATTTCAAAGAAGCCATAAGAAAGTTTTAGGTGAGTCAAGGCCTTCACATAAACTGAACTAAATCTATATCACATAGCTCTTATTGTGACAATTCATTGATGTAGCACATTTCCATGAAAGCAAACTATCAATTGAGCAGAGCCCAACAAACAATTGTGATATCAAAAGCTGAGAATTCTTCGAGGAAGAGAAGGTTTAGGACCAAAAAAGAAAAAGCCAACTCAAGCAAAGCCTTTCCCGTCTAAAGCTCACTTTCTAACTCTACTTAGAAAATAATCTTACTACTACATTCCATTGCTGCATCAAACTCTAAACTTCAAGGAAAAATAATTATCCCACATCATTAGAAATCAAAATAACTCATCAGGACTCTATAGCAACTTTGATCCAAAATAAGAGAATAATGACAAATCTAATATTTCTAATTACACATCAGAAACTTACATACTGTGGGAGATACATAACAATAAAACTGCAGCAAAACAAAATATGTAGACCTACAGAGCTTCCAACCCTGGAAACATAACGCACGTTACACTCCCACAACTATAAGAACCTCCCCAAATTTAATGAAACAAAACCATACAAGGAACTTCATTTCAGAAATAAAAGATTTTAATAAACATAACTATATCATTAAAACACCTAAACCTATCAAGATTTGTCGAGGTTTACATACATTGCACACAATTTTTATGTATATACATATCTCACACCTAAACATTTATATTTAACATTAATTTCACTTTTTAAAAGTGATAAAATTTTTTATATATAGATTTAAAGCACCAAAATATTATGACAATATAAAAATTTAGATTTGAGATATGTAAATACGAAAGAACAGTGCCCTTCATAAGAATTTCTTATTACATTCCAATGATCACTTACCCTTCTTGCGTTTTACTTGGTTAGTCTTAGTCAGGGCCTTCTGCCCCATCTTTCTACTGCAGCTGGGGCAGAACCAGTCTCCCTCCGGAACTTTCACAAGCGGAGGATCGCAGCAGTCTATATGAGTTGCAACACCACAGCCGCGGGTGCGAGCCTCATCGCCACAGATTAGCATCACATCTTCCCTCTCTGGAGACCCACAGACCACGCATTTAATATCACTCAAGTCAGCTTCAGCAGAAACTTCATCAGGCACCACCTCTTCTGAGCGGCTCAGAAGATTTGCAAAAGATTTCTCTGCCCATTTATGGGTCTCATAAAGAACATGTTTCTCAAGAGAATAACCAGGCTTGCATACATATTCCACCAGGTAATCTGGAAGGACACAAGGTATCTCATGCCTCAAGAACTCTTGAATCCACACATCAATTACTGGAATGCTGGCATTCACGATAGCGAAATCAATGTTGGATTTGAGGAAGCGGGTGTAAGGAGGTGAGGTCGCTAGAATGGTACCATCTCCAGCTTTCACTGCTCGTTTCAGGGTGTCCTGAATTGTTATGAATTATGATCAGGTTGAAAATAAGGAGGGGTTTAACATTCGTTTGGATGGGCTGGTTTTCAAATTGGACAGATTGGTTGCAACCAGAATCAAAAATCCGAAAAAATAAACCAATCAAAATTTTGATGAACTGAACCAAAATTTAATCGGTTTAAATGATTCAGTCATGAACAAACCGAACTTTAATGGTTAATTGGAGTTGTCTTGTAAACAAACATCAAAGGATTAGATATGCAAGTATAATATTGATTAATTTCATGAATATTACATTTAATTCCGATTTTTTCAGTTTTTTTATTTGTTCGGCTGAATGGAAATCAACCTAACTATAAACCAAAAACTGAATATAGAGTTTTAGGAAAACAAAAACTGAAATGTATTTTTGAGAGCCGAACTTAATCAACCTAACTTGTTTAGTTCGGTTCGGTTTTGACCAAATAATCCACACCACTAGAAATAAGTTAAAAAAATAAAATAAAATATCATCAAAAGAGTTGGAAGTTTATAGCAGTGTTGAAGAGTTTAGAGAAGAATGAGAAGTAAAATTGAGCAAATTTATTCGAAAAATGATACCAGTGGGGGAACAATGCATTCTCCATATATGATGATGCGCATCCCATAGAAAGCACCATGGCCAGTCCTTTCCCTCAAAGTTCGCCACTTTCGTGGAGCTTCCAAGCTGATTGCACCATCTTCAGTAAGGCCTTTGTGATGCCATTCGAAGGGTTCTTCATTTAAAAACTTGCCAGCTTTGACACTGGCAGTCAAGTAATCCGACTTGAGAATCCATCTGTATAAGCTCTAAACATTAGAGTTTTATATTGAGATGGCAAGCATATGTGATGCATAACAATTCACTGGATGAATAATAAGAAACAAGAATATGATGAGGACGCCTATTAAGATATTAATTTAGCTTTCTTAACTGAAATTTAAAATTGCTTAAGATTATGCTACCCTTGTTCACTTAAAAAGGAGTTATAAATTTAAATTTACAATTTTAAATTTTATAACGCTGGGAGAAATTATGCAAAATTATGAGGGAAATAAATAATAGTATGATAATGCTGTTAATTATTTTTATATGATTTGTTTAGGGTTTCTAAGGGTATAGCCTCTCCTCCCTCTATTTTGTTTTTCCATAATTTTTTAAGATTTGCAAGAGGATTATTTATTTTTTGTTTAGCAGAGTTTTAAAAAAAGTGAATAATTGAGGAAACAAAAAATAATTTCATCCGAGACTCGATGCTTGGCAACCAGCCCAAGGAGACGAAGATTTGGCATCTTCCACTACTTTATTGCTTTAGTGAGCAATATGTTTATTTATATTGCAATTTTATTTCTCTCTTCTTGTGAAAAATCAAGTTCTTGCCATGGTAATTGTTATTCCATAGCCCGATATCTGCGCGGCCTGAAATTTGCTATTATCAACGTTGTGGAACTAATGCCCTATTGGTCACTAGAAGATATACACACTTTAGCATTGAAAGTTGAGAGAGCAAAAAAAGAGCAGACAACCTCCACTATTCAGACGGCCACCTACAACATAGGACATCAGCAAGAGCATGTCTCATGGAGTTGAAAACACTGGTCATGACAAGGACAGAGCTACTCAGAGTGAGAAGCCTAAGAAGAGTAGCATGCACACTACAGTTCAAGCCCGAAAAAGCTTCAGGTGTCATGGATTTGGGCACATCGCCTCCAGTTATCCGACGAGTAGAGTTGTCCTTTACCGAACAGGGGGCAGTGAAGGAGGCTATGAGTACTATCTTGCACCAAATGTTGACGAGAAGCACATGGTTTGATGGATCCTCAGATTGAGGACACGAAGGACCCGCAGTAACTTCGAAACAACATATTCTACACTCTTGTTGTGTGAAAGAAAGATATGCAGTCTCATATCGATGGAGGGCATCAAGAACGTGGCATCTATGGAGATGGTTGAAAATTGAGGCTCGTGACTTAAAGGCATTCTCAAATGTATTCTCTGATGTGGTTGAAGAAATAGAACAAAGTCAGCTTTGACAGGAGTTATCTGATGGAGTATTTGATTCATAGATTTTGGCCACCTGTTGTTGGGGAGATCGTGGCAATTTGACAGTAAGACTCAGCATGATGAGTTCAGGGACACTTACGCCTTAACCAAGAATGGTAAGTGCATTGTCTTTCTACCTTCTGCGAAGTTCGAGATCACAAATACTCTTACTAATAGAAGCATCGGTGGGATTAATTTTGGTGACAATAGAGGATGATAAGACTATTTAACTCCGAACATGGGGTGCTCATGATAGAGAGTATTTCATATACCACGATTGATACCTTAACGCCATTACCAATACCGTTCAGGAGACTCAGGCTACCCTCACTTCAAATCAGGTTGAGCCAACCTCGGATTACATTAGGAGGATTCAATAGATGACGCATGACCGCAAGTGCGAATTTAATTCAATAGTGTAATCCCAGAAGGTTGAATTAATATGGATGTATGCTCGTAAGTGGAAAAAACTTTGGTATTTTGGGAGATAGTGAGTGGCTACAAGGTCGCAGTGAAAGATCCTTCAACCCCGAGAGGTTCTAGCAACTTCGACACCTCAATGTGCAAACAAAAGATTCGATAAATGATGTAAAGGGACTGACGCGGGGCTAGGGCATTAGGTTAGGGGGCATGCTGAGCTGGTTCATCAGGATGCTACAAAAGAGGTTGGTCAAATCCTTGCTCTGGGTTGGGGTTGCTGCTCAAGGGGAGGGGCCTCCCCCTCTAGTTATCTTCTATTATATTTATGTTATTTTTTATTTTTTTAGGATTCAGTTTTTGCCTTAAGACTTTCTATTGTCGGCATCTTTTCCCTTGCAAGGGATGTATCCGAAGACAAGTGGTGCTCCAACTTTATCCTGCTCCACAGAGGTAATTATCTCCGCTTATCCCCGTCCCTTGCCCATCTCCTTGTCGCCTTCCTCTCTCACACCTCTCTGCTCACCGCCACCAACCTCCAGCCCATTCCTTTTTTGTCGCCTAAATCTTATACTTTTCTTCTCCAGGCGCCAACTTCCACATCCCACCGCTAGCCTCCCTCAAATCACATGTTATACCCATCCAGCTGCAGGCTTGCCGCAGCGTACTCCCAACCTGCCCCCTTCCAATCAGTCACCAACTCCCTTTCCCCATCACCACCCAACCACCTATTCTCCCCACCTACCACCTAACACCTACCACCTCCCTATTTGTACCCTTTTCATTTGTCATCCACTACCCCCAAGCCACATCACTGCTATGACATTGGCTGCCCCGCTTCGCCCTAATAGGATATTTGTGTTGTGTTGTATTTTATTTTTGTTTCGAGGTGTGATTGCAAATTCATTGCTTTTGCGTAATAAAATATGCTTCCCAGTTGAATTTTTTGGTTAACTCAAGTATCATTTTCAAGTTCCAACTTCTAACTTTATGAACTTACTATATCTTAACTTTTACATCTGTCTCAGAAGCATCGTCCAAACATAGTTCAACCCAGCCTTGGCCGATATGTACCCAATTATCATAGTGGGGCCTAAAACAAATATAATATTGTTTGAAGTGAAAAAGAACCTACTCACCCTTGTTTGATATATCCCACAACAACACAACGACAAGTGATGGGATGATGGAACTATCAATGTGCGGGTACATTAGCATCCTTAACTAGTATCATAAAAGAGAACTCTTCGATTCAAACATGCACATACAAGTATTCATAAATATAATTTTTTCATTTATTCGTTGTGACATATATTTTTCTTTCCTTAAGACAATGTTTATCTAATTATTTTTAAATGGCATCATGTAAGAGTCTATGACTCAAGTTGTGCAAAACCAGTGTCTCCCTAAGGTTTAAGACTAATGTATAAGCATTTTACAAGCAAATTTCTTTTTTTATTAATAGAACATATCAATTACAAAAGACAACCAATCAACAGAAACCAAATGAATGAACTTAAATCAAAAACATGATTGTTAAGTGAAATAATTTGAAAAGAAAGATATGTTGCTCTAATTTACAAATAAAATCACCCATCGAAAGTTTATGTAACGTCTTAATCTTAAAATTTAATCGAGCTTGCATGAAAACCAAAACTTTTAGGGATAGCTACAAAACTGAAATCAAAATCAAAATTAAAATCAAGACAAGATAAAATTCACCGGCACAACAGTCAAAATATAAAACAACTCAAAATTTAATTACAAACAAAATAAAAATCATAATTACAACTAAATTAAAACGTCTCGTTAGATGATCGGGAATCCCTCGAAGAATGTAAGCTACATGTTGCTAACGGGGTTTTTCCCGGTCTAAATTATGGAACTCATTAAGTTGAGCTTAGTAAATTCATTTGGACTAAGTGAATCCGATGAAAATAGTGGTGCCGAGATGATGGAACCATGAGATCTTAACCAGTGTCGTCATAATCAACTTTAATATTCCCTTAAAAAAACATTAAGACACCTCAATTTAAATATTCTCAAAACATGACACCTATCTTTTCTTACAATTGACACTTCTTTAAACTAAACCTGCTACGACAAGGTGCTTGGAGTTTGCACAGTGGGCAGCATGGTCATCTTCAACAACAGAACTTGTCTACATCAGCAAAATCATTCTTTAGTCTAAATAACAAATCATATGACTTCGAAGTAGCTTGTTTAGTGCAAAGATAAGCCCTCATTTTATCTCCTTAGGCCTTTGCATGACCATGTGCAACATAAGTCCTAACTCATTTTAGGATTCCGAGGTTGTCATCGAATATGACATAAATCCTCATATCTTCCAGGCTATTCACATGATCAGTATCAGGTAAATATAAGTACTAAATAATAAAATTGACATGATGAAATATCAAATAAACATCCCAAATTAGAGTCAAACCATAGGATAGTTCGGGAAAACACCAAGGTCTCTCTTGGATCCATGAATTTCTCTTAGTCTTTTTTTCTTTGGATTCTTATAAAAATTATTCCGAAATTTGAGTCACTCACATATTAGATCTCTTATTACCACGTTTTCTTGAAGAACCTTACCCTTTTGGAAGTCATGAGTACAATATTTCATGATCTATATCAAGAGTTTTCTTAGGTGATTTCGGTTATCTAAGATGTAATTAACTATAGAGGTTTGCCCTTATAAGAAACTTAAAGACTCCAGATTAATATAAACCCTATCTAATTCATTGATATTAGATAGGGAAAATTGTCGGTCAACAATGATTCACAGACCAAACGGATGTCATGAATTTTTTATTTTATTTGATCAAGTCTCACCCCCAAGTCATGTACATATTCTTCGGGATAGATACATGTCTTGTGATGAAGTGCTTAATTATTTTAAACTATCGTTTACATAAGATAAGTTCGATTTCGTATTCTTTAAAATTAAATTTACTTCCAAAAATTCATACATATTAAATTAAATCAAAACCCTATTTCATAAAATTATATTTTAAACCTTCCGACGCTTTAACGACCGACACTAGCATGTGGACTACACTACTTTACAAAATACTTACAAAAATAAAATAAAAATCTTTTTTGTTTGTTAACAAGAACTCTGCATAAAAACTTAAACAACAGTTTTTGCATAAAAATTAAAGAGTTCTTATAAAAAAAATTTATAAAGGTCCATGGTTAGTCATTTGAATTGAGGTTAAGGATTGCCCTCCGTAGATAGTCGGGGTGGTAACACTTGTCCAGCTCTGAGCCTGCATCTTTACTGACGTCTTACACCGAGTTTCAATCTTCCATACATAACTACGAGTTTTGCTTATGATTTCTACGACTTGTTTTTCTAGCTTTCGTGCTGGGTTTTCTCATTTTGCTTACTTTTCTTGCAAGTTTATTTAAATCTATAGCAAATCATACTATGCTTGGAATACAAATCAGGCAACAGTAGCAGATGCCCAGGTACGCTTTTACAGTTTATTTGTAATATTTTACTTTACTGCAATTTACTTTTCAAGTACATTTTATATACTTGCAATTTGTTTATTCTACATGCAAAACCAGAACTGAAACCGAAACAAAAAGAACAAAACAAAACCAAACTTTGACATCAAAACTGTGAAACATAAACCATCAACCTCAAACACTTGAAACCTGGAATCATCACTATAGCAGGAGATTTGGAACGAAATTCGTGGGCAGCACAGCGAGGAATTCAAACAGAGCAAAAAGAGGATCTTCTTCAACAATCTCTCTTCTTAGTTTAAATACAACCTATAGGACTTCGAGGTTCACTTTCCCCTTAGACTTATGTGCAACCGTGTTGTGCGGTATAAGTCCTAACTCACATTAGATTCTGAGGTTGACGTATGGTTCGACGTAAACCCTCCTATCTCTACGGGCTACTTGTATAATAAGATATTATACAAGTGTAAGTTCAAAATAATAAAATTGGCAGGAATGAAACACATAATAAACATCTCTCCAAAAAGCAGCCACACAGTAGGATAGTTGGAAAGTCACTGAGGCTTGCCTCAGATCCATGACATCCCCTACTGTTCACCTCTTTGACTCCGGGAAATAAGTGTTCCACATTGAGTTTTTCCCACTTGATTTTTCACGTCCTACCGTGAAAAACCTGAACTTTGAGATGCTTAAAGACAGAACCAATGATCATTATCGAGAGTTTTCTCAAGTGACCTCGGTCATTTGAGATGTAATTAACTATAGAGGCTTGTCTCTATAGGGATCTTGGACCCAAGTAAAATAAACCCTACATAATCTTTATATTAGGTAGGGGAACTTGTCGGTCACATATAAAAGGTTAGCAGACTAAACGGATGTCACAAATCTCTTAGTTCGTATGATTGGGTCCACCGCCACGGGATACACTTATCTTTCGAGAAGGTGTATCACTCCTGGTATCGGACACGATTATGCAAACTATTGGGTAAATGAGATCCAGACGGTCTCATCTTTTAAACTTAAAATACATAATTTTCAATACTATTTTTAAAAATTATATATATTTAATACTAAATTAAATCATTTATTGTCTTTCAAAAGTTGACCGACAATGTGATAAGAATATAGCCCTCTTCAACTTCTTCGACTCCCTCTAGCTCTCACTTCACTCGCTACTAAGTTGAGTCACACTACTTCGGCTCCCCATATCAGTCTCAATTGGCACAAGGGATTGTCCCCATCAACTTCTTTGCCTCAATAATAATAAGTATCGCATATTCTCAATCGGTCTTCCTAGTAATTGAAATTGCATGTGTTTACTCCATCGCCCTTCTTCCACTCATGTTCTTTCTAGAAGACAGCCACTTGACATGGTAGGAAACATCACCCTAATAACGAGGTGTTACACTCGTGCACTAGTTTAGATCAAAACATCGATTAAAGCATAAAAAAGGTAGAGTAGAATAAGAGCTGATGAAATTGATCAAAGCCAATCCATCCCTCATTTTGGCTAATTTATCCATGCACAAGAGCCAATTGATGGTGGAAGTAAATCAATGGGCCAGTTCAGTTAATTTAGAGTCTTTGGACTTCTGTTCAACTAAAATGAGTTGGTTCAAGCCAAGCTTTATCCCTTGAAGTTGTGTCGATATCCAAAAATGACAATGGCGATTAAAAATAGGATTTTTTATGAACACGACACTACTAAAATTATTAAGATAAAACAATCAGAAAAAATCAAGTTTGCTGATTCGGTGATACCTTCCTGCTGAGGCCGCGGCAAAAAACTTTTGAGTTCTCCGAACATAATCTGGTACAATAAAATGTGTAGCCTCGTATGACCAACTATGAGAATCCTTGCATATCCTTCCTCTGAGCTGTTTTAACATTTTTTGGAACTCTTTTCTCTGACTCTTATGGCCGCTTAATATATACCACCTGGGCTCAATCACTGCGCTCGAACTGCTTAGTTTTGAAAATGAATTGATATTATCTCTGTTTGAAAGTTTAGCACTAAGGTTCTTTTCGCATATTTTTTTTACTTTTCGATCACTATAATTGTCTTCTTTGACAAACAATTTACATTTATCTTTCAGCTCGTTCTCCTTTTCCTGGTCAAGCTGATTTGCATATATTGTACTAATACTAGAGTTGCTTGCAGGTGCATAACAATGCTCCACCTCTTTCTCCTTCATCAGTGAGCCTTCCTTCTCGACCTTTTCATTCAGATTGTACACATCACCCAGTTCCCCAATGACATTTCCTAATTTAATGGCTATCTTGTTTGAATTGGTACATCTGAGTGGATCACTAGAACTTTTATTTTTACAGTCTCTGCTTGGCTTAGGCCTGCAGCCCATATTACGACTAACAAGCACTTTGCGGTTACGATGAATAGAGACATCATTTGCTTTGCCTTTTGTGCAAGATCTATCAATCTCAGTACAGACAGAACCCTTTATCTTAGAGTCCTTCAATGCATATGAAGAAGCATTTTGGTCCTCGCTTGGGTGTTCATGTTGTTCCGGGTCTTTATTGTGAATATCAGTCTCGCACTTCATTGAAACGCCATCAAAATCTTGAGATTTATTATCTACTTCAGATTTTCTCTTCCTTTTTAAAGGCGCTTCAAACACCCTCACACTCATAGGAGCTTCGTTGACATTTCCACCATCAGCAACCAATGGTGACCGAAGGAAGTTCGGCTCATTTCCCGTGCTTCTGTCCTCAGCCAGCCCAGTCTCATTATTTAACGGACAATCTGAAAGCACCATAGCTTCAGGATAAGTAATGCCATACATTGTTCCAACTCTAGGTACAGGTTCATCAGTCGCGCACACTGTCCCATCCAATGCTGGCTTAGAAGAAACACTCAAGAGTTCATCCTTACTAGTCAACTTTGAACTGGAATTACCGGATATATTAGCCACAGAAGCTGAGTGCAAATGTTTAAGAAATTTTCTGTTGCGGGCTAGGGAGCTGGATTTTGACAATGAAGCACGTTGCTTTGGCCTAGGTTGTGCCAATGAAGTACCTTCGAAACCATCTGTATAAGTAAGACCATGATCAATTTCAGAATGTGGTGCATTCATACATTCAACTTGTCTGGGCCTCATACTTGTAGGACTTCGTTTGATACAAGTTCCTGACTCGTGCTGTGCCAGCTCTGGAGACCTTTGGCAAGTACTTGAAACAGGGAACCTTTCCATTTGATGAAATTCATCCTTGCCTTCTGCCATGTGGCAGATACCTGTCCTTGTTTCATCACGGGCAGGAGTATTTTCTAGTTCTCGTTGTTGAGGCTTAAGAAGATCATGTTCTGCCAACTTAATTCCTTCTGGGGGATCCAGTAAGCCAGAGTCCTGATTTGAATTTATTGATTTTAAACTAATCCTTGAATCAGAAAGTCTCTGCTTACTCGGCAAGACATGAGTCTGTACTTCCACGTATGTCTTTTTTAAACCGTTTATTGGACTATGTAAATTATCGGATATGCAATTCTTTGAAGCCTCATCCATCCATTCTGAAGAACTAACATTAACATCAACTTTTCTTGCTTCATCAGGTTTTCCTTTATCAAGGGTGCACAAGTTATTCAACTGTTCTTTTGGTGAAACAACTTTCTCAGTACTTCTTCTAGAGTATCCTACAGAATCCAATTTCCTGTTCTCTTCACAAGAAGTTATACCCACCGAACTGTTCCTTACATTGGAGGGCAAACCATTACACTTCATGTTTAAATCCACATAATCTGGAGTATTTGGTTGTTTGCTATTGATGATACCCATAACATGATAACCGGTAAGTTGTTCAGCACCGCTACGATTTATATCAAGTACCTCACCCTTGGAATCAGAAATATAAGTAGCTTTTCCAGAACTGTTTCCTTTGGGTGAATTAGAAATCAATTGATTATTAATAGAAATCAGTTGATTATTAACAGAAAGATCAGACGGCTTCGCAGCTAAAATATTTTTCTTCAAACCCAGGTTTCTAGTGTCCGCCAAAGAACCAGAACCGATGGTATTTGACATTTCACCTGGAACAGTATGTGATTCTGCACAACTTCTCTGCTCTGTAGCCTTTTTACAAGCATCCCCAGCTTCTTCCTCTTCAGAATCCACAGCCTCAGCCTCAAGCATCTCTAACTCCCACCCACTGTTGGGAAAGAATCAAAACCGTGTCAGAATTATACCAAGGAGAATGAGAAAATTGTTGGAACTGAATAAAAATGTGAAGCTGTAAGTTTAATGCATGTAAGCATTTAATAAAACAATACAGAAATACGAAAAGGACCGGACAAGAAGATAAACTTTCAAAGAAAAAAAAATAAAAGCCTTTTTTTTTAAATACTATATTTTTAATATAATCAAAAAAAGCACAAGGACACAGATAGATAATGGATGATGATAATGAAGGCATATTGAATAGCCGTTTAAAATTAGAAAAACTAATTAGCGCCACGAAAGAGCATGAGAGAATAAATTACTCCAATATAGGTAGGTAGACGGGTATCAAATGGGAAAAGGAGAATGATCAATGAAAGTCTAGCAATTCATTAATCAGTCATATATATGCCAAAGGAGCACAATTGCAATTCAAAGTTTTTATGAAACGTTGCATAAGCATAGAGGTTTAGGCCAATGAGAAGCCTAGACCCCCCAGATCAAATTTCAAACCTAAATAGTGCATGCTTTGATTAGCAAGAGCCCCGCCCTCAAACAGATTATGAATAAAAAAAGAGCTAATTAAAAAGAACAGGTCACCTCATTTAGAAAGAATCTTAATATAGATAATTAAAATGTACATAGCAAAAGAATCTATAATTGTACACTCCTATAGAGAAAGGAAATATACTCCCATACTCGCGCTCCAACAGCACTTTTGCTTCTTTTCTTCTATGAGAAAATCAAATAATATATGTTCAAATACTCTATTATAAGGATCCGCATTCAATATTTAAACTACCAAAAATAAATAAATAAATAAGGTCGAATAGGGATTACCCAATCTCAAAGGCGCTTCTAGAGACCATATTATCCTAACTGCTTGAGACCAGTTATGTGAATCTTCCAGCATTCTTATTAACCTTTAGATGAGATATCATGTTGATTCCACCATTTTGTTTAACTTTTTAATACCTAAATCTATGGTACTTCTAGCCTCCAATGTACATGCTCAACTTACCCAATCAAATTTTTCACTATCTTAACACCACATGGATAATTACATTGCCAAAAACTACTTATTTTGCGGTTTCATTGAAAAGCATAAACATAAAAAAAATAACATTAAAGAAATGTAGAGAAAACATAATCAGGGTGAAAATTAAAAATTATTTCTGTTAAGAGAAGCAAAGACTAAAGAAAGACATTAATTATAAAATGATATATAACCACCTTCAGGCAATACCAAGATTTATTGTATACACTAACCTTTTTCTATAGCTATCGATTGGCAGGATCTCCCAAGCCTTCAGACTGTAATGAAATAATGAATCAGTAAATGTGCAAATGTCGTGGGATAACTGAAAGAAAGAACCTAAATCTTGTAATCCTAAGTATATTCAATAGATGGGCATAGCTTAAGCATACCAATCCTCCAGCCATCGATGATTGACAAGCTTTATATTAACTTTTCTGGCAAGTTCATATTTTTCACCTACGAAAGTTGTGGCAGCTTGTAATAAGTTCAGAGTAAAAAAAGCCAAACCCATAGTAGTTCAAAGATGATGAACATGAAACAATTTGACGTTGAAATCCACACAAATTTTCGTAAAAATTAGGGTAAACAGAAATTATTATTGTAATAATCCAAACAACTCGCACAATCACAAAAAATAAACACCTACAGTTCGAGAAGTAGGTGATCACTCCCACCTCCTACAACTCGGGAGGTAGGAAATCTCTCCCAAACCTCACAACTCAATCTCACGCATAAAAACTAACCCTAAACATAGCAAGCCTATTTCTACCATCTAACCATTCATTCCCTTCTTGATTAATTCCAAGTCCTGGGCCAAATCATGACAACATCAACTAAATCGTTACATGTAGAGCATTGAATATATAGGTTAAACTCATAATGCATTTCATAAAAATAATAGTACTAAGATTTCACTTTGGTCCTTTTTTTTTTTTTTGGGAAAAAGTCATAAAGGTCCATATGTATTGTAAAATATGATAGCTTGTGAAATTCATTGGAGAACATTTAACACTTAATCTTTAAGAACAAGTTAGTTTGTAAATAGAGGATACAAGTTGAAACATCATTCTCCATATTACTCAATCTTGGCAATGAGGAGAACTGGGGGTGCTAAGTAAACTTAAGCCATTTCAAAATAGTACCCTGCTCTAAATGGACATATTGTCAAGTTCGAAACTTGATTTTTGGAAAGTTTAATTTTTGTTCGAAGTGACTACATGCTTATGAGGGAATGATAATTTAAATTCACCGTGCTTTTCCGTGTAGCATTCTCAGGTAATAGTTGGGCCATTTAAAGTAATAGCACTAACTCTTATCCCTTCCAGATATTGTCTGATGTAACCAAATGGGCTCGTAGTATTGTTCCAATGGTGTAACTTCCAAAGATGAGAATAATCCCAAAAATGCTCCCATAAAAACATGTTTAACTTTAGAGTTTCTGATGAAATTCCAACCATTACACCACAAGGCGTCTGAATGTTTAATAGTTCAGCTTAACTCTACTTAAGGGCTGTCACAATCTTTCTCGTTTAAATAATTGAGTTCCTTATTAGTTTTCTTAACCCAAAGTCATCCATCATGCAAATATCCCTATCTTTGGACTAGTGTAATGCTCTGATATCATTTGTAATAACTCAAACTCTCACCCATTGAGATATTGTCCACTTTAGCCAAATGGTCTAAATGTTTAATAGTTCAGCTTAATTCTACTTAAGAGCTGTCACAATCTCTCTCATTTAAATAATTGAGATCCTCATCAGTTTTCTTAACCCAAAATCATCCATCATGCAGATAGCCCTATCTTTGGACTAGTGTAATGCTCTCATATCATTTGTAATAACTCAAACTCTCACCCATTGATATATTGTCCACTTTGGCCAAATGGTCTATAGTTTTGTCCTATTAATATAACTTCTCAAGAAATCACCCATCCAATGAGTGCTCCCACACTAGCAAGCTCAACATTGGAGTTTCTAATGAAATTAAAATAGCTACACCAAAATGTGTCTCAATATTTAAGAATTCACCTTCATTTTACATTAGAGCTTTCATAATTGCTTGAAGATGGAAAATCTTAGTGTCGCACCATAGTGAACAACTCAAAATCTCACCAATCGAGATATTCTCCGCATTGGCCGAATTAGGGTTGTCAAAACGGCCCGTTGTCTGCTAATAGCTCGTGTTCGATTCGTTTGTTAAGCAAACAAGCTGAACATGAACAATTTATTTGCGCTCAATACATAAACAAGCTGAACACAAACAAAGTATTGTTCGTTCATGTTCGACTCGTTTTGGCTCGAAATAATATATATATATATATATATATATATATATATATATATATATATATATATATATGTATACATATGACTACAATGCTACAAAGATTTATAATCAAATAATATTACTAATTAAAAATAGAATAAAAATATATTAAATATTTTAAAATAAAAAAAAGATCTTGCCCAACCCTTACCATTCTAAAGTTGTGCACCTATAGTTGTCAAAATAGCTCATTATTCATGAACAGTTGGTGTTCGGCTCTATAAGCAAACAAGTCAAACATGAAAAAAAATTTTGAGCTCGTTATATAAACAAACCAACCACGAACAATGATATTTTTTGAACAAGGCGAGCCAGACCACTCAAGCTTGTCTAGTTTAGACAGCTGGATGCGTGACTAAGGTTATCGAAACAGCTCTTTATTCGCGAACAGCTCGTGTGGCTCGCTAAGTAAACGAGTTAAACGAAAACAAATTATTTGTGTTTAAAATATAAAAAAACAGAACACGAACAACAATATTTTTTAATAAGACGAACACGAGCTAGGCCCGAGCTCGCTCGTGTTTGGCTCGTTTATAACCCTAGGCTAAATGGCCACATAGTTTTGTCTCATTAACGCAACTTCACATGAGATCCAAATCCTAAGAGTGCCCTTGCGCAAAAAAGATTCTTTGAAGTTTCTGAAAAAATTTCAACATTTACATCAAAAGGTGCCTTGCAGTTTAAGAGTTCAACATCATTCTACTTAAGAAGTTTCACAATCACATGTAGAAAGAAAGAAGTGTGAGAGAAAGGTATGAGAGAAAAAGAGGTGAGAGCGAGGACGAGAAAGGAGGTAGAGGGCTTCAAGTAGAATTTAACTTAAATAGTATTGGACAACAAAAATATCAACCTAAAATCCTACATAATCCTGAATCCCTTTTTTTCCTTCTTTATGCCTTAAATCCTCAAATCTCATGTACTCGGCTCCTTCACGTGATGATGGCCTCATTGATGCTTCTCCAACGAGCTCAAATCACGAAATCCACCTATACATGGTACATATCTTGTCGATGGCTCTAATATAGCTCCTTCACAATCCCCTAGTCGTGCTAATGCATTCACCAATTAGCTCCTTAGACGACCTTCTCACTTCCTTTTTGATAAGGATTTAAGGTAGGAGCAGATAGAGATGAGATGAGAGTGAGACAAACGACATAAAAGATGCTAGTTCATGGAAGATTGAGCAAAGATAAATTTTTTCAAGGGTCATTTGGCCCTCATGTGCCTAAGTACAAGCAAAGAAAGGGTATAGGAGATTGTGCATAGCATAAAGTCTGGTGGTTTATATTATTGTTATTATTATTTAGGCAAACGGGTATCAAGTTGGATAAGATAACATGTAGTTTATTAGGCCCCGTTTAGGGCGATGTTTTTCGCACGGCAAGGTAGGGGGCCACGCATCTCCGTCGTTTGGGGCGGAGTTTTGATCATAAGGGCCGCACCGTTTGGCAAAATGCAAGCCGCGGGGTCGACTCTGCAGCCCGTGTTTCTTCTCGTAACTTTTATACCCGTGCCCCTCGTTCTGACACCACGTTCATCTTTTGCACTTTCCATAGCCACGAAGTGGCTAATTCCTCTGCTCTAACCCGTTGTTCCGAGCACCAGCTTCTTCCTTGCATCTCCTCTCCATATTTTTTTGACATTTTTGTATCTCGTGGATTTGCACCATATGGATTTGGCTGTTTTTTTTTTTTTTTAGTGCTTCTATCTAGTGATGGTGCTCTATATGGTGGATTATGAGAAAATATTATGAGAAAACATATCATGCATAGCTACTAATACTCTTGGGCTTATAATGAGAAAAAATTGTGAGAAAAGGCAACAGATCATCTTTTTCATCGTATTTATGCTCAATGCTAGGAAACATGTGTATAATTTCATGTTTTGTTACTGAAATTCGAAAATAATACCACTTGAAGTATTCTTATGATAAGAAAACCATATTTGTCAATCACACAATCTGAAGTGAGGCAAATAGATAGTCTCAGAAAATTACTGAAAGCATATTATTCATAACTACTGATACCTCTTGAGGCATAAATGAGAAAATATTGTAAGAAATGCGAAAATATCATCTTTGTCATTTTTTTATGCTCAATGCTAGAAAACATATGAAATTGTGGTTTGTTTGAGCGTGCTCAAACACACCTATTTTTCAAAATTTATGCTTAGGAAAAGCATATTTTTCAATCACATGCAATCTATGAAATGAGGCAGTGAAATAAATAACCTCAGAAAATTATTGTAAAAGCATATCATGTATAGCTACTGATATCACTTGAGGCATATAATGAGAATATTTTAGGAAATGGCAACAAATTGTCTTTGTCATCATTTTTATGCTCATTGTTAGGAAACATATGTAGAATTCATGCTTTGTTACTGCAATTCAGTACTAATACTACTTGGGACATTCTTATGACAATAAAAGTATATATTTCAATCACACACACAATCTATAAAGTAAGGCAGTGAAATAGATAGCATCAAAAAATTATTGTGAAAGCATATCATGCATAGCTACTGATACCTCTTAGGACATATAATGAAAAAATATTGTGAGAAAGAACAACATATCATTTTGCCATCTTTTTTATGCTCACCGATAGGAAACATATGTAGAATATCATGTTTTCTTTCTTAAATTCAATACTAATGCAACTATGGGCATTCTTATGATTAGAAAAGCATATTTTTCAATCACACACTATCAAGTAAGGCAGTGAAATAGATAGCATCAGAAAATTACTGTAACAGCATATCATGCATAGTTATTGTTACCTCTTGAGGCATATAATGAGAAAAATATGTCAGAAAGGACAACATATCATCTTTGTCAATATTTTTATGTTTACTAGGAAATATTTTTAAACTATATCATGTTTTGTTTCTGAAACTCATTACTAATACCACTTTGGGCATTTTTATTATTAGAAAAGCGTATTTTTCAATCATATACACTCTGAAATGAAACAGTAAATAAATAGCCTCAAAAAATTACTGTCACAGCATATTATTCCTAGTTACTAATACCTCTTGATTCATATAATAAGAAAAAATTATGAGAAAAGGCAAAATATCATCTTTGCCATCTTTTTATGCTCACTGCTAGAATACATATGAAGTTGTGGTTTGTTTGAGCATGCTCATCCAAACCTATTTTTTCAAAATTATGCTTAGAAAACATATTTTTCAATCACACAGGCAGTTCTTTGAAGTGAGGCAGTGAAATAGATGGCCTCATAAAATTATGTGAAAGTATATTATGCAAAGCTATTGATACCACTTGGGACATATAATGAGAAAATATTGAGAGAAATGATATCATCTTTGTCATTTTTATATGCTCACTGATAGAAAACAATTTTTAAAATATATCATGTTTTATTTCAGAAATTCAATACTAATACCCTTTGGGGCATTCATATGATTAAAAAATATATATTTTTCGATCACACACACTCTGTAAAGAAGCAGTTAAACAGATAGCCTCAGAAAAATACTGGAACAGCATACCATGCATAGCTATTGTTACCTCTTGGGGTGTATAATGAGAAAATATTGTGAGAAAGGGTAATACATCATCTTTGTCATCTTTTTTATGCTCGTTCATAGGAAATTTTTAAACTATATCATGCTTTGTTTCTAAAATTCAGTATTAATACCTGTTGGGACATTCCTATAATTAAAAAAGCTTATTTTTCAATTACACTCACAATCTATGAAGTGAGACAATGAAATAGATTGTCTCAAAAATTACTATGACAGCATATCATGCATAGCTACTGATAACTCTTGGGACATATGATAAGAAAATATTGTGAGAAAGAGCAACACATCATCGTTGTTATCATTTATAGTCTCGTTGCTAGGAAACATATGTAGAATATCATGTTTTGTTACTGACATTCAGTACTAATACACCTTAAGATATTCATATGATTAGAAACCCATATTTTTCAATCACACACTCTGAAGTGAGGCAGTGAAATAGTTAGCCTCAAAATGTTATTTTGACAGCATATTGTGTATAGCTACTGATGCCCCTTCGGACATATTTTACAGTTGCGCGCGTATCATCGCGGAGAAGTGTGGCTTCTTCCGGTTGACAGACGGTCCAGCAGATTTTACTGTCAACGGTGATCGAGAATGGAAACCATCACTAGAGGATAGTGTAGCACGGGACATACACTGTCTGCATGTTAAGAGCAATATTATCATTATATTAATTGTAATTTTAATAGTATTTAATTTTTTTTCACTAATGGTACTCGTTGTTAAGTGAGCTATGTATTTAAATTTTTGTACTATTCTGAAGTGAATTTCTGTTTCTTAAGTATCAAATATATGGATATGACAGTTTTGTTATAAACAATATTACTAAACAGAGGTAGAAAGATCATTTATATAGAAATAACTTCCACACAGCTACTTTCAAACAACTGAAACAAGCAATCAGGAAGCTTCCCCGAAATAGTTTCCTGGGACAGCGAAGCTGCAGCAGATAAGCTGTAGCTACCCAAAATAAACCCTTAATATGATGCCCTCATATATAAAAGCTAAATGAAATTTTGTTGAGGTCAAAACAAGCTCGCTAACTCAATTTGAATGATCATGACAAACTCCTTAGCCAATGTATGCAATTAAATCATATAACTCATAAAGATTTGGCAACCAAAGCTTCCTAACACTATTGATCGGACCAATAAGATAAAACTCTATAGGATGGAATCATGAGACCTTGACAAAATTTAATTTCATCTTTATAATAATTTGCAAGCAAACAAAGCAATATAATGGGAAGACAACACATATGTTACCAGTAAAACAAAATATTCATAAAAGAGAAAACCCAAATAAACCCCTTAATCAAGATGACTTTCAAATGGGAGAGAAAATTAACTGAGGACATTTGCATATTAAAAATCCCAGACAAAGGTCTATATAAAACCCAAGATAGTGAGGCCCTCGTTTAATCTCCTCGAAGGAACTAGAGAAGGTGAGAGAAAGTGAGGAGTCGAACAACCGTAGAGGGGGAGATGAAGTGAGACGGTCAGGAAGCCAAATAAGGTAGAGATTAAGTGAGGTGAAGTTCGCCAAATATAATGTTGAAATTAACTTACCTGAAAGTCAAGCGGCTCTGCTAGAGGAAAGGAGCTCTTGTGCGTTGTAGATTGGGCGAGGGAGTCAACACTGATAATCGAAGTTGAAGGAGGTGACTTCCTCGAGTATTTCGGCTTCGTCGAGCAGGAAGAAGGTCGATGAGCACGAAGAAGAAGAGGAGGAGCATCAAATGGATTTTACTGTCACGTGTGGTCGACGCTTGACCGTGCCCTAGCTGGTCATCGAAGAAGAGAAGAGGGTGATCCTAGGTAGGAGTTTTGATTAATTGATTAAATGATATATATATATATATATATATATATATATAGATAGAAAAATAGCCAGTATTGCATAAATTAAAATAATAAAACGTTATACTTAAATAATGTAAAGTTAATAGCTAATTAAAATAATATAAATTATTAAATTGTGTGTGTGTGTGAGTGTGTATGCAAATATATATATATATATATATATATATATATATATATATATATATATATATATCAAATGGAACTAATGTCGGCAGCGGGCTGCTCCTCTGCTAAGGTTTCGCCGAGTTGCAATTCCATGCGTTGAACTATCGACTTCATTCCAGTTTCTGTCATCTCCCACAACGACAATTCGCGTCTTCGGATTTCATCATACCCAACGACGAAGGGTTGCTTACATGTCACCCTGTCAGACAACGACGCTCCTTCGCCTCTCCTACTCGATGACATATGTCTGCTCACCTTACCCGACGACAACAACGTTCTCACGTCGTCTCCTACCCGACGACGACGACAATTGTCTGGTAGCATTTGCCTCTCCTGCCCAACCACAATAGTTTCGTTCTCTCGAAGATGAATCTGACGCAGCTCCTTTGTCGACATCGCAACCATTCGGCACCGCCACCTCCCTCTTCCTGACGTAGTCCCCAAATAGTGGGTTTGTGAATTTTGCAGACACTAGCCGAGGTGATGGCCCAGGGCTTTGTTCCTCCGTCGCCGCCCTTGTCAGTGATAACCCCGCTCACGCTCCTTTTCTGAATATGTTCCCGCAGCGATATCACGATATTTTCGAGCTCGATGTTGTCACCAGGTTTCTGAAAAAAACATCTCGTAAAAATGATAAGTTTGCAATATTTCTCTCTGAGGCTGAGATCTCCACCCTAGCTGCACTGGTCTTAGTAGGTAAGTTCTTTTATTGAAACCCAAAACTCGAGTGGATTTTGAGCAGATAAAATTGAAAAAGGATTGGAAGATTGGTAAACTGGACGGTGTTGGCCGGAGAATTTTTTAAAAATGGACTTAAATTTGAAAAAAGTTTTAATATATATGTAAGTGATTTTGATTTTGAAAATAATATTTTAATTTTTGAAAAATAGATGAGACCAAACGGGTCTCACATATTTGATGGTTTGGATGGTCGAGCGTAATACCACAAGTAATACACTGTCCCGAAAGATAGACATACCACTTAATAGTAGGCTTAACCACCTAAACTAAAAAATTTTGTGACATCTGTTTGATTTGTAAAACCTTTTGTGAGACCGACAAGTTCCAACGCCTAATATAAAGATTACATAGGATTTATTTTACCTGGATTCTTAGTTTCATATAGATGCAAGCCTCCATAGTTAATTACATCTTAAATGACCAGGGTCGCTTAAAAAAACTCTCAATTAAAATCAGCGGTTCTGTCTTCAAAATTTTCAAAGTTTAGATTTTCAAGGTTGGACACTAGAAAATCAAAATGAAATGGCTCAAAATAGGAACAATTATTTTAAGGAAACAAAAAGAACAAAGAGTAAGGGATGTCACGGATACGAGGAGAAGCTCGGTGACTTCTCATTTATCATATTATTTGGCTTTGTCTTTGAAATGAAGTTATTTAATGTTTAATCTTGTAATTAATTTTAGAATTTATGACTTAAATTAGAGCAATATCTGATCGTACAAATAGCCTAGAAAGATAGGAGGATTTACACCGTCTCGCACGAAAACCTTGGAATCCTACAAGTGTTAGGACTTATATTGCACAACAGATTTGTGCAAAAGACTAAAAGACAATGTGAAGATTTAAGTTGCGTTAAGCAAACTACCTCGAAATCATATGTGTTTATTATTATTCTACAAAAAGGTTTAGCTGATGTGGACTTATTTTGCTACTGCAGATTGTCATCCTTCGTCCACTACGTCACGATCGTGCTGCCCACGAAGACTTGTTTCATGTTTCATGTAGTAGTTTCAAGTTTAGTGTTTTATAGTGATTCATTCTAGATAAACTGACTATCATTTTCTATCATGAACGTCTTGTAACTAATTTAAAGCATTCATAAACTAATTATACTGTAAGGAAATGCAGTAAATGAAAATAGTGTAAAATGCATTAAATAAAAGCGGTAGTAAATGAAATGCAATAGAATGTACAGTAGGGGTAGTAGCAGAATGTGCAATAAAGAAAGTAAACTGCTGTAAACATAAAATGAACATGTATATCTGGCGGGGCATGAAACTTCCTGCAAATGGGATTAGGATCACAAATACAGGCGAGCAAGTAAAGTAGGGAGTTTAAAAGGTGAGAGTAAGCGTGTATTCATATTTATAAAAGACTTGAGGGGAACCACATGTGACTCACAGAAACTCAAGGAAAATCGTAGGAAAAAGACAAACGAATAAAACAAAACACAATGTCACGTATAAAGGAGCAAGAGGAGGTGATTTATATGTGACATTGGAATGTCCTCAATTTGCCAGAAGAATTGAGTGTCAAATTCAAGCTCAAATCCCGGAGCATTGGGTTTCACTGTAGGTTAAGTCATGATAAGAATTTCACAATTGATTTAATTAATGAAGGGTGAACTACCTCTCAGTGTATCCTCATGTCTAGTGTCTTAATCAGTTTGTGAATTGGGATCGAGCGTCTAGCTTCATTATTAGAAAATTAGGTGGATGAACCTCACTTAGGGTGTGCTCCTAAATCTAGGAAGCCTACACTGATGATTAGGTACATGGACTCTCACCTAGGATGTGCTCCTAAAATCTAAAAAACATACACTGAGGATTAGGTAGATGGACTTTCACCTAAAGTGTGTTCCTAAAATCTAGGAAGCATGCACTGAGAATTAGGTAGATGGACTCTCACCTAGAATGTGCTCCTAAAATATAGGAAGCATACACTGAGAATTAGGTAGATGGACTCTCACCTAAAGTGTGCTCCTAAAATCTAGGAAGTCTACACTTTAACTTGTGCTTGCAGTGATTCTACTCTCAATTAAATATTTTTCCAACTAATCCTCAGATAAATAGAGGTGTCTTCCAAATAATTAAATCAGGAATTTTCATTCTTTGACTTAATCGTTTAGCAAGAAAGATAAATCAACACAAAATGACGGGAGGGGAAAAGAGACTAACCCGCTTCCAATACTCAAAGTAAAAGTGAGCAAAACCAAAAACAATGTAAAAAATATCCAAAACAGTACACAAACTGCTCTGAAATCATCCCACAAAAGTGCCATAAAATTGTACATAAATTGTCTTAAATCGATCAAGAAAGCACCCCAAACAGTGCCAAAATAGTGCCAAAACGGTGCAAAAACCGCTCCAAAATCAGCCCACAAACAGCACTTGAAAATACCCCAAACAACAATTTTAAATTTCCCAAACATCTCTCATGCAAGCCTAAAACATCAATTTTAAATGTCTCAAAATCAGCTGGAAAACCCAGCCCAAAACAGTGTAAACCCTCCAAAATCAGTTAACAGACCGACTCCTAATCAATAGGCAAAGCTTTCAAGATAAGCTAGGAAATATGACATTTAATCCTTCTAAATGAAAGGCAAACGAACCCTAGAGAGAGGCATTTTAAACCTTCCCGAATAACATCCATATCATTTCAAAATGACATTTAAAGCTGCTCAAAATAGGGCTAAAATCATTCCCAAACTTTGTTTAAAAATACCTCAAACAAA
The DNA here is from genome assembly GCA_022702705.1 of Papilionanthe hookeriana x Papilionanthe teres. Classification (NCBI taxonomy): domain Eukaryota; kingdom Viridiplantae; phylum Streptophyta; class Magnoliopsida; order Asparagales; family Orchidaceae; genus Papilionanthe; species Papilionanthe hookeriana x Papilionanthe teres. The sequence continues at coordinate 30,113,750 of CM040433.1, read as the reverse complement.
ACTTTCCACAAAGCTGACGCACAAGAGCTTCGAAACATATCATATAGTTTCAAATCTACAAAGAATCAATCCATATAAATTTCAAATTCGCATAAAACCGGCACGTATAACTTCAGTTTTTTATCAAGCCAAACCAAATGAATTTCCAACTTGCATAAAATCGCCTTGCATGATTTCAATTTCTTCACAATGAAACTAATAATACATCCTATATTTTTCAAGTACAAATTTCACTTACTCGAATCAAGATTAATTCAAACAAATGCATTAAGTCAGATATTTTTAAAAGTAATCAAGCTAAAACATAACAATATATTTCCGTCATCGAAACCGATTTGAGACATGAAGCTACCAAAATAAAGAAAGCAAACCAGCAAACCTAAAGTCCCCTAACTTGTTCAGCTTCTTACAATGTCGTGCATGTTCATTTTACCAAAACATAGGAAGCTTAAAAAAAGGATGCCCCCTTAGCATAATCTCTCTAAATTATAGCAAAATGAATCTCCAAGTAGACCTAAATATATTTCAGCAAGACAATGAAATAGAAAGAGCAAATAAAGGGCAAAACAACTTCTAAAACATCACCCTAAACATGCCAATATATAGTTCAAGCCCTGCATAAATATATTCAAAAAAAAATGATGAAATAGAGGGAGCAAAGAGAGAAGAAGAAAGCTCCCAAAATATCACCTTAATAATGCTAATATAGAATCTCTGCTAGACCTAAATATATTTCAGCAAAAATTATGAAATAAAGGGGCAAGGAGGGAGCAAGAAAGCTCTCAAAACATCACCTTAAAAATGTCAATATATAATTTCAGTCATGCCTAAATATATCTCAACAAAAATAATGAAATAGAGGGAGCAAGTAGAGAAGAAGAAAGCTCATAAAACATCACCTTAATAATGATAATATAGAATCTCTGTCATGCCTAAATATATCTCAGCAAAAATGATGAAATAGATGGAGCAAGTAGAGAGCAAGAAAGCTCCCAAAACATCACATTAAAAATGCCAATATAGAATTTCAACCATGCCTAAATATATTTCAGCAAAAATGATGAAATAGAGGGAGCAAGTAGAGAAGAAGAAAGCTCTCAAAACATCACCTTAGTAATGCCAATATAGAATTTCAGCCATGCCTAAATATATTTCAGCAAAAACGATGAAATAGAGGGAGCAAGTAGAGAAGAAAAAATCTCTCAAAACATCACCTTAATAATGTCAATATAGAATCTGTCGTGCTTAATTATATCTCAGCAAAAAGATAAAATAGAAGGAGTAAGTAGAGAACAAAAAAGCTCCTAAAACATCACCTTGCTTAGCTTAAAGAAAGGGGAAAAAGGATAACAAAAACCCAAGAACAGCAAACACAACAATCCAAGAATGATTTCAGTAGCACCTCCCCCCTTTGTCAAAATTTCAACCTCAAAATCCTCACCCTAACTAGGGTTTTTATAGGCAAAGAAGGAGGAGACACACCTTCACCTAACATGAATCAGGTGAAGGGAAAGGAGAGGCACATTTAGGGAGAGAGATATGGCAGCCTTGAGAAGGCGAAACGTCGGCCAGGCAAAGCTTCTCGATTGGGAGGCTGCTCGATCAAGCGGGGCTCGAGGAGCGATGAGGCGCGCGAGCTAGGGCTCGGACGAGGAGATCCAACCGAAGGAGGGAAGGATAGGGCTCGATCACGAAGGATTGCGAGAGAGTGGGGGAGGCGAGGTCTTGGACGCACCTGGTTCAGCCTGTTCGCAAATGGAAAGGGGCTGAAGCAGGGAATGCCGCATGTGTGAGATTAAGTAGGTTTTTATGAAAATTTCTTCTTTTTTTTATATTATTTTGATAAAAAAATCTCCCGATTCACATATTTTTCGCTCGTGCATGAAATCATAGAAAAATGGATGTCTCTCTGAGGTAAAATCGGTGTTCCGGACACATCGGCGCAGTCTGTTTCGTCATCCGAAGTCGTTCGGGCAAGGCAAGTGCATCGATTTGCATGTCATTTACTTGTGTGAGAAATTATAACAATATGGGTGTCCTCGAGTAAATTTGACGTTCCGAACGCACCGGTGAAATCCGTTTCGTCATCCGGGGTCAAGCGGACAACTTCGTCGACGATCTAATCAAAAATGCGTCGAAGTCGATTTTTCTTTAAATTTT